>OU618552.1:6399902-6999902 GCA_914829495.1 Eilema sororculum | reverse complement strand
CCCACGTCGACGATAGACTCTTCTGCGACCATCTGCACCATATAAACATGTCCTACACTCGTCCGTGAACAATACAGAGGCCCACTGCTCTTCTGTCCAATTCAGGTGATGACGCGCAAATCTTAAGCGAGCTTGTCTGTGAGCTGTAGACAACTTTGGACCATTTGCTGGTCTAAAAGGGGTGATATCCGCTTCCTTTAACCTTCTTCTTATTGTTCGTGCACACACGTTTACGCCACGCACTTCATTAAGCTCGGTTTTGATGTTAACTGACGTGAGGAAACGATTTCGCAGGGAAATTATAACAATAAATCGGTCATCACGACCTGTGGTTGCTCGAGTTCTGCCTGTACCACGTCTCCTCCTGTAAGAACCTGTCTCTACAAACCTTCTGTATATTCTAGAAACCGTAGACTGGTTTAAATTTAAATTTCTACCAATCGTTCGTTGATCCAAGCCCTCCCGCACCAATGCTACAATTTGTGCCGCTTGTTCGGACGAAGTATCCATATTATGGTTCAAAAACTCTCGATGTGTTAAAAAACTAACCCAACAATTATGCTGGTAACAATAATTCAATTGACAAAACAAAAAAAATCAATGAGAATCAATTTAAAACTTTGCTATAAATAACACGCAAATCTGATACTACAAGTAAATTTTCTTTTCCCGGCTATATTCATTTGTTTTACTGCAGTTCTATTTTTAATTTTTTTTTTTTTTTAAGATTAAGAGCCAGTCTTTCCATATTTATATAATTTAATCTAAAAAGTTTGCATACTTCTTATAAAAAATCCTTTTAGAGTAAACCTGAACTTTGATGCAGTTTATGAGTCCGTCAGTGTATATATATAATACTTACACACATAATATAATAATATACGCATACATATATTGTACATATAATATATAAATCGAATACATAGGGAAAAAGAATCTTCTCGGGCGGGACTCGAACCCGCAGTCTTTCCCTTACAGGGGGAATGCCTGACCAATTCGGCTACCGAGACACGCCCGATATGATTCAAATTTCCCATCTTATACGTCTTTGAGGCGACGTGGCGTCATCTACCGATTTTCTTACGAACTATCGGAATCAATGAATGATTCGTATTTGTATAGTTAGCATACTTAATGCTGTAAAAATTCCTTCAATTGTTTGGGCGCAGTTATCAAAAATCAATGTTTAAAAATGATTGTAACATCATTCATTGATTCCGATAGTTCGTAAGAAAATCGGTAGATGACGCCACGTCGCCTCAAAGACGTATAAGATGGGAAATTTGAATCATATCGGGCGTGTCTCGGTAGCCGAATTGGTCAGGCATTCCCCCTGTAAGGGAAAGACTGCGGGTTCGAGTCCCGCCCGAGAAGATTCTTTTTCCCTATGTATTCGATTTGTATAGTTAGCATACTTAATGCTGTAAAAATTCCTTCAATATAATATATACATAATATACCTACATATACCCATAGAATACATACAGACTAAAAGATTTCTCCATCCTACAGATATGACATCGGTTCACCAATTTGATTGCCTTTTCCACAACCCCCCACAGACAGCTATGGATTGTTGTAGAGCCGGCGTACTCTAGTTTTGAACATGAAACGGTTCGTGGACATCCTGATTTCCAGAGGAAGTGCATTCCATAGAAGAATAGATTGCACTAAGAAAGAAGAGTGGACAAGGCTAGAAGTGTGAGTGGGACAGTGTAGAAGTAGGTTATTAGATGAGCGTAAGTTTTTGTTATGGTTAGATCCGAGTAAGTGGAGCTGGGATCTTAAATAAGCTGGCGCATTGGGAGAATTCAATAGGGTATATATCCAAGTCACAGCTCTTAGACTGCGCCGACGTCGTATAGGCAACCAACCCAGGTCTGCACGATAAGTAGAAACGTGGTCATACTTTCTTAGATTGTAGACGAATCGAATGCAATTGTTGAGAAGTCGGTCAAGTTTATTGAGCAAATCTGCATTCAGGTCGAAATAGCACACATCACAATAGTCGAAAATAGGGAAGATTAAGGTCTGCATAAGCATTGTCTTGGTTTTAGGTGGCAGAAAGTTTTTAAGGCGGTATAGAGCCCTTAACTTTTGCCGACGTTTCGGGTGCGTTACAGCACCCGTGGGTCCCGTGGTCTCGACTTGACTGACCTGCGAGCGTCGCGCGGTTTGCGGGAAACATTTTTTGTGCGCCTACCCTCCATTACTTTTATATTGAATGTAAGGCTGGCGACACATGAAGTCCCGAACATTATAAACTATGAATTCTTCTCTGTTTGTCCACGCTGGACGCAACTATTTTTTTTTTAAGTACTTGGTAAAATTAAATCTTATCGTTTGATCTCAATTGGTTGAGTAGAATCGAAGCTTTTTTTCAAAGAATATTGGAACCGAAGTTACTAATATTCCCTCTAACTAAGCTAAATTGCTTGTGCTAGGAGTGGGTTCACGTCGGTAGTGTAATGGCCAGGATTCGAACCCGGGACCTCTCGATCGTAAGGCCGACTCCTTAACCACTAAAGTACCGACGCTAAGATAGAAGAGAGCACTAAAATCACCCGGGTTTGCCTGAAACGATTAATGACAGTGGAGGACGCTCATTAAGTATGTAAGTATAGAGTCAAATGGCGGTTGTTGTCTCTGCCTACCCGGGAGGTAAATAGGCGTGAGCTTATATTAGGTGATTTTATAGTCGTTTCGAAAAAGAAGATTCTGACGAGCTCTTCCAATTAGTCCCACCCTTTCCTTTCCTACACAGGACGACACGTGCAGGGCTAAGATGCCAACCATATACGGTGCAGAGTATACCAGCTAGAACCAAGCGTTTCAGTAACTCATTCCTATGTCGCACCATTAAGACCTGGAACTCCCTGCCAGCTCACGTGTTTCCCTCTTCCTACTGTCCCGGGTCCTTTAAGCGGGGCGTGAAAAGGCATCTAATGAGGCCGTCAAGCTGAGTGCCACCACTGTTAACATGGTACATGTTTCCGATGGTGACCCTCTTTCCGAGACTTCGCCTTTAGCTTAACATCAGGCCAGGTGAAGTCAAATTGACGTGTCATATATAAAAAAAAAAAAAAAAAAAAGAAGAATTTGGGCACAGTTTCGATAGCAAAATCATTTGGAAGTATTAATTTGGTGAAAGAAAAAAAAAATATACAACCCCAATACATTTTTCCTTTCACCTGAACATTATTTCCAATACATTGTCAAAAAATTTTTTTTTTCTCTATAACTATCAGAATCAATGAATGATGTTACAATCATTTTTAAACATTAATTTTTGATAACTCCGCCCAAACAATTGAATGAATTGAAGAATGCCTTGACGAATTGGTCCATTCCCTTTCATTTGGCATTCCCCCTGTAAGGGAAAGACTGCGGGTTCGAGTCCCGCCCGAGATGATTCTTCTTTTTCCCTATGTATTCGATTTGTATAGTTAGCATACTTAAGGCTGTAAAAATTCATTCAAATATATATGCATGTCTAGTTACCCCATCTCCCCGAGCTCCTTCCGATCATGTTTCAGCTGCGTGAGCATCTGTTTCCTCGTGCTGAGCTTGATGAAGTGCAGTTCCCGCACCGCCCGGCCCCACTGCTCTTTGAAGAACGCCTTCGATTGCACCGCGCTGTCTAGCTTTTCTTCCAAGTATCTCTGTTTATCAAGAATACAGTTTAATATACACCAAACAATAGTAAAATGATTAAATGTGGTATTTGTATATAATCCATATCCATACTAATATTATAAATGCGAAAGTAACTCTGTCTGTCTGTCTGTCTGTCTGTATGTTACGCTTTCACGCCTAAACCACTGAACCGATTTTAATGAAATTTGGTATAGGGGTAGATTAGACCTTGAGAAAGGACATAGGCTATGTTTGGTCGCGATAACCGACATCCACGCGGGCGGAGTCGCGGGCATAAGCTAGTATATTTATTTATTTTTAGAATAAGTACGACCACATTATATGTATTGACACAATTAATACAATTTTAGTTATAGGCAATGTTTCCGATACATATAACAATTACGGTGTACATAGCATACATTAAATACAGCCTTATAAGTAGGTAATACACAATGCAAGTTAAGCAAATTAAAATTAAAATTAAATTAAATTATTAAAGTTTACTTGACTAATCAAAAAAACATATATCAATCAAAAAAACATATATCAGACGATGCCTTTGTATAACACATCACAACAAAGTTAAAATCAAAACTAAATTAAAATGAATAGAATTTAAAAAATAATAATAATGCTATTTCAAGTGCCACAACTAGGAAGCAACTTAGACCTCAAATCGGCCAAGCGGATGTGAAAGATGTCGAGATCAACGTTTCCGCGGACCACATCATTGCAATTGCAGCAAATTCGAGCCAAAGGCGATTGCTTGCCAAGGTTTGTCCTACAAGATGATGTGTAAAAAAGTTTCACTATAGGTTGTCTAGGATGGCGATGAGGAACAGACAATGCAATCCTGCCGAGCAGTTCATGACATTTGAACCGACCATTCACTACCCTATGCAGAAAGCAGACATCCAGCATCTGTCGCCGGTCTTGTAAACTGTCCATTCGGAACTGAGTCAGACGACGGTCGTAAGGGTTCCTGTGCGAGAAACCCGTGACCCGGAAAGCAAGGTGCCGAGTGAACGCCCTTTGAATGCTCTCTATACGTTGTGAGTGGATATCATATAAAGGGCTCCACACTACCGAGGCAAACTCGAGTCGACTGCGTACCAGAGCGTTGTAAAGAAGTACCTTGGTTTGGTACTGAGTAAAATCCCTAGTATTTCTTTTAATGAACCCGAGCAGCTGTGCCGCCTTTTTGACAATTGCGTCGATATGAGAGCGAAAGCTTAGCTGGCCATCGAGCATCACACCAAGGTCACGGATTTCATGGACTTCTGTTAACTGTTCGCCGTCTATCCCATAGCCAGTAACAAGCGGTTTTCTCTTCCTGCAAAATTTTATATAGAAGCACTTCTTTGCATTAAGACTCATGCCGTTGCCAATACACCATGACATGATGCTATCTAGATCTCTTTGAAGTAGAGCAGCATCTCTGTCATCAGTTACGGTTTTATATATTTTTAAATCATCTGCATATAGAGAGTACTTTGAGTGCTTGATGTGACCAGTAATATCGTTAACAAATATTAGGAAGAGAATTGGGCCCAGGTGAGATCCCTGTGGGACACCGGATCTAGCCATGTAAGTATCTGATGCATATCCACATACCTCAACAGCCTGCGGTCTGTTTCTGAGATAAGATTGGAACCACTTTAATAAGTTGCCACCCACCCCAAAGTTATTCAGCTTGCGCAGAAGTATGTCATGATCGACTTTGTCGAATGCGCTGCTAAAATCGGTATAAATAGCATCCACCTGTAGACCCTTGTCCACCTGTTCGCATAGATCCGAGACAAAAAGAGCAAGGTTTGATTCGACCGATCGTCCGACTCGGAATCCGTGCTGATGGTCAGAGAGATATGGCTCAGCCAAATTAGACAATAGAGGGCACATGAGGGCCTCGAACAGTTTCGAAAAACACGATAGGATCGAAATTGGTCGGTAATTCTGTACTTCAGCTTCATTACCCTTCTTGTAGATTGGTAGGATACGTGTGTTTTTCCAGATTTCGGGGAAATTTCCTTCAGTAAGTGAGCGATTGTATAAAAGTGTAAGAGGCAAGGATAGGGCCAATCCACATCGTTTCACGAAAAATGGTGGTATACCATCCGGACCTGCTCCCTTAGTGCTGTCCAGTTTCCTGATGGCCCGAAGAACCTCGTTTTCAGTGAGTTGTATTTTTCCAATGAATGTGCTACTCGTGTCCATATTATTAGCTGTAGTACTGCCATGAGGTGGCGCCTGAGAGTTATACACAGATGAGTAGTGAGCAGCGAATAAATTAACAATATCCATCCCAGTCTCCGCCATAGAATCATTGTGATACATTTTGGCTGGCATGGCAGGATGACCACCCCTTTTATTTCTAACAAAATTCCAGAATGCCTTCAGATTAACCTTAATGTTAGACTCCATTGTCTGCTTGTAATTCCTGTAACATTTATCATATAATTTGTGACATCGAGAACGGAGAAGTTTAAATTCAATTTCATCACGAGGATTTCGGTATTTACGCAGCCTATTATGAGCTTTATTTTTTTCGGCTAAGAGTTTTATTAAAGCTGGGCTGAACCATGAAGGATATTTAGACTTGAGCAACCTACGCCTTGGCACGAATTTACCGATCAGGTCATGAAGCTTATCATAAAATTTACTAACCATCTCGTTCACATCTTTCAATCCACACAGCTCGCTTTGCCAGTCAATGTTTTTCAGTTCGGTTATAATGGTAGTGTGTTCCGCTTTGTAAAAATTATAGGCAACATTTGTTATAGGTTTTAAATATTTTACATCGAGGTATGAGACAGAGACCAACAGAGGTGGATGATTTGGGTAGCACTTACTCAGTGTGTCACGGGCCTTAACAACTTCAGTACGTTCGAGATTCGTTATGATTAGGTCTAAATATCGTTTGTCACTATTGCAAATTGGGTTAAATTGGTGTAACTGGTTTGTGGTCATGAAATCGATCAACAAATTACCCAGAGAATTATTGTAGTTCGATGGTACGAGATAATTTTGATTATCATGGACATCCCATTTTAAGAAAGGTAAGTTAAAGTCTCCTACAAGTATAAGATCGTCAGTATGGGGTAGTGCTGAATCAATGCTTGATAATAAAAGTGACAAAGATTGTAACTTAACCGGGGGAGGTAAATAAGCCACGCAAATGGTAACCTTTCTTACAGCATGCTTATTGTTTAAATGCAATGAAACAAACAAACTTTCTACATCAGTTTCAATGTTTGTAATCCTAAGTGAGGGTATGTCACGGGAGACAGCAATCATCAGCCCTCCACCATCCAACTTCGTACTTTCAGAACATATACGGTCTCGCCGGTACACAATATATCTATCGTCAATCAGTTCATTGTTAGAAATATTGGAGTTTAACCACGTTTCCGTGAAAGCAATGACTTTATAATTAGCATTTAAAACATTTTTAGACAAATTATTTGTTTTTGTTCTTAAGCCTTGAACGTTTTGATAGTAAATATCGAGCATTTTAAATACAATAAAATCCAAGTAAATAACATGCAAGGAAACAAATAACAGTTAATGCATCAGATTTAGGCTCTCCATGGTTTTTATCAACAAAGCTTGACTTTCGTCATTTTTACGCACATAGACACGGCCATATCGCGACCATACAAATCTGTAGTTGAGCTCCTTAGCCTTTAGTCGTGCTGCGGCCTGTAGTTTCTTGGCAGTCGGCGTTAGGTGCTCGGCCACATATACCGGGACTCGGGGTCCGCCTATTCCAAGGTGCTGAGAAGACAATTTATTGTCACTGTGAGCCTTATTGAATTTGGAAACCTCAGCCAATATGGTATCACGAAGACGTGGAGTGCGCAGTTTGGCTACAATAGCCCGAGGCCTGTCGCTATTTGGGGACAGCTTGGCCACCCTTGTCGCACATAGGATATCTTCAGAAGTCAAGGGGCTTTCAATCACTTTCGACAGTTGCATCATTGTGTTCGCTAATATTTCCGACTTATGCTCAGGTACTCCATTAATTTCAACATTACATTCTCTCATATGCAATTCGATAATATTAATTCGCGCGGAGAGGTCGTGGACTGAAGATTTCAGCTGTTGATTTTCGGCGGTAAGCTCAGTGATAATGGTACTCTTGTCATCAACCGCTTTCTTCATGGACTCGAACTGCACATTGAAAAAAGCCATAGACTCACGGAAAGCGGTCATTTCATCTCTAATGTTTTTTAGCTGATTAGTAACTAGGGTATTAATAGTTGATGTCAGCGCAGTTGATAGCTCTTCCTTAATAATATCTCGAAGTCTTTCCTCCGATGCCCATACGCCCTCTTTGGTGTTTTTAGGGTCTTGTACTGAAGCAATCATGGTCGGCGACTTATTGATCTGTTTCTTTCTATGTGTAACATTTGTTCCAACAGCGTTTTGGGGTTTTGCTGACGGAGCTGTACCAGTAATTGGGGGACGTACCGGTGTGTTGGCATTTCCAGACTTGGGTTGCTTACAACAACACTCCGGGCACCGCCATTTATTCTTAAGCAGTGAATCCATTGCCATAAAATTCTCTAAGTCTATACCAGCGCAGTCCAGATCATATTTCAATTTGCACAATGAACATGTCAGGAATTCGCTTTCCTTTGTAAAAGGATTACGACATCCCGCACAGATACTAACTGTAGGCGCTATTGCCTATATAATATTACGTGGCGTTTGTTGTATAATCGAAAGCGCTTGAGTCTTGTTGTTCGTAGGGACCTTGCTGTGCGCTGGCGGTTAGGCGCTTCGCTGATTCTAGGAGTGACGTCACTCGTGTATAGTGCAGTAGAATTTATCGCAAGTTTTGTAAACAAATCCGTTATTTTTTACACAATTTGTATTATTGAAATGTACTAGCAAATTAACAATTTCAAAAATAATCAGGCGCGCCGGTCAGATTCGATCCTCGACCTCGTCGAATGGAAGGTGAGGTACTGGGCCTCGAGACCAGCCGATGGTTAAGATAGTGTAATGAAATAGTTGATCTTATGTGTAGTTGATAACTTGACAAGTAGCTACGAAGAACAGCAAGTAGATGTCGTTGGTAATTTATCGGCAGTGGGTAGTTTGATTGTTTTTACACTTTATCGGTAGGAAACTAAATTCGAATAAAAAGTTTGTTTTTGTACAAAAATATGAAAATCACTTTAAGTTCACTAAAATATTCAAGAATGCCACTGCGTTGTATATTGTAGCACATATAGAGATGCAGACCAATTCCCTTACACTCAGGGCCAATAGTTTTGATGGCAAATTAATTAAAGTTCACTGAATTTTTATATCACTGTATTTGGGTTTTGAGTGCATCCAAACCACCACCAACGTTGTCACAGTTTATTTATAAGTTCATTTACACTTTTTTGCACCAGACACTTCCTACAGATTGGTTTTACTATATTTAATACTAATAATCGAGAAGCAGTAACAAAAGCCGTGTTTACTTAAGGGCGCCACCTAGCGGAAAAAAATAATATATGAATGAATGAAGCGAGAGTAGTATGTCAGGATCGTAGCAAATCCGTGATCTCTGCCTACCCCTATGGGAAACAGGCGTGATTTTATGTATGTATGTATGTAAATTATTAAATATGTTTACAATGGTGACCCTCTTCCCGACACTTTGCCTTTAGCTTAACATCAGGCGAGGTGAAGTCAGATTGAGGTGTATTTTATATAAAAAAAAAATTAACCACTGCCACCTATACAGACAATAACACGCCCCACCAGATGGAAAATGGTGAAAAAATGAGCCAAAGTAATGTAGGATGAGGGGGAAAGGATTTTCAACCTGAGTAGTGATTTCCGAACATGTCAGCTAAAAATAACATAACATAACATAAACTCACGCCTGTATTCCCCGAAGGGGTAGGCAGAGGTAGCACCCACATTTCGCCAGTTTTATGTTTAGGTTCCATAGGTGGCGAGCCTATTGCCATTAACCGGGCACTTATAAACCTGCGATAAATACACACATAACTTCGAAAAGCACCGACAAGTCATTTGTGTGTGCCATGGTAAACTTGGGATCGAACCCGAGACCTCGTCTCAGCAGTCCATTACCCATACCACTAGGCTACCGCGGATTAAAAATATCAGACAATAATTACCAATTCTTGTATAAGACTTGCAGTTTGATCTTTCGTCAGTCCAGAATATCGACCTTCGGCTTCTTTTTCAGTATTCTTTATGTTGTTCTGAAAGTAAAATACATTCCATACATTACTGTTTTTTTCTAGCAGCCTTATTATTAGAATGTGGGTGTGATATATCTATTGCCAAAATAATAGGGATTTTTTGAATGTTTTTTTTTATATGAAATGCTCAAGTGGGACTTGAACCCACGACTCAGCTATTGAGCCACACCTGAATCACTTAAAATTTCCCTTCTCTTTATATCCGTTTTTATGGGCGTGTCCCACTTGAACATTTCTTTTTTCCCGATGTATTTGAATTATAGGGATTTTAACTATTGCCCGCAAAAACTTATATCTATACGTGTCGGGTAGACACCGCGCGGGTGTCCTATTGCGGAGAACAGTCGACATATTCCGCGTAAAATTTAACCGTATTGGTTTGGCGGTAAATCTACCATATTTGTCGAACCAAAATTGGGTATTATCCTATAGTTAATATAAATTATGTAAACGCGCTTATTAAATTAAGAATGGTAAAAGAGCGGTAAAATTGCATCAGTTCTTATTTTATAGTTTTTATTTATTTTATTTATTCATCCACCCAACCTATAATAGTAACTGATTTGACTATTAAATTTTATGACGTCACTAAATCTTTTTCGTACAAGTTACATTTTTACTCATCGTTTTGGCGTTTAGTAAAAAGTAACTAATTTGATTAGTCAGTAGAAAACCCAATTGGTGGCAAATTTAACTTATTTGATGGCATTACCATCGTACAGACTTTGATAATAAAATATAAACTTTTGTGACGAAATAAAATATAGTTCACATAGAATATCAGCTCTTCTAGAGGCCTTGATAAATAAGTAAGTTTTACAATAATAACACAATACCTTCAAAACATCCACCTGCTTCTCGAGCTGTTGTACTTTAAGTGCCAGCTCATCAATCTTCATGTCTTTAAGCTTGAGTTGATGGTTCATATCGTCCTCCATTTTCTGCGACGCCTCGCGTAACTCTTGGTACTTCGCTGTGTAGTGAGTTTCCAAACCTTTCTTAGCGTCTAGTAACTAGAAAAAACATCACAATATTTATTTAATCTTCCTGCACAAAGACAGACTTGTACCGTAGTCATATTATGCAGGATCGGCGGATAAAAAAGGGCCTTCTAACGGCCGTCTCCAATGGCGTATTTATTAACTATCAGTTTCGGGATTTTAAAGATAGAAAACGTCATCAATCTCTGGTTTTAGTCTACCAATGTTTCTACCATTCTTCTGTAATCCTACTACCTATCGATGGACCTATATACCTGACCCAAGAAACAGATAGAGATGTGTAATTTTAATATTGGTACAGCAGTCACAGATGCTTTAAACTTGACTGCTTATCTGGAGGTGGGAGCTACATATAACATGTAGGTATGTCATTAGGAACGGCAATAAGAGATCATCATCTTAGCGTTGTTTCCAGTTGCATCCGTGGAATAGGAGCCCGGGTCCACTTATTTCTTTCTTATCCTTATAGTTTGGTTTATATGGATTTAACGGGAGCGAATGCGAGAGGGAAGCCTATGTCAGAGCTTCATTCGTAATTAGCATGTGTACTGGGTTACACGTTACAGGCTTGGGTCCTGGGTATGCCTTCACATCATGGAGAAGGAAATGATAGCGGAGTTGTAGCAAGGCAAACGAGTCGCGTGCCATCCAAACGTCAAATGGACTCATTCGGTAGGAACGTTATACCTATGAAGTCCTTCGACTTTTAACACCCCGCGCGTCTCTCTTCCCACCCTTATTCGGCGCGCGTTTTTATTAGGAGAAATATCAATGGGGCATCTCCGTTACTTAAGCATATTCTGTCCTCCGTGCTTCACATAGACATTTATAGTTTTCTAATGATATGTAGAGAGTATGTTATCGGTATTGCAATTCGGTAGTGGAGAGTGGCAGTCTCTTCACGGAAAATATCGAAGTTTAGTCGCGTTCGCATCACAGATAGACTGGAAAGTCGTCCAACAGGCTCAGAGAATGATGATGTAGATAGCATTGCTTGAGCCATATATCTTGGACCTAAAATATGCTCTACACGCGTAGTACACGTTTCTTGGATGTATTTTGTATATAGCATGGGGCGCTACTATCCCACACAACCAATAGTCAAACTTTTCTACACGCCATTATGCAGAACGAATCTTGGCAAGCAATCGCCTTTAACTCGAATTTGCTGCAACTACAACGCTAGGGTCAGCATAAGCGATGATCTAGATATCTTTCACATCCGTTTAACCGTTTTAAAGTCAAAAATATTGTCTAGCTTGTAGTACATAAATAGTTTCATGTTTGTTATTGATTTATTGTAATAATTGTTTTAATTTTGCTACTGTATATTAATTGAATTGTTTATTTCATTGTTCTAATAATTTTGTGAATGCTATGTACACTGTAACTGTTGTATGTATCGGAGACCTTCTGAAACTGAATTTTGAGTGAATTGTGTAATACATATAATGTGGTTGTACTTATTTAGTAAATAAATAAATAGACGAGCTGAAATTCACCAAGCATAGATTATTACAAACAATCTGCGCAAGCCAGGGCCCTTTAATCCCGCGATTTAGGTCCAAGATACATGGCCCGACTAATACATACCTTTTTCTCTCTCTCGGTATTACGGAACCCTTTCAGCCTAAAGTCTTCAGTAGCTCTGCTGAGATCGGCGGCTAAGTTGCGACACTGCTCGATACCTTTATTTAGTTTGTACTCTAGCTCGACGCGTTTCTTTGTCCACTCGTTGGCTAACAGTTCTAAGTGGTATTCTTCTTTTCGCTTTAGCTGTGAAATAGAAATGTATTATGAATAGTAACTGAAGCATTTATTATGCATTTTCTTTTAAAACTAGCTCCCATGGTCGAATCAGACTAGGGATGTAATACTCTAGCAACCATGTTGCCCGACCTTTTTATCGTGTAGGCTTAGATATGGCGAGGCCGGTTTTACCGCAACCAACTAAAACCGCATGCCGTCTCGGATCTATAGATGCCAGGGTGTAAGGTTGCCCATAAAAAATCAAAATAATTTATTCTGCATAGAATAAAAATAAATATTAGAGACTAGTTTAGCAAATGGACCACTGGTTCGAAACGCGGCCCAGACCTGAAAAGACTCCGGCAAGAAATTTAACGGGCATTTATTTTGGTGTATTTACAACCATTCACCTAGTCTTATACATTCTACTACTATACCCCGTCCATCATATTATTGTATTTTAGACAGATGGAAGTAGTGATTGCATAAAAATTTAAAATATCGACAAAGTTAAACAACTCGATTAAAAAAATAATTAATCGATAAATGAAAATATTATGATAAATATATGATTTCATGTGGAAGTATAATCTATTATCTTTCTGTACATAATAACAAAGCAGTAGATATTTCGTGTCTATACCTACAATTTACAAATGTATTGTAAAACGATTGTGGGCCATAACGCACACGCTAATCTCCAAAACAAAACAACCGACTTCTAGAAGAATATGCATGCTGATTTCCTGGTATTTATTGAAGAGTTCCGTGATCTGTCTCTGAAACCCATCATCAGATCCTTATACAAAAAAAAAAATAGGACCATTTTGGAATAAACCTCTTTCAGATCAAAAAGAATTTTGACATTCTGTCTACATATGACAGAGTTACAAAAATCATTTTTCCGTAAAAATCATACAAATATAAAAAATTATAAACATTCGAAATGGTGTTTAGAAATTGAAAAAAAACCACCAGTTTTGTAATATTTTTAGAAGAATTATTTTCTGTAGTCGATATCGATTGTGACATTTTCAAGTTATTATAATAAAAACAGTCGATGGACTAACTACATCCCTAAAATTGCTTTCTGGTTGACGTGACGTTGACAATGAAAATTGACGCATTGGCGCCTAATTTTTGTTATGGATTTCCAGGTGTTGACGCTAGAACAAAGTTATACCGACCACTGTCAGTGAGCTGTCTAAAATACAATAATATAATGGACGGAGTATAGTCTAGATACAGTTATTTGCTTGAGTAGCATAGCTGAGTGAACAGCTCATTTCCAAGCTTGTTTATCATCTAAATATTCTTGTATTTTATAATAGCCTTTCTGGCAAAGTTTAGTCTTAGCTGCAATTTTAAATAGAGCATATTACCCACGCACTTCGGCTGACCCATCCCCATCTTGCCCCCGGAAAAGGGAACAAGTTATCTAACCCCGTCCTGAATAGTAGACATAGCAGACATAAACAAACCATAGCCGTCGCCAATGAAGGGTATGGCATAGGGATTTTGAAATACCGAAGAAAGTATTTTACTAATCAACAGCCTTTTTCCAATTTCGCTAAATTGACGCGACAGCAGTTCCACAATCACTATCTGGACGGTTGGCGGTCCACAACTGTGCGTTTCTCGAGAAACTTTCTGCCTCA
Source organism: Eilema sororculum (assembly GCA_914829495.1). NCBI lineage: Eukaryota > Metazoa > Arthropoda > Insecta > Lepidoptera > Erebidae > Eilema > Eilema sororculum. The sequence continues at coordinate 6,985,625 of OU618552.1, read as the reverse complement.
CACAACTAAACTGTGGAATGAACTGTCGCAAGCGGTATTTCCGAACCAATACGACCTTCAAGAAAAGAAGGCTCTTTTAAAAGGAAGGCAACGCACTTGTGACTCCTCTGGTGTTGCGGGTGTTCATGGCCGGCGGTGATCGCTTACCATCAGGCGATCCGTCTGCGCGTTTGCCTCCCTATTCAATAAAAAAAAAATGAAAATATATTAATTTCCTGACACTAACTTGACATTTGAACAACTCCTGCTGCTTCTCCTTCCAGTCTTCCAAATCGTCCACGAATTTCTGCATCGCTGCATCGCGTTCTACAACCGACATAGCCACTTTCGCCATGTCTGAAAATTGTATACCTAAATGTATTACCGTCTGAATTATAGGTGTGTACCAAATATCAGAACAATCATTCAACAGGAAGGGGGGAATACCGACGCGGCGGCGGCGCACAATGCGCCTCCCCGTACCCGGGGCTAGATGGGGACACTGTGGTCCCCGCAACCCGAAGGGGGCCATCTCGAAAGAGATGGTCCTGAGTCTGCCGGGGTGCGAGAGATATGCTTTCGGCAATCTCACCTCCGGCAGCCAAGGACCCAAGACGGCGTGCGTTTTATTCGGTTCGAGTCCGACATAACCACCTCCACCGGCTCCGTGGGGGTGGTATCCGTGGGCATTTTTCGAAAGATAAAAAAGGGGGAAATACCGAGGTATTAAGTTCATTATGTTTATTCATCTCTTTTAATGTCGAAGATAAAATAATAATAGCAAGTAATTAAGGGCGTTTTTTCCCTTTCAGATAGGTAGAAATAACATTAGTTACCTAATATGACTCATGGGGCCTTCTATTGTTCACCGAGAATAAAATATTAACAATAAACATATTGTTCGTTTCAAATGTGTTTCATAAATAAGTAAGTTATTGTGTAATACTATTTACCTCTTTCGCTTTGCGCTACATATGAGTCACTCTTGCAGCTTTGTAGTTTAATGGGTTCACTGAAATATCATAAGAGTTATTATCACTAAATTGATATTAAATGAATTTTTATTTTATTTTATTTTTAATTACAACAGAAGCTCGTTAATCATAGATGAACCGGCTTACCTGTGTATAAATAAAATAAATAAATATTCCACAACATTCTACACAACGCTATCTAGACCCATCGTAAGCATAGCTTATCTAGCTTGTGTTATGGAATCTAGAATGCAGATAAATTTTTGTAAATACATACATATTATACACAGACACACCCAGACCAATGCAAATACCCATTTTCATGCATACAAATATTTGCACCGAGCGGGGATCGAACCCGCGCCTCCTGCGTAGCGGCCGCGTTCACTACCGCTACGCCACAGGCTGCCAAGGCTGTGTGTTTGGATTGGGTGCGAATGTTATTCTATAATTATAAAGCTGAACAATTTGTTTGTTTGATCAAACCAGTAGTAGCATCTAAAAAAATATTTTTTTGTATTAATAAATAATAAATAAAATAAAAATTGTTTATTAACAAGCTACAGGGGCTCATAGTGTGTTAGTACAATTGCTTAAAAACTATGTTAGTAACAACAGGATTAAAATTAAATAAATGTTAAAGAAAGTAGGCAGGTACCCACCACAGGCAGCTTCATCAAGATGCCTTTTTTTTCCGTGCGGAAATCCCGTCGTATACCCCCCTGCCGGAGCCGGAAGGGGAGGTTATGTCGGACTCGAAAAGACTAAAACCGCACGCCGACTGTGGGTTTTGGTGCTAGGCCGGAGGTGAGGTTGTCATCGACATATCCCTCGCACCCCGGCTGACCCAGGTCATCAAGATGCCGATAAAACATGCAGCTTGATGAAACCTACCAATGGTTGGACCATCCAACCTCTCAGCATACACCTTCAGGATGCTGTGCTTCCCCTCACTTCATTCACACGTTCATGAAAACTTACGTTTCTACAGGTGGCAATCTTGCATCCATTTTATCAGATATGGCGTCATCTTGCTTCGTTTCTTGCTTGTCTTCACACTGTACTTGCATGTCGGCAGTGGGAGGCTTCAGACGGGACGCAAGTAGTTTCTCCTGGCTCAGTGCGAACGAGTCACACATTCTTTTAATCAACTCTGCGATTTCGTTCGTTTTGAGAACTGCATCGCCTGAAGCGTTTTTATATCTGTAATTTAAAATATATTTTCAATAAGGATTCATCCAGTAACTCTTAATAAACACTAGCTATCGCTCGCGGCTCCGCCCGCATGGATGTCGCTTATCGCGACCAAACATAGCCTGATATGTCCTTTCTCATGGTCTAATCTACCCCTATACCAAAATCAAAATCGGTTCAGTGGTTTAGGCGTTAAAGCGTAACATACAGACAGACAGAGTTACTTTCGCATTCATAATATTAGTATTGATAGGTAAGTATATGACTAACCTAGCTGTGTTGCTGGCAGCCATGTTGGTGTACGCTGTGCTTCCAATATCTTCCTGCAAGTTGGTGCAGCTGCCACTGGGCGGCAAGTTGATGGTGCAAGCCTCAGCCACCGGCTTACTTCCTCCGCTCTCTAGCTGTGTCACACTGCGAGCTGTTAAGTTCTTCGGCTTCGGCTGTAAAACATTCGGCATTTTGTATTTTTTTATCGTGCGATAATTCCCCTCGGATACCACCCCCACGGAGCCGGTGGAGGTGGTTATGTCGGACTCGAACCGACTAAAACGCACGCCGTCTTGGGTCCTTGGTTGCCGGAGGTGAGATTGCCAAAAGCATATCTCTCGCACCCCGGCAACGGCATTTTGTATGCCTGAGCTGATCCGCTTTTACTTATCTTAATCGATGACCAACATTCTGTTGTTCAACATAATTATAGAAGCTGTGGAATGTGTTGGTCATTAGTAGGTAGTAGCATGGGGTACGAAGGTTAAGAAAATATCTTTAGTATATCTCAAAAACTGCGGCGCGCTGAAAATCGCGCCTCCCCATTCCGGGGGTGAGTCGGGGACACCGTTGTCCCCCTCCCGAGGAGGGCCAGACCGTAAGGTATAGCCCTGGGTCAGCCGGGGTGCGAGGGATATGTCGCTGACAACCTCACCTCCGGCCTAGCACCTAGACCCACAGTCGGCGTGCGGTTTTAGTCGGTTCGAGTCCGACATAACCTCCCCTTCCGGCTCCGGCAGGGGGGGTATCCGAGGGGGTTTCCGCACGAAAAAAAAAAATATCTCATGCGTGGCAGTCGCATGCACTACCGCCACGCCACGAAGGCTGTCAATTGAATGCCATTTTTGCAGTAACTGTAGTTATTATTAGCAGTGTTACCTGAACCTCGTTCTTAACACCGATGTATCTCAAGCTCATCTCGATATCGACATAAGGTCTTCGTGTGTGGTCCGTAGGCACATCATCACATCTAAGGATGAAGCACCTCTCGTGTATGACCAGGGCTCCATCCGTATTGCAGAACTTATTCACGAAGTAAGTAGGGCTCTCTGTGGGGATCATCTTGCGGAGATCTACGCTGCAGATACCTGGGGACAAATTAATTATTACTTTATAGAAGCACAGTATAACGACTATGAATCGTTGGATTGTGATAGAAGACCGACGAATGATAAATGTCATTCAAAGTTTATAATATGAACTAAGCTATACTGGGATTTCAAAGTCGTTTCGGTTAAGGCCCTGTAGTCCTGCAAAAGTAGGCATTTATAGCGATCCCGGCCGCTCGTAAAATATTACGCGCGAACGCAGTGACGGTGAACTCGGCGATGACCCCGCCAGCGTCACAGTATAGAAATATGCAGTAGGAAAACTTGATCTGACTTAGAAAATTAAATGCAGTTTTTTTAACTTTATTTAGTTATATGATTATATTAAGTACCTAAGTAATAAAAAAACTGTATGAGTTTGAGAACTGTTTGTTCTATGTGTTTAGTTGCTTGGGCGAAAAAAACTTACATTATAATAATAATAATGCTTGTAATTTTACAAACATTTGTTTGAATTGATGCTAACGGTTACTTTATATCATCGCACCGTTCGTCGTCGACAGGGCAGTTAAATACCTAAAGTTAACGAGATTAACAACTTTTTTCGTGCGGGAATGACCTCGGATACCCCCCTGCCGGAGCCGGAAGAGGAGGTTATGTACTAAAAAGTCGGTTCGAGTCCGTCTGTGGGCACGCCGACTGTGGGTCGTGGTGCTAGTTTTTATGAAGTATTTATATAAATTTACACTGTACCTTCTTTTTTTCGTGCGGAAATCCCCTCGAATACCTCCCCTGCCGGAGCCGGAAGGGGTGGTTATGTCGGACTCGAACCGACTTTTTAGTCGGTTCAAGTCCGACTGTGGGCACGCCGACTGTGGGTCGTGGTGCTAGGCCTGAGGTGAGGTTGTCATCGACATATCCCTCGCACCCCGGCTGACCCAAGGCCAGTAATTCTCCTGGGTCTGCTGGGGTGCGAGAGATATGCTTTCGGCCATCTCACCTCCGGCAACCAAGGACCCAAGACGGCGTGCGTTTTAGTCGGTTTGAGTCCGACATAACCGCCTCCACCGGCTCCGTGGGGGTGGTATCCGCGGGGATTTTGCGCACGATAAAAAAAGGCCAATAATTAAACTAACCTACCTAAATATTAAAATTATTCTATCCTAAACTAAAACTAAATTTATATATAATTTACATACACACAAATTATATACAATGTACGAATATTGTAGGTACTAGGTACCCCTGTACTGATATAGATAAAATATGAATTATAGAAAATCGTAAGTAGCATATTCAGTAGTAATACTGATATTCTTATACTATGGCGCTATGAGCGTAATATTTAGGTATGATAATTTTTTAAATTACCAATCGGAGTTAGAAATTTAGTTTATGGCTTTGCACGACTTCTTTCGCTTGCGTTGTTTATTGCCCATATTGAATGACTTGCAACAATTTATTATAAATACGTAAAACCGATTGATTGGTGCACGAAACTGTCGCGCCAAAACTGACACAGGTCCTACTTCGGTAAGCGCCAGCGCGCGACTGGCGCAACTTTTCGGGCCTCAGCGGCGCGAGCACTCGCGAATTTAGTAGGTATTTAAATATAACTTTAAAAATTATTTCATAATATAGTCAAAATCTGCGAAAATGTCTAGACATATGTAGTGGCTTTAGTTTAGTACAAAAATTTTATAGAAAGCATAAGTAATTTAGTCATAATATTAAAAAAAAATAACGAAAAGGGGTAACTTTGGGATTTTTTTCTATCCAGTGAAGTTCATCAGATCTGGTAACTGAATGCGAATTTGACTAGACTGGATCCTTAACTAATATATATCTTTTTTTCGAAATTTAAAACGCTTTTTCCTATGATTCAAATGCTTTTAAAAAACTCAAAATGCGGCCTCTGCTGGATTACCTGGCCTTAAAAAGTATTTGGGCCCAGTTTCGATAGCAAAATCATCTGGAAGTATTTATTTGTACTTTGGCGAAAGATTTTTTTTTTTGATAATGTATGGGAATAATGTTCAGATGAAAAGAAAGATATATGGGGTTTGTAATATTTTCTTTTTCTTTAACATAAATTAATACTTCCAGATGACTTTATAATAAATAAATAAAAATCTTTTATTTAAGACCACAGAGGCCTATATCTTGTTAGTTTATTCTTAACATCTATGTTAGTAATATAATAGTTTTGTTACATCAGGTGTTACCTTTGATAGATTCATCACGCCACATGTAGCTTTAAGAATCTACTAAAGGCAGGCCCATCCATCTTCTCCGCGAACACTCCCAGAATACCGTTGGTGCCCCCTTGACCCTACGCAGCAACCAGGCTACCTTCAAGCGCATCAAAGCGTGAAAGTCATCTGTATGCGCATCTGCGAACATCCCCGACGCACCAGTACGGTGGGAGCCTCAACAACTTTGCTATCATAGCGCCACTTAGAAGGACTGTTCACGTGCCAATTCCCCATGCTCGAGAATGTGTAAGGTAATTAACAGCAATAGCGATCGAATTGATCTTCACTTTGACTGTGTGGCAAAAATTAAATCTATCCTCTTGGGCTTACTCGATTTTGACTGAACTGTTTTTGTAATTTACTGTTCAAAGTACAAGTAAATACTTCCAGATGATTTTGCTATTGAAACTGTGCTCAAATTACTTTTTTTTCGAAACGACTATAAAATCACCTTGTATATATTTTTTTTATTTTTATTTATTACCATTAAAACAAAACAAAGAAAGAACAATTAGTGATAGCACAAAAAACCAGTAAGGTTTAGACCTGTGCTATTGAAAGTCGTCACATTAACAAAACATTATCAAAATACCTACTCAACATTCGCCAATATGTGATTCGACAATATGTACGGTACGTATCACACAGTGGCGAAAGATAAAATCCCGTGTGTCTCACCAATGTCGGTCTCGTTGGCCCACACTTTGACCACGAGGTGCGGGCACTGCGCGAAGTAGCGGCTGAGCGCAGCCAGCTCCGAGGCCAGCCGCAGCGATGTACGCTGATTGAACTGCGCACTGCTGCTGGTGCTGCCCCACACGGCCGCTACCCTACGAGGTTTATATATCAAAGCTTTAATTATAGTCATCCCAAAGTAACCATGACTCAATGGTTTGTATTTGTGCGTAAAGTGAAGCCAATGAAGCGAGAGAAAAAAGGTAAACAAAGTTTTAGGGGTTAAACATTTTCATTTGAAAATTATTACGTATCACTTCAAGTGTATTCCAGACAGGAATAAAATTGCTCATAAGATGGTGGATCTGACAGTTTAGAATTGGTTCCAACAGTTCGTACGAAAGTTGGTAGATGGCTCCACCGTCGCCCTTAAAGACGGATATAAAGAGAAGGGAAATTTGAAGTGATTCAGGTGTGGCTCAATAGCTCAGTTGGAAGAGCATTCCCCCTGTAAGGGAAATTTTTCCCGATGTATTTCGAATATGTCACACGGTTTAAGGGTACTTCCTCTTTATTTTAAGGTCAGTTGTATAAAACCTTTAGGTACATGAATAGAATTCTAACCTGTCTGTCATAATGTTGTGCGTGAACACGGTATAGGTGATATAGCAGTCAGTTTCCTTATTATCTTGCTCCGGTATCAACTGGAATAATTAAAATACATTATCAATTTCCAAATAATCATAAAAAAATATATTTTCATCATGATATTATATTGTCGTACAAATATTACACACTAGCCCAGTGGTTCTCAAACTTTTTAAATGACGGAACCCTTTTGGGAAGCAAAATACTTGATGGAACCCTACAATAAAACAATTATTTTTATAAGTGTATTCTTTATTAATCAGCATAATAAAAGTACAATGTATCAGTTACTAATTATTATTTACTTCACCACTTGGTAAGGACAATAATAGAAAACATTAAAAAAGAAAAAATCTAACTAGTGGGAGGTATGAAACTGTTTTTTATTTTTCATCAATTGCTTGATATCAGGTTTGATGGAAGAAAGTTGGAGTCTCATATCAGCTTCGACGTCCAGTCTATTGCGATATTTTGTTTTCGTGGCTGCGTAGGTAGAGAATCCTGTTTCGCACAAATATGTAGTTGGGAACGGGAGAAGAATATCCAGAGCCATTTGGCCAAGCATTGCATATTCATCTTGGATTCTGCACCAAAAATCATTAAGAGGCGTCGTTTTGAACAATGACTCCATACTTGTGTCTGATGACATTTCTAAAAGAGATTCATATATCTCATTTGACATGTTTTCAGGCTTTTCCAAGTTGGGTAAAAAAGGATTATGAATCCAGGAGTTCACTTTAATTTTTGTATTGTGTTCTTCGGGAAAATACTTTTCAAAAGATGCGCGCATCGAACTGAGATATTGGACCAATTCTTCAAACACATTATCTTCAAACATTTCTGAGTCGTTTTCGCTAACAAACTCACTGAGTAACGTAAAACTTTCTATTTCTTTCTTACCAATGCAAATGATCCAAAAATCTAATTTTCTTTTAAAAGCAGTTATTTTATTATAGGCCTGAAACACTGTTGTCTGTTTACCTTGCAACGATAAATTTAATTCGTTAAGTTTTTGAAAGATATCCGCCATAAAAGACAATCGGAACAACCAAGTTTTATCATACAAACGGTCCTTCAAATTAAAAGAAGTATCTGCTGAAAGAAACATTTGTAACTCGGCTCTAAGTTCAAATAGCCTTGTTAAAGTTTTTCCCCGAGACAGCCATCGCACTTCTGTATGGAGCAGCAGTGTTTTATGTTTGCTGCCATAATCTTCACACAATAATGAGAACAATCGGGATTGTAGTGGTCGTGATTTGATAAAATTAATTATTTTTACCGCTTCATCCATAACTAATTTTAGATTAGACGGCATTTGCTTCATCGCAAGTGCTTGTCTATGCAGAATACAATGACTGGAACTACAATTAGGCGCTTTATTTTTCATTCGTGACACTGCTCCTGCTGTTTTACCTGTCATCGCCTTGGCCCCATCTGTACAAATGTCAATGCAATTGTTCCAACTGAGATTATGTTCTTCAAAAAATATATTTATTTTATTAAAAATTTCTTCCCCGGTAGTGTTTGTAAGCAGCGATGAACACATAAGCATGTCTTTTTCAAAAGAACTTTTATATGGATATCTCACAATAACCAGCAGGATAGCCAAACCAGCGACATCAGTCGACTCGTCCATTTGCAAAGCGAATCGTGTATTTTGTAGACGTGTAACTAGTTCTTGTTTGACGTAGCTTGCCAGATCATGGATTCGTCGTGAAACAGTATCGTTTGATAGCGGAACAGTAGAAAGATGCTTTGCAGATTTTTCTTCAAGCATACATTTTGTTATGTCTAATACACATGGTTTTATTAATTTCTCAGCGATAGTGTGCGCTTCACCTGCTTGTGCAATGCGATAGCTAACTAAATATGATGCCTCCGTGGCCTTTTCGTTGGTAGTTTGTGTTACATGCATCATATTTTTTTGACTTTCTAATAACTGATCTTTTTTGCGAACAAAAAATTCTTTATTCTTGTCTTTAGTCTCGGGGTGTACGGTTTCTAAATGTCGACGCAATTTGGCAGGTGCCATGGAACTATTAGGAAGCAGTTTACTACAGAGCATGCAGAGAGGTGAGCCGTTGGAATCAACAAATCCGAAACTGATATAAGATTCATCATACTTCCTTTTTTTCGTCTTTGAAACCATCGAGCTTGACGTCGTGGCACTCGTGGCATCATCTTCTGGATCGGTGATTGCTAAATTCTCCGCGCGCATTGCTTTTGAACATTCAGCGTCATTAGAAGATGTTGTTGGAACACGTTTAACACCTTTAAGCCAACGTTCCATTCTTCTTTATTTATAATGTTACAAGTCAGGATAGTGGGGTTTAAATAATGCACAATCGTTACTGCGTATAAGAGACTAAATTTAGAACCTACAGGGAAGAAATGTATAAAACTGAGACAACAGAATACAGCAGGCAGTAAAACAATGAACACTAGTTTCTCGCTAGCGAGCTTGTAAGTAGGTAGTAACTTATCGCTCCGAACGCTAATCATCAACTGACGACGCCAACGCGCGATCGCCGCTTTTATACTTAGTCCTAGACTCGATCTCAAATATTCTCGAAAATACTCGAGTCGGCACCTTTGATAAACAAAAAGCAAAAATAAAAACAGAAATTTAAAAATAGCGTTGTAAACAATATCGACTTTATCCTTTGAAGTTAGAGACGAAAGTCGCTTGTTGACAACTATAGCGTCTAATTCAGAGGCGGCTTTTATCAAAGAGACTGAGCGCTTACAAGTATACCACCCGCTCGTTTTAAGTTTGCCGCTGGCGATAGGTATGAGTGTATGACGTTCGAAATTTTTTATTTAATTGTAACAATAAAAATTGTGTACGTTAGATATTTGGGTAAAACTATGACACATTATAAGTTTTGTTGTCACGTGGGGGAGGGTACGCGCATTCCACAGACCGGCAAACTTAGAGCGAACGCGTTGTACAAGTATAAAATTGTTGAGACAAAACTTATGAGATATTGTACCAGCTAATGTAACACAAGCTTATACAAATACAAATAAATAAATAAATAACATTCATAGCGTTTTGTCTCCGCGCGGCCGCGGAGTCCGCACAGCCGCGGAGCGACCAGAGAGAGGTGTTTTGATTTTTTTATTTCTAAATTTTTGCGGAACCCCGACAGAGGTATCACGGAACCCTAGGGTTCCGCGGAACACACTTAGAGTATAGCTGCACTAGCCTTTACCCACGTTCCGCCCGCGTGGATGTCGGTTATCGCGACCAAACATGTCCTTTCTCATGGTCTAATCTACCCCTATATCAACCTTCATCAAAATCGGTTCAGTGGTTTAGGCGTGAAAGCGTATCAGACGGACAGATAGACAGAATTACTTCCGCATTTATAATATTAGCATGGATTGTAATAAAAGTATTTTTAACGGAGATATTTCATTTATTTGATGAAACTCTGATTTGGACGTGACCATGGCGATGCTGAAAAGTAACTGAAACTTCGAGTACCTACACTGTAAATAACAAATAAAATAACACCAAATAAATCGCGATAGAATGAGTTAAAAACAAACTAAAGTTTAGTTAGAAGTGAAGCCAGTTAGTTAAAAGGTTCCTACCCTTGGTGTTGCACACGTCCAGAGGCCGTGGTAAACAATTGCCATCAGGTGTTCCATGTACTTGTCTGGCACTTAGGTGGTATAAGAAAAAAAGGTTTATTTCAAAGATAATTCTTGGTATCCCAACTAGCAAAAATATGTCGTGTAGTAGTCGCGGCAACGCAAATTATTCAGCATTTTGGCTCCTAATAGAAGTCGTATAAACGTAATGAAAACGTTTATACAACGCGATTTGGGCCCATTTTATTCAGCAATTCAGTCACATAGACATCGTATAAAGGTAACGGAGTGACTGTTACAAGCTTAAGTTGCGCTATAACTGTAACTTATATGACTTTTATGTTACGTTTGTTTGTTAAATTAAGCAAGTGCGTCGTGTTGTGTTTTAAAAATTATAAAAAATTATAAGTACAATTTATTTAGCAGACATGTTAATTTGTAGGTTGCACCAAATGTAGGTTCGTAAACTCACGTATAGGTTTGCAAAGTATTGCGAAGGTAAGTTTTCTGATGAAATATACTAGGTTTTATCATAAATATTTAACGCCCCCCTTCAATTCTTAGTAATATGAATATAATAACAAATATTTTTTGTTTGTACACCATTTTTACTGCTAACAGGTCGTATAATAGCTTCTTATACAGCAAATTAGCAGTATGATTATATTTTAGGGTTCTTTAGACCTTCCTAAAAAGTTTTCTAAAAAAGATCTTTTGTTTATTTATTTATTCAATCAACCACTTATTGTACACAAGAAAACTAAGACAAGTGATAATTGAGCAGTACAAGCAATTATACGCCACTTGGCACTAGGCTTGTAATAGTCGTATGAATGCAACTTATACAACATAATAGCAGTATAAAAGCAACGATGTGGCTTTTATTCGACTGTGTCATAAGAAAGTTATATAATGTGCTTTTACTCGACGAAATAGTAACATAAGGGTCGTATACTAGCGACTTATACAGCAAATCTTATACGACACTTTAGTCATATAAGTATGCAGAGTAAACGTTTACTCAGCATCATTATGTGACCGAAATGCTGAATAACTAAAATGCTATATAAGATGCTTTTATACGACACGTGCTGAATAATTCACACTTACTCGACTTTTATATCACCGAATAGCTGAATAAACTCAACCTTATAAGACTAATTTGCTTGTTGGGATACTAACTTTTAAACGCCCGAAACGTCGGCAAAATGAAGTGAAATTTTTTTATCGCGTGAAGTCCACATTAGACATAAATAATTAACTTTTAACCTCTCGCGTGTCATGATAATATAAATCAAAGGTATGTACAACTCGTGCGAGTTAACATGGCACCTGGCTCGGGGCTTTGCGCGGGGGAGCGGGGTCGCGCGCGGGGAAGCGGGAGGTGGGTGTCTTCGAGGCAGGTGCCATGTTAACTCGCACGAGCTATAGGTATGTACCTATACCATGATCGCGTTAATTCCCGTTATTACTATTGTAATTCTTACCAAGTCTAAATTCTCCACACTGCCAATAACAAAGCTCAGTACAAACAGTTCCTTAGCGTTTCCAATTTGTATGAGACCCTCGTCACACATCAGCTTCGGTTGGAGATCGGGTGACGTCACCATCCTCTTACTTTCAGCTAAATATTCATCTGTGGATAACATACAATTTGTAACAGTTTTTTTATGGATTAGGGAGGCAAACGAGCAGACGGATCGCCTGATGGTAAGCGATCACCGCCGCCCATGGACACCCGCAACACCAGAGGAGTCACAAGTGCGTTGCCTTCCTTTTAAAAGAGAGTACGCTCTTTTCTTGAAGGTTTGAAGGTGGTCGTAATGGTTCGGAAATACCGCTGGTGACAGTTCATTCCACAAGTTTAGTTGTGCGAAGCAGAAAGTTTCTCGAGAAACGCACAGTTGTGGACCGCCAGCTGTCCAAATGGTGAGTTTGGAACTGCTGTAGCGTGAAAAGATCGTACATATTGTTGCTAACATTATTCGTGTTTTTGTAAGCAACCTTAAAACTTTCCTTAATCAGAGTGGTAAACTAAATGCATGCATCCGAAGAAAGGTTGATCTTCGAAAACGGTTCAGTCGCATAACGTCCCATTCGCAAAATGTCCCACATAAAAAAACGTACATCAGGAAAAATGAATTTTGATAGCCTCTGTGGCGTGGTGGTAGTGAACGTAACCGTTACGCAGGAGACGCGGGTTCGATCCCGCTCAATGCAAATATTTGTATGCTTACGTATGTGTTATAAGTGCCCGGTTAATGGCAATAGGCTCGCCACCTATTACATTGGGACCTAACATAAACTGGCGAAATGTGGATGCTAGCACCTCTGCCTACCCCTTCGGGGAATACAGGAGTGAGTTTATGTTATGTTATGTTACATATGTGTGTTTGCATTGGTCTGGTCGTGCCTCGGAGAGCACGTTAAGCTGTCGGTTCCGGTTGTCATACGAACATGTATGGCAGTCGTTATAGAGGAAAATGGGTGAAATGGCCCCACATAGAAGGGCTGATCACCCGCCCGGTCAAACGGTGTGCCCACTGGCAGTACCCCCAGTAGTAGTAGAAGGCCACGGTAACCACCTCACTTCAGTGGGTTTTATACCATGTAGGAGTGTGATAAATACCAGCATGAATAAACTTAAACCTAAACTTACTCAAGGTCATCAACATGGATTTTGCTGGAGGAGTGTGTGGTGCTGAACTCTTCGATGGGTAAGCAACTTCATTACAATGAAACATACGCAATTCATTTCTCTGAAAAAATAAATACTAAGTTAGTAGTAAATATCATATAATCACGCTTTAATCCCAGGAGGGTTAGGCAGAGGTGAAATAACACCCAAATTTCGCCAATCAATGTAATCGGTCCCACATGTTAAGGAATGACCCTATTGCCGCATTCCGGGCATTGCTTTGAACATCCATCTGAAACTTTTTTTTAAGCTTTCTACTGACACTGCTTGGGAAGAGATGGGGTGGCCCAAACTCTATGCATACAGCTTAATTTAATGTGCACTTACAGGAGTAGGTGTATTGATCCTGTCTTCAATAGAGAGGCTCATCATTAACTGAGGATGGCAGCATTTGCCTTCAGACTTTACTCCTAGCAATCTATGCCATGAGTGCTTTATCTGAAAAGAGATGGAGAGATCATTAAATTTGCCTCCCAACATTGGGAGAGGCCTATGTCCAACAGTGGACTGCAATAGGCTAATGACTTACACCAAAAACAAAAATGTACAGATTTTTTTACATGAAATTAAAGGGGATACACTTATCCCCTATGATTAGAATGTATAAAAAGCTGAAATGTATAACTGTATGAAAAGGTGTTTACTTTTTTTATACCACTAAGATGGCAGAGGAGCACACAGCCCACCTGTGGAAAGTAGTTACCATGGTATATTGGTTCGGGTGCGGCTGTCTCCTTCTGCGAGCAAGTAAAGCTCGAGAAGGAGGCGGCCGGTCGGGTCCGCATTAGACTCCGGGCCCGGGAAGCCCGCGCAGAGCGAAGACGAACCGGACGTCGGAGGTCGCAGAACGACCTCCGTCCTCCATGAGCGCTGGCCTGGGAGTGACCGGTGGAGGTGGAACCGCCTGTCACCCTAGCAGAAGCAGGCCGCGGCGGCGGCGCAAAATGCGCCTCCCCGTAACCGGGGCTAGATGGGGACACTGTGGTCCCCACAACCCGAAGGGGGCCATCTCGATAGAGATGGTCCTGGGTCTGCCGGGGTGCGAGAGATATGCTTTTGGCAATCTCACCTCCGGCAACCAAGAACCCAAGACGGCGTGCGTTTTAGTTGGTTCGAGTCCGACATAACCGCCTCCACCGGCTCCGTGGGGGTGATATCCGTGGGGATTTTTCGCACGATAAAAAAAAAAATGGTTTATTGGTTCAACATCAGGGGAGTCTCCTTGTAGAATGTACAATGAGTAGCTATAGTATGATAATATGTTTGTCACTTCAAAGTGGATGAACTATGAATATGAAAAATATGGATAACAAAGAAAAAAGATGATTATATTTACTTCAAAGAATTTTAGATTATAATACTATGCTATGTTAACAATGGCCGATTACTTTACAAAAAGTTAGTGTTAATTAACATACATCAACAATTTTGTTTGAAGGACATGGTTGAGCACCCAGCAAGCTCAGGAGTAAGTATCCAACTTTGTCCTTTCTCCCCTGTGTCCCCATTGTGTATACTTCCACTTTAACAGGCACATTTTGAACTCGCAAACTGAAACATAGTAAATAAGAGTACAAGGTGGTAATATTATCTATTTCATGGCATGTGGTTCCCGGCAGAGTAGAATTTGATCCACCCCATCTCTTCCCATGCAGTGTCGTACCAGGCGACTCAGGTACAGGGCTGTTTAGCATCAGACAAATATATACAGCTTAGGCCCGGCCTCGGATGCACGGCTTGAGTCAACAAAGGTGCCTGGAAGGTGGCAATGGGCTCACCCCATTATGTTGGGCGAAATCCAATGATTAGTGAAATGAGGGAGTTAATTCACCTCTGCCTAACCCCCTGGAGATAAATGCGTGATTGTATGTATTTGAATCTACATGTACAGACGACAAAGGAGATACCTTAAATACAGAGTTAGGTACACTGTAAAGGTATTACATTATTATATACACTTAAATAAGCCTTTTTTCAATATAAAGTTGTATCCATGTAAAGGTGCAAACATATCTACTTTGTCAACCTTTACATAAAATTGATTGTCCTGACTGCTTCATCAAAGATGAACCTAAGCCTAAGAGGTTGAGGCCTTTTATGTTGTGTAGGGAGTCGCCAAGGAAGGATTAATTATGAATTTATTTTATGGTTTTTAGTGTAATACGTGTACAAAGGGGCAGAAGAGTACTAGAATGGTTCCGAACTTTGTTTACCTGCGAAATCTTCTTTTGTCTGCTTCCCAAACAAGTTCAGCATCAAAAACTGGTGCATGTGAAGGTACTACAGGATCTGTTTCCAACATATACCCATTAAGGGAGCCGCTTACTATAAACGGAGCTTTTAAAAAGCCGAACCCCAGACCTAAAAGTATCGCAACAATATTATAATAGCAAGTCTTTCGTGAGGGAAGTCTTTACTGCAAAAGCCACAAATACCATCTTTGACGTGAAGTACTATCTGAATATTTGGTCCTCTTAATTCGTCCATCTATATTTTCATTGGAAAACGACAAAAAAATATTAAAAATTCAAATGAAACACAACTGTAAACATTGCCTTCTAAAATCAAGAATGACATTTTTGTTCAGTGTTACTATATGACTTTATTTTAATATTTTTTTTATAAAATGTTGACCTCCTGTTATTAATTTTAAATTGTTCATACTTTCAAATAAACGATATGAATAAGTAGGACTGAATAAAGAAATAAAGTATTTATTTTATTTTATTTATAATGTATCTACTATTTTTTAATGTATCAAGATCCATCACACACACCACAGCAGACATTGCTGCCAATCACGATGTCAGTCAGTTATTTACCGGAAATCAAAATAATGAAGAATTCAAAATTCTTACCTATTATTGTATTTCAATACAAGCCAGAATTGTAATTAAAACATTACGTTGTTAACAAAGTAATGAAATTTTGTACTTGGATCCGTAACCGATATTTAAATTCTTTCAAATTAGAAACGTAAAATCACATTTATATAAATTGAATTTGACTACGGTATACTGTGACAGACAAGAATTTCCTTGATTTCCCTTTCTTTCTTTCCGTTTGTTTCATTTACTGAAGAAATATTTCACTAACGTCAAATATATAAACAAACAAAGACTATTTACTATAACTATTACGAATTACGGTACAATTTGCAATTGTTATGATTTTGTAAGGGACTAATGTAAGTTTTTTATTCTCTACAAACTTTATTACGTTAATAATCGGCAATGAAGAAGTTTTTATACGAATACAAGGCTCTAAGAAGTAATTCAGTTAGAGACACAAGTATAAGGTAAACAATCGTTTCATTACTTTTACTTTATTTTTCATCTACCCATATTCATTGTATAGTTAAAAAGGTATAAAATGCATATTGTACGGTAGTTCATTTACATCGCACGGTTGATGAGCCGTCTGTGACCGCAGCAAACGCAATAGGCAGGCAGACAAAACCTGACGACTGACGAGACTCAACACGGCCGCGCATGAAGTTGGTCACCGGAGCGCAACGAAAAGTAATTTGTACAAAAAACTAAATTCAACTCATTGCGAATGCCGCGTTGTTCGTGATGTTTTGTCTGACCGCACAATATATCGGCGGTCTTTGTTGCTAGTCGTTTTTTGTAACGATCGAACTTCTAATGCGCCGGTAATGTCCTCGTGTTTCACGTACCGCCGGGATATAAAATAGTATATTTACTTTACTAGTGTATATAGTTAATAATTATTATAAGCTAATTATTTTATGTGCAAACTTTATCGAACTAAAAGTGGATTCTGTACAAGATATGGGAGTTTTCAAATGGTTGAGACGGTGAGTACGATTTTTCTTATTTTTTTTTTGTACCTACATGCTTATCAGTTTCATTGTTTTGATTTTCTCATGAAAATTATTAAAAACTTGTTTGTAGTGTTATTCGCTAAGTTTTCCTTTTTTTATAAATCTAAAATAAAGTTCGTAAATTTGGCCGAACCTATTAGAAGCAGTCTCAATGGTTGTTAACAATGCCCTAGTTATATTAGGACCACAAAAAACCAACAAAATGCTAGCTAACAATGAAACCGGTATGCATATTGTACCTACCCAGGATGATGTAAGTGGTCCACCTAATGTTGAATCATCAGAATTGTACAATACATTGATTTCATTCCGATAGAGGTCACCAACATTGTGTATTGGCAATACGCGCAGATGCAGTTAATTATTGCAACAAAAAGTAGGTAGCTATTATTGCTCCTCCACCATGTTCAGTTATTTCCTAAGCGCCAGAATAGCTGATCTGTTAGACAAGCGCAGGTATGAGATTAAATTTTATTTACCTTAACATAATTTTTAAATATTAACCTTTGTAATTACTTGTTGAGTTCATCAACTGGGTCGAAAAGTTCAGGGGTCATTGACTCTTTTTTTTCGAATTAGGTTCAATAACATTGGCTTAGCTTGTTAGTTTGTTACCCATAACATGTGCCTACTAGAAATACCTATTATTATGAGAAAGATTTCGTTGTGTAGCTTCTGTAGAAAATAAATAAGGATACCTAGGTACTGCCTACCCCAGTCGGTCAAAGGCGTGATAAACCCGCCTGTATTCCCCGTAGAAATGCACACAACATTTCGATTCGGTCCCTCGTAATAGTCGTAATACTCTTAGTCCTTGCCCGCCACCCGGTAATAGAACCCGGAACCTCGTGCACAGCATGGCGGCAGCAAAAATGCAAACTCGAATAATAAAAATAAGTATAAATCGGAAATGAAATCGTCGCGTCATCGTTTCGAAACCCAAATGAACAAGATTAATATGGTCAAAGTATTTCCCTTTGCTAGTGTCAATTAATTACTCAGTGACCTGCCTTCTTTTTGCTTCGTCTTCTCGGAGTGACTGCTGTCTAACCTCCCAAGCTCGAGTGGAAAGCCTGCGTCCAGAGCCTCGTCTGTCAATCAGTACGTGTAACGCCGATCGTTGTTACACAGACGAAGCCGCGGGTAACAGGTAACTGTGGTATGAACTCCTGTAGCATTGCTTTGGGCCGTTGGCATTGCTGTGGAATTAGACCTAATAAAAGCAGACCTAATATGTACATACATACATATACTCAAGCCTGTAAATCCCCCAAGGGGTTGGCAGAGGTTTGAGGTGCGAGCCTATTGCGGACAAGCGGGTTTTGGTCATGTTAAAGTAGTAAACCTATATAAAACTAGTGGTAAACCTGTACTGCCTTTGCAATGGCGCAGATTTCGATGAGATCTTCCAAATAATAACGCGTTATTCTTTCGCGTCCAGAAACACGTAAAAAGCTACGGTTTTGTTCCTATACTGAGCAAACTATCATGAAACTACTTGGTAAATTTCTTCTTTCAAATCAGGACGACTAGCAGTAAACCTTTACCAACTCAAAAAAAAAAAATACTCCCGGGTTTCATTCCCAAGTTAAGCAAATCGTGCACGACGTTTTCACTAGCTTTCATTTTGCCACCAAGAGTCAGACAATGTTATAATCATCCTGATAGCTATTTCCCAGTTTAGTCCAAAATATGAAGTCCAACCACAGCTTATTGTTTTTGATTTTGATATATTCGTTTCATCTGAAAAAAGAGCCTGCGCCAGAGCTTTGTTTTTGGCAGTATTCTACCGTCTCTACCATGGTCAACTTCACTTCAGTCCCACGCAATAGGTGGTGAGCCTATGACCGTTAAGCGGGCGCCTAGTCATTGACTGTATGTTTACTATCGGATGGAGACCAGCCCTATCCCTTAGACGCCTTTACTACACCCACAGGAAGCGATGGGGTGGCCCTATTCTACTCCACTGGAAACCAACACGTATATAAATAATGTATTATAAACAACACTCTTTAGTAAAAAGGCTTCGACCTGTCATAGTTTAGAAACAGTCGGACCTTGTGGACTTCAATCATTTTCATAAAAACGTACAAATTTACTAAATACAAACAAGGAAACAAACTTTCTTCTATCATAGTACCTGGGTATAATACGCGTACTTTCGTTTAATTAGACGCACGGGAACCACAAAAGCTAGTGTCCAAAATTTTCGACTACATCATTCACTGCGCACGACCGAGTAATTTCGAAAAAGTGACTACAAAAGAATACCTCCTCGGTGCACCGGCGTGATTGATGGTTCGCTTAATTACTAGTTCGATTCAATCTGAGGCCTTTCAATGCTTCTAAAACAGTGTTATTGAAATTTCACTTTCACCAAACTTATTTGTTAGATAGGCAAGCGACGTTGTACTTTTTTATTGCTTTATAAATAACTAAAATTGTTAGACAGACAGCTTTGTGAGCGCTATCATCGAGGGCATTACGCATGAGTCATGACTTTGAGTACGGCTCTTTACTTTTATTTTTGATATAAACTACCTACTTGTTAGTCTAAACTAGGTTAATAAAAATGAAATGTTTTGGGAAAAATAATTTCCGTTACTTACTAATATAATAAAGTGAATTATGTTCGCTTACGTAGTGTGTACGTTGCATGGTATTGGAGGCTATTCATGCCAGGGCAGCTAACACTGTAAACCATTATTCCATTGGACAGAATGGTTCCGTGGCCTCTGAACAAACCAAATGAGGTGCAGAAGCCAGTTAAAAACCTCCTCACAACCTACCCTGAACTCTTTGTAGATGCTATGGGGCAATACGCTTTTAAAGAATCCGCGCATGAAGTGCGGTGACTATTACCGGCAGCGGTCGGATGCAAACAGCCCTAGCTCGCATCCATAATCCTGACTGTCAAGCTATCAAGGGGTATCAGCAGGGAACCCTCTGTAAAAATCTCTATCCTATCTATCCTCTATCCAAACGGTAGCAGGTCGGGCAGTTTGTCTCCTGCTTTCCTAAAAAAAGACAGGGTTTCTGTCCCCAAAACTGTTAACTTAAGACTGAACTAAAGGCGTTCGTCTGATATCTTAATTATTTGTGGTCATATTTTAGCAGTTTTGGTCGCAAGTCCTGCAACATACCCATCAAATATGCGAAAACTTAGCATTTGAATAAACACCAGAACTATTTATCTATTTTTAACTAGCTTTTGCCCGCGACTTCGTCTGCGTTAAGTTCGGAATAGAAAAGTTTAGAACACACTGTTCCCGCGACCCAGATAAAGTTCCTTAAAATTTCTGTGAGCCTGGTACTTCATGCAAATGTACCAGGGTAACAGAAAAACTGAAAACGTTTATATGGGAAAAAGAAAAGGGCTGTTGTTAGGGCATTTCCGGCAATTATTCGAATTTTTCTTAACTTTTAAACCTTCCCTACACCTCCACGAACATTTCAAGACCAAGATAGATAAATCCGTTTAACCGTTTTCGAGTTATAGACTAACGAACAGCAATTGATTTTTATACATATTTAGATAACATGCTACTACTGTACTGTTGCTTGATATGGATATTCGAGGAGCAGAATTTTAGAACATTTCGCAAATATTACCAATATCTTTTCCATAACATCATGCACACATCAAATAAACGTTCGCAAGTTTACGAAGACGTCACGGTCCATAAGAATTTTCAATATTGATTTTTCGTTTTCATTTCGCAACATAACACAAGGCTCCGTGATTTTTTTAAATGAGTTTAGTTCTGGTAATGATTTTACAGCTATAGAAGGCAATAAGGTAACTTTCGCTTTTGATTGAGGTGGTATGGTATCCTACTGACCAGACTCATACAGTTTCTCACATGAATATGGATAGTGATTGTATCAGGGATAACGTTGTCACTAATATTATTTATTCGCCCGTGAAAATTTAGTATTCCATATTTGATAGTGACCTAAATGATGAACTATTTTACCCTCTTAGTAGTTAAAGGAGATTGCCCATTTTTCAATGGACCGCCGTTTCATAACAAATAATTTTGTATGACGGTGAAACTTGGATATTCAATTGGATTGATATCGTACTTTCATAGGAAATAAAAAATATTCTGTTATTTTGTGGGGTTTTCTCTCATTCTTCGTTTTGCTGTTCAAATTAGGGTTAAGTTTTGAAGCAAATGTCCATCAATCCGTCAAATCAATTTTGTCCAGAAAGTGCTAGTCGTTACATGGATGAACAGGGAATTGATTTAGATAAGATAGAAGTAATAGTTCCACACACTTATAAATAACCCTGATACCTATACACCAATGTTTATATTATAACTCTATTTAATGTATGGTCGCGCCACCGTTCATATAGTTACGATAAATCTTTGTCAACCTATAGCTTGCACTTGCGTGAAAGTCATGGACATAATTTGGACCCGGTAGGTGGCACTGCAATCGTGTTATAGGACTGTGCCGAGCGAAGTCGGGGTGGGTTAGCTAGTTACTTACGTACTAGGTTATGCTAAATGTACCTACAGGTTTGTATAGGAAGTAGAAAATGAAATTGCTAGAATATTTTAAGCAAGTTTTATTAATCTATGATCTCATCATCCTCATATTCATGAAATATGTTGAGCAAAAATGCAGCTGGCGGTTGAACGGATCCAAATCGAGCCCAACTTAGGCACCACAATATAGTCATAATGTGGGCACAGCACAAGTCCTCAAAAAGGTTCTAAAACGTGCAGTAATCCCAAGACTCGACTATACACGTACTCAATACAATAATCAATAATAGGCTCAACACTCAACACGACACTCAATAATAACATCCACGCATCCATATACTCCCATCTGTAAATCCCCGAAGGGGTAGGCAGAGGTGTATTAACACCCACGTTTCGCCAATTATGATATTGCTGCCCAGCGGCTCCTTTTTCTTGAGCTGTATGTTTTTGATCCAATTAATAATAACACTATCAATAAAAAGTGAAAACAAAACCGCACATTCGTTACTAAAAAGACGTTTTGTTTGTAAGGAGCTCTATCATGACCATAGACATGACACGACAGTTTTCAACTTTTAACATATTGTATTTCGTTCAAAGAGCTAGTTTTTATCATTTTTCACAAGTTCACAAACGGCATGGTCTCGCATCTTACAACAAAATAGCTCTAAAAGCGTCCTCTACGAACCTACCCTCATTGTCATAATCGCATAGATATATTTTGATTTAGATTGCATACCTCATGATTCGAAACGCTAAAGACATTGTATTTTGTCAGTTAAAATAATTCCCATGTGCTGATTTTCTTATATATAAAATCTTTGATAAACGTGCTAAAAAGTCCCTGATAAAATTATTTTTTATCGTCAGTATTTTACATGAGTAGGTAACTACTTCCATCTCAACAATATTATTCCTACTCCATTTGAAACTATCTATGTTATGTGCATTTGAGTAAGAAGACAATTATAATCGATTACACCACTAATTATACCAAAGTTTAAATCCCACATACGATTTTGTTTGAGTGAATTAAAAGATTGTTAAAAAAATATTTCATGATTTATCAAGTTACTTAGGTAGCCATACACTTTTTATTTAGGTTTTTCAAAAACGAAACGAACATTGGCATTCTCCTTTAAAAAAGCTGATATACGTGTTCATTTATTTCTTAAAAGACACAGGATTATGAAATTTAGTGCATCTGGCTCTGAAAATGACGGACCTTCATACAAACTTCCATTCCTTATTTTACCCCTTTAGTAGCAGAATTTCCAAAAATCCTTTCTTAGTGGATGCTTACATAATAAAATGCATCTACTGTCAATATTTCAAGTTTGTAGGTCCAGCGGTTTAGGCTCTGCGTTGATGAATCAGTCAGTCAGTCAGTCAGTCGGGACAAGTAATTTTATATATATAGATTACTCAAACCATACTATATCTTGGACCTAAATCGCAAGATATAAAAGGCCGTGGCGCGAGCGGATTGTTTGTAATAATCTATGCTTGGTGAATTTGAGCTCGTCTACCGCAGTATCACCCGAGCTATCTTCAAAATACATCCAAGAATCGTGTATTGCGCGAATAGAGCACATTTTAAGCACATTTCACACTTCATTTCAAGATATTCGATAGCCTCCGTGGCGTGGTAGTAGTGAACGCGACTGCCAGGAGGCGCGGGTTCGATTCTCGCTCAGTGCAAATATTTGTATGCATGGATATGGCTATTTGCATTGGTCTGGGTGTTTCTATGTATAATATGTATGTATTTACAAACAAAATGTATTAAAAAAAAAAAAAGTATGCTTATCCGCATTCTAGGTTCCATAACACAAGCTAGTTAAGCTATGCTTACCATGGGTCTAGATAGCGTTGTGTAGAATGTTGGGAAATATTTATTTATTTATTATATTTATATTATGGCTTCGTGAAATGTATACTTTGTCTTCTATTGAGTTGATGTTATGACTGCAATATGTGTCCTTCGTATAAGGACTGCAACGATAAACAAAATGTAGCCTAACAGAGCCTTTATGAATTTTAAATAATTATTATAGTCTTCGAAAAACATCGGAAAAAATGAAAACGCTCAAGTGAGACTTGAACTCACGACCTTTATAGTCTTATTGAAATGATAAGATTTCTTGTAGTTTTAGGACGAACACTGTTTTATCTTTGAAATATAGCATTATTCTGTTTGTTATTTGCCTTTCCCGGGCGCTTTCCATTTCATTCAGACATTAACTGTGTGAATATCTTATTGATAAAAAACACGAAAATAATCTCACTCAATATTATGTTAGAAGCAGTTTGTGAAATGTGGACGCGAAATATTTTCTAACTGCCTACCTAATAGGTAGACAAGTAGATGTGAAGGGTGCGAACACATGGGTGGCCAAGGATCGGTGCAAATCTGACGTAACATGCGTCAAGCGTAAGTCGCGAGCGAACGTCACGCACTAACGCATTATCGGCTAAGTGTGAACGTATTTGTCTGTTTTGTCATAGTCATAGACATAGTCATTTATTTTTCAATATAGAACAATAAAATTGTTTCTTATTGACGTCAATTTTAATTCTACTTAATCTAAGTTTACCACCGCTTCCAAGGCGCTGGTGGAGAAGAAACGGCGCAACAAACTCCACTGCGGCATTTTTTGGACGTCAATTTACAATATTTATTTTCTTAAAGCTAAATGTCAACAAGTATATAAAACTCTTTATAATTAAGAATTAAAACAAAGTTACATAATGTAACAAATAAGTCACGTAACTAATACAGTACCATGCTGTAATTATAGCATTTTACGAGGGGCCTGCACCATGAGTTACGGAACATAGGCCATGTATAATCACACGGCGTATGTTCCGTCAGATGTGTACCGACCCTAAATCTAACTGCTAGGGTAGCTATATGTATACAGTTGAAAAATAATAATACTAAAAGAGTGGTTAACGGCACACGGCAGGGCTCTGCATGAAGTCAATAACGACAGGGCTTCTATTACGTAAGGTACTGTTAGGAAATTCTCAGTAGGAGCACGGTACGGATTATTTTTAAAGTAGGGGTGATACGTTGGGACTGTAAACATGTTTGGCTGAATGATATTAGTCCAATATACAAGAATTGGACCCCTAAGTGGAACTATAGTATGTCATACTACAATAGAAATGGCGTATTGGTAGGTACTGCTAGGACGCTCACGCCTTTTCCTTTCCCTCCTATGTAGGCAGATCCATTAGCCCGCCATCGACTTCTATTCTTACATACTTCAAGAGTTTCCTATTCTATCTCCCTGTGTTTATGGTTGCATCTGAGGCTTTTTTTTAAATATAGGAGTGTTTGCAGTCTATCCCTCTTAAGACATGTTTGTGAATAAAAACTCCTCTCGCGTCTGTGAATAAACACTCTTTAAGAAAGTTGTGTTAGTTACATTGGTTATGTTATAACTCAAGAATGGCTGTACCGATTTGGCTGAAATTTGGTAAGGATGTAGCTTAGAAACAGGAAACAGACATAGGATACTTTTCACCCCGTTCGACTTTTACTTTATCCCGGGTGTAGGTTGCTGTGGGTCATGTCACGGGATCAGTATTTCTATGACCTTGGTACATTTGCATGATGTACTAGGCTCACATAAACTTTAAGGAACTTTATCTGGGTCGCGGCAACAGGAGCAGTGTGTCCTATACTTTTCTATTCTGAACTTAACGCGGACGATATCGCGAACAAAACCTAGTCCGTACTATCCATACTAATATTATAAACGCGAAAGTAACTCTGTCTGTCTGTCTGCATGTTACGCTTTCACGCCGTAACCACTGAACCGATTTTGATGAAATTTGGTATAGGGGTAGATTAGACCTTGAGCAAGGACATAGGCTATGTTAGGTCGCGATAACCGACTTCCACGCGGGCGGAGCCGCGGGCAAAAGCTAGTGTTTCATATTTTTGCTTTAAACTGCTTGTCTGATAGTCTACTAGTCTTAGTTGATTGGCAGCCCTACACAAAGCCAATATCGGCAGGGGTCCCGGAATGTTCTCAGTTCGTTCACAATATTACATAATGTATTGTTTGTCTCGAAATCATAACCGAACTTTTGTTTTTGACTTCCGCTGTATCCGAGATTATAATAGCCTTATAACAGCTCCATTGATGAAGCTGTTAACTAAACAAAGTGAAGCAAAAAATATGAGTGACAGGGTCCGTAAACTGGAAAGTTACTTGAGTAATGAAGTGGATGACTTTGATTAAAAGGCTTTTTCACTTTGTTACTGTCTTCTCTTTTCTTTCTTTTATATTTGTTTATATTCATGCGTGTATATTGTGTAGGCCTGATGGTTTTATTAGGTACCACGTAACGTGCCTGTATTTGAAATTCTATTGGCATCTGTTGAGGAACTAGCGAGGGCTTTCCTGGCGGGGTCACTGGTAGTGGCTCTCGTAAAAGCCCGGTGTTCTGAAGCTTATACTTTGGATGCAATGATGAATAACTATGTAATGTGAAGATGGTCAAGGAACAGTGTAATGGCTTAAGCTAACCTTTGAGCCAAGTACAGAATACTCCGACTAAAGGTTTAGTCTATCCAAGACGGAATTATTACTGTATTTTCAAGAAAAAAGGCAAACCAGTTTTTATTTATTACTAGCTTTTTCCCGCGGCTCCGCCCGCGTGGATGTCGGTTATCGCGACCAAACATGGCCTATGTCCTTTCTCATGGTCTAGTCTACCCCTAAAGTAAATTTCATCAAGATCGGTTCAGTGGTTTAGGCGTGAAAGCGTAACATACAGACAGACAGACGAGAGTTACTTTCGCATTTATAATATTAGTATGGATTTTCTAGAAAAAAGGCAAACAAGTTTATATTTATTACTAGCTTTTTCCCGCGGCTCCGCCCGCGTGGATGTCGGTTATCGCGACCAAACATAACATATGTCCTTTCTCATGGTCTAATCTACCCCTATACCAAATTTCATCAAGATCAGTTCAGTGGTTTAGGCATGAAAGCGTAACATACAGACAGACAGACGAGAGTTACTTTCGCATTTATAATATTAGAATGGATTAACATCGTAGTTCACTTAACCTCAAGTATACTTTATTCTGATAGTCGAAATGTTTGCAATAGGTTCTAATACTAAGTTGTTATTAAAAGCATACTTTCACATCACAAAATATATTTCATAAATGCTCTATAGTTGAAGATATGATTACACTCCCAATCTGTCCATCGTGCGATCTGTGAATCGTTTCGCGAGAGATCAAATTGTCAGTATACAATGCTTGGGAACAAATTCGCTAGCCTGATCAAATTGCTAATCGGTAAAAGTGTATCGGTGGTCCCGTCGATATTTGAGATTATCATCGCCTCTTACTTTACGATTTTTTATTTGGAAGTTTTATTATTTGTACGGCTTTTATTCAGGGCATACACAATGCTGTCGCTGTGTTATCTTCGATGGAGATATGTAGATGAATAGACTAGTTACGTAGAGATCAGTGTTGTATCCATAGTACCAGATTTCACACTGCAAAGTTACCACAGTTCAGAAGAGGTCATCTGATACAGAAATATTGTATTTGGTGTAAGCGTCTTAAGAATACTTGTTGTGTAACCTGACTCTTTGTTTTTTTTGTTAGCCTGCTCATAAAAATAGTGTTCGCCAGGTGCTAAATGCAATTCATTATAACTAGGTCGACCCATAGAAAGCTTTATCCGTTTAGATAATTTGCGATATACAAACTAAATCTAAATAATTACTGTCAAAAACCAAATGAACAATTCTGTCGACAAGCAATGGATATTAATCATATCTCTTTTATACCTACTACTAGAAAATGTGAAATCTTCCTTAAAGATAACATTGACAGTATTTCAACTCTATCAAAATTCAACGTTTTGGCCCCAAATTTAAAACTTATTCAAAAAGATTCTCTCCGCCTTCTTGGGTCCCCAATCCTAGAGGAAGCATATGACTCTTTCGTGGAAGAAAAGATTAAATATTTTTGTGAAGTTTCGGACCGGTTGCAACAAATTAATATCCATTCTGCTTTCACTATAATCCGATATTGTCTTTTTGTTCCTAAATTTACACATGTCCTCCGTTCAACTCAACTTTTTAATTATTTGGCTCTTTTAGGCAAAATGGATAGTGTGATTCAAAACACACTTTGTAAAATTCTAAATGTGGATATGAACGACCGAGTCTGGCTTCAGGCGTCCATGCCTGTGCGTCTAGGCGGGCTCGGCGTTCGCAAAATTACCGACGTAAGTCTACCAGCTTTTTTGTCTTCGGTGCATGGCACGGATGAATTAGTTAGAAAAATCCTAACTCCTAGCCTAACTAATTCGGAAGTGCCAGGCAAAGCCGAAGCCTTAAATGCTTGGAAAATGTTTTGCCCAAACATTAATTTGCCAGCCAACCCATTTTCCCAGAGACAATGGGACGTGCCGCTCTGCAACATGGTAAGAAAACATCTCATTTCTACTTCCACCAATGATGCGGAGCGTGCTCGCCTTTTGGCTGTGGGGGAATGGGAATCTGGTGTTTGGCTTCAAGCACTACCATCGCCCAACATTGGTACCATGTTGGACGACAACACCTTCCGTATCGCTGCTTGCCTTCGTTTAGGTGCTCCTTGCGTTTCTCCACATCGTTTTCGCTGTGGAGAAGAAGTTGGTAGCCTTGGACATCATGGTCTCTCATGCAGCAGGAGCGCGGGTCGGCTTTCGCGGCACGCGTACATTAATGACATAATCCGTCGGGCTCTTGTCACCGCCGGCGTTCCATCCGTATTAGAGCCTTCTGGTTTGGTGCGCGACGATGGCAAGAGACCAGATGGAATGTCATTGGTGCCTTGGAAGATGGGAAGGCATTTGGTGTGGGATGCAACATGTGTTGACACCCTTGCGCCTTCTCATCTTTCAGGTACTGCGGACTGTGCCTGCTCTGCTGCTGCCTCGGCAGAGACCCTCAAACGGCGCAAATATAGTAGTTTAAGGGATAATTAAATATTTGAGCCGTTTGGGGTCGAGACGCTGGGATCATGGGGTCCAAGTGCACGTCTATTATACAAAGAAATATCTAAACGTTTAATAGACACTACCCGCGACCAGAGGGCTAGTTTATTCCTTGCGCAAAGGATTGGCATTGCCATTCAACGTGGCAATGCCGCCAGCCTACTGGCCACCCTCCCGGTTGACGTCGATGGGGAGGAATTCTTTGACGCCTGAACCTACAGTTTTGCACATACCTTTATATTTTTATTTATAATAATTATTATATAACTTAAATTATGTACATAAAAGTTGAACTAAGAAGTTTCTAATAAAGTGATTCACCTACTACTTGTTTCTTTAACTATGGTATTTTATTCACGATACCTACCTATTACGGAACTAAATTTAATAATATTCGGACCCCGGACTCCGAATGAAGACCTCAGATACAACCGGGACTAATGCAAAGATGAAAACGGACCTAAATTACTGTATTCTATTCGAATTCCTAGTCATTTTAAGCAGACAGTGTTTAGATTAGAATACAGACAAATTGTACAAAATATTCAATACAAAATTCCATTAAATTGAAGTGGATTTCGTCGTCGTTGACCCGCGACAATCCCACGCTTTTGCTGCCTGAATGCCGCCCGAACTGCCATTAGTTGCTGTTATTTGTACTTTTATATTGTTCACTTTTTCTCATTCCATTGTTAATTTAGACGCCTTCAGTTTAAACATATTACAAGTGTACCCATCTAGAGAAAACCACATTAATTCAACACGCAAGAAGAATGTCCTACGTTTATGTCTAAAAGTTAGAATCTCGGTTTGTTTTCTTACTACCAACGTGGTGAATTCACCATTACCCATCGAGTCCTTATCGTTTAATTTCGGCAGACGAGTTCAGCTCGCCGAAAGCGGTTCAGTTGCTTTGATAGAGATTATAGATAACTGCAGAGAGACTTACGAACTGTCACCTTCCGCCTAGATAATCGATGCGAACAATCGGAACGGTACATTCGAACTCGTCACCTCGAATCGTTATGATGTGTTGCGATTTATTCGGTTAGCTTAGGTATTTCATACTTCTGTGTTAGCCGACTTCGACTGCGAACTAAGCTATCAGACGCTTTTAGGTGTTTACACTCATACCTAGTGTAAGTTAACCGTTATAAAACACCGAACTTCACTAATATAGAATTGTATGTTTGTCCACAGAGAGCGCGTGACTGTAACGACACACCTGAGCTCTGCCAGCAACCCCTCACCAGAATCTCATTACTCTCAGAGCGACACAAAAGTCGGCACTATACGGACAGAGGAGTACAAAAGAGACCTAGCGGAATTTCAAGCGAGAAGATCCTCTGGAGCCAAGGAACCACTTGAAACACCCATAAAGAAAAAATGCGGCAGGCATTCTTTGCCTGTCTCTTGCACAGACTGTACTGCCGACCATGATAACACGTTTAATTATGAAAAGAAATCGGGTATCAAGTACAAGAAGAAACAGAAACGTGCCCGAAGTACTACCCCAGACAGATTAATATACGAAACTCCTGGCGTACCAAATATACAGTTTTTGTTCCAAAATCAGGTGTTCATGCCTGGGAACATGTTTCCAACGGCCTCATTTTCTGAGCCACAAAAATGCAGGCGACAATCGCGGCATAGGATAAGCAGATCGCCAGACTTGGACTTCATAGTTCAAAAGCATATAGATTTTCAGGAGGACGAACAGGCGGAATATCCGTCTTTCCAAAAGAATAATTCTCTGTCTTTCAACAGACAGAAGAGTTTAGTAGATAATCCTAAACAGGGTGACGATATGACTGATGGGCCAAAAGCGGCAGGTGATGTAAAGATATCTAGTCAGAATTCGTCTGTTTCTTCGAAAGAAGATGGTGATGATAAACTTTGGGAAGTGATGAGCGAGTTGAAGAACTTGGATCAGTGGGCCGACGAGCAGCTGCAGGTTCGGTCGCCGAACAACACCACAAAATCAGACGATAGTAAAGTATGTTTGAGTGGGGCAATACCCCTGAGTGCTATTTTCTTAGTTGTGTAGTTTTGCATGACCTTAGTGAACCACAAGTAATGCCCAATTTACGCAGGTGATTGAACGCATTTAGTTTTGTTACGTAACGTAAACCTGCTTAAAAGATTTTCTGAGTCTAGTTTATATCTAGACGTTGGATTAGTGTTACTTGAAATGGTGAATGTGATTGTTAATTTTAGAGCGACTCGAGTGCTTACGGTTTGCCGATAGCGAGTGCAAGCAACCTCGATGTGACTGTGGATAAGAAAAAGATTTGGAGTCACGGCAAATGGGGAGTCGTCCCCGTACAGATAAAGAAATTAACTGGAGTCACAATCGAACATATCAAAAAGAAGAGTAACACGGAGATCAACATTTTGAGGTTAGTATTGATATACAATTTATTTTCCCTCCCAATTTACACCATTGCTCCCGATCCTCCTCAATTAAAATACTTGAATAGAGTAAATACATACCTACATGAATTCTGCTCTGACGTTAGACTGGATAGGACTATCGCATTAGAACTAAACGGTAATTTTGAAAATCCGGGATTTGAACATAACGGAAACTAGACCAAACTGTGACTGGACCTAACGGGTCGCAGGGTTATAGATAGACAGCAATTCTAGTCAGACAAAATACAGGATGTAAGCTAACAAAACAATAGACGGAAACTAGTAGAAACTTTTCATTTCAAACTTTGTCATATTTTGATCAAGAAATATTGCAGACTTGTCTTTGATGCAATGTCAGTGACGAAAATGTCAGTGACAGTCAACTGTGGTTTTCTTTAATTTCAATAGACGTGCATCTTAGAAATTATGAGTGGTTAGTGAGTTCTAGTGTTAATACATAGTTTATAATACTCTTAACAGTTATTGATCACTATATTCCCCACATGAGATTCCTCCCAAAATATATTTTTTCATTCTTCTTTCACTAGGTAGTTGCCAATATCAATACTTGCTATTTCTTTTAACCGCGTAGTTCCCAGGGAGCTGACAGACTACCACCCTATCTCTTTTCGCTAAATGTGTGCTAAAAGGTATCATTCGAACGAAAACGAAATCGAGACTCGAGATCTTTAGACTTAGACTTCTTTAGACTCCACTTACAGCTTACTATACTATGTGAAGTAGAGTAAAGAAATGCGCTAAATCAAAATAGAGAGTAGCATAATTATTCCCGGTTTGAGTCGGTCCATTCGTGTTGGAAAAACTATTGCTCAGTAAGTCAGTAGGCGGCAGCCCAAACACCTAAAGTAATTTTGTAATTATTTAAAGTAGTAAAACAAATTGTTCACGACGCTAGCGCTACCGTTGCAGTTCGCGAGATGAACACTTAAACCATTACCCCATCCGTGCAGACGAAACAATAAAGGCGCAAAAAGACAATGTACTACAGACTGCCTAAGTTAAGGTAAAAAAATGTGTGTCAGAGCTCATAAAACAGTCAACTTTGGCTGCTACAGATATCAATCATTTAGCTTACTGCAGTCCACTGCTGGTAATAGGCCTCTCCCAAAGCACATAAAAGATATTAGGCTACTAGTCCACTGTCATAAATTAAAAGTGCCTCGGCTCTATGACGTATTTATTTATTGTCATATCCCCTTGCTGATTCTCAAACAATCAATCAAATCGCCTCTTAGTCGCTCAATTCTGATGTCAGTCGCAGCTAGAAGCTGAGCCTCTCCAGGCGCCGCCGATGCATATTCGATGCAGGTGCTTTTATTTTATTTTTATCGTGCGATAAATCCCCACAGATACCACCCCCACGGCGCCGGTGGAGGTGGTTATGTCGGACTCGAACCGAATAAAACGCACGCCGTCTTGGGTCCTTGGATGCCGGAGGTGAGATTGCCAAAAGCATATCTCTCGCACCCCGGCATCGATGCAGGCGCTAGAATGCCCGACAGTCGCCAATACTAGGGTATATAGAACCTTACCAGCCTAAGAGGGCCGATTCATTCTCGTCTGCTAGTCAACAGAAATAAAAAAGTGAAGTGAAACTGGACGCAACCGGGAAATAGCTAGGAAGATTATGACGAGTCGCCAAGACCAGTTTTAATAAATTCCTTCTTCTTCTTCATCTTAGCGTTGATCCCAGTCGTATCCGAAGCTTTCGGCTTGGAGTCTGGGGTCCGCTTTACCAGTCTAACTGCGGATTTGAAATTTCGATATTTTTTTGTGAAGCGATTGGCTTCTGACCTCCACAACTCAAAAGCGATATCGAAGCATTGCAGCTAGACCAGTTATTGAACTTTTGAGGGCTCCAACTACCCATAACAACTGCCATAGATGTTCGTATGGCAACCGGGGCCGACGGCTTAACGTGCTCTCAGGGGCACTACCAGACCAATGCAAATAACCACAGAACAGTTAAAGGAGGTCCCTTAACTGTTCTGTGCAAATAACCATATTCATGCATGCAAATATTTGCATTAAGCGGGGCATTGGGCGCCGCCTACGTGTCTTCGCCGAAGACCATCGGCCTCCATGACCGGGGGCCTGAGGACGGTGAGTCGGCTGCTCACCGTCTTTACAGAAGCAGGCCCATGACGGCAGCGTGACGTGAGGGATTCACGCACGCCCCCCTCCCCTTAAGAAGCGGGATAACACCCGAAAACCCCCCCATGGACGCGGGATAGCACCCGAACCACCCCCAAGGCGAGGCTTGGGACATCCTTCCGAGGGCTTACCCGGGGCTCCCATCCATAGGCTTCTGGGCGTTACCGTGGGGATTTTTAGTCGGTAGGAGTCCGGCATAACATCCATGAAGGATTTTCCACCACGGTTAAAAAAAAAAAAGCGGGGATCAGACCCGCGCCTCCTGCATAGCTGCCGCTTTCACTACCGCTACGCCACGGAAGCTGTTTTTATAAATTCCCTAAATCGCGCAATTTGTTGTACTGATCAATGGTTCTTTCAATAGATTATGTATGTAGTACAAAATCGCCGGTCACCGATGTTAAACTAACATGTGCGATTTGGCCGTTAAAATGGCTTTGTATAATGATATGTTGAGGTATACCAAAAACAACAAATAACGCGCTTTAACGAGTGGGTATATCGCAGTACAAGACGATTAGTTGTTGCGTGTTTGAATCCAGTCAAGTCATGTAATGTCATAATGTGTAGTTGTAAAAACTTTTTATTCTTATTGAAGTAATTGATCGTCATAGAAATAGGCGAGAAGCTATCGCCTATTACAACTCGTGCGAGTTAACATGGC
This sequence comes from Eilema sororculum, assembly GCA_914829495.1. NCBI lineage: Eukaryota > Metazoa > Arthropoda > Insecta > Lepidoptera > Erebidae > Eilema > Eilema sororculum. Next base: position 6,951,658 of record OU618552.1, on the reverse strand, counting down.
ACCTGGCTCGGGGCTTTGCGCGGGGGAGCGGGAGGCGTGTACGCTGACGCTACTAGCCTCGCACGGCGAGAGCGGGGTCGCGCGCGGGGAAGCGGGAGGTGGGTGTGTTCGAGGCAGGTGCCATGTTAACTCGCACGAGCTATACTTACTATACGTATCTGAGTGGATTCAACACGGTACTCAGTCGACAAGAAACTAAGATATTTTGTTACCGGCAACAGATTTAGGCGTAATTATAAAACATGAGTAGGCATCTAGGCACTATAATTTAATGCAACCTAAATTATAATGTTTTCTTGGATTGTAATAGCACATAGTTTGAGGATTGTATTGTTTTATGTTGTTTAAATGAGAAACATTCATTATTACATTGTAAGAATGAAGTCACTGTTATGCTTAACTTACAATCGAAGCTGTTAACGCGTCTAACTCTTTCGCCGCTACACAAACCATAGCGTTCAGAAACCATAACGGACTTTTGATACGGTTTTCACAGTCATTTAAGTATACATATTTTATAGGTAGATAATCCTAAATATTTTTTGATGACGAGAAATCTCATTGCACCATTACGAAACCGAGACAAGTTGCTAGTTTTGTTTCACTGCTGACCTCCGTCGCCCATGAGCCCGGGCCTGGGGGTGACGGGTGGTGGCGCCTGTCACCCCAGCAGAAGTTGGCCACGGCGGCGGCGCACTGAAAAGCGCGCCTCCCCATTCCAGGGGCGAGAGATATGTCGAAGACAACCTCACCTCCGGTCCATCCTCGCTCGGTTCGAGTCCGACATAACCTCCCCTCCCGGCCCCGGCGGGGGAGGTGTCCGAGGGGATTTACGAACGGAAAAAAGCTAGTTTTGTTTTTTATAAATACTAACCGTGCTCTGTGGTTCCATCCGGCCGTATTCTATTAATCTTTTTGCCTTTTTGCTTCTAATGGTCGTAACGTTATATTAGTTACTTAAACTTTAAACCCCGAGAGTGCCAATAGAAGTCAAAACTCAGCCAATACATGTAAATACTTATATGCAGAGGTGTCACAAGTGATTGTTACAAGAACTGTCGGTAACGGCATTCAAAAAAATGTTCTAAAAATGTGCCCAAAGCGTCTAATGAGGTTTCCTGTTCAAAAATAAGAAAACAACGCAGAAAGTAAATTGGAAACCAGCGACTGTTTTCAATATTTCACGCGGATGGACCTGCCGGCGGGCAAACATTACTTGGTACTTATAAATGCATATTTCTTTATCTTTTAATGCATTCCTATGCCAGTCATTGTACTGCGATGAGACCCTGATAAATGGTTGTGCACATACCCGTGAAGGTTCCTATCATAAAAATAAATTTAAAAAGGCATTACAATTGCAACGCATGTTGGGCTTTAGATATTTATGCATAAGTGCTACGTGATTTACTAAATTACTTAGATATCTACTAGGTATTTATTTTCCTAGGTCTCTTTAAAAATGTTAAGCTTTTCTATGGAAGCATTCAATATAATGAGAATAATGAGTAAAATGAAAATGTCTTTTGTCCATACATACAGCCACGCTTGTAAATCCTTGAAGGATGAAGCAAAGATGTACTAGCACCCACATTTAGCCGACTAAGATTTTCGATCCCACGTAATAGGGGGCCAGCCTAGTGCCGTCAAGCACTAAGTTATGAGCTGAGAGTTTACTGTAGGATAGAGATAAAACCCCTTAGTCGGCTTCTACGACACCCACATGAAGAGATGGGGTGGTCCTACTGGCCGAGTTGACCCCGGTGGGCGGCAATTTATCCACTGGACGACAAAACTACTCCAGATCAATGTGTTATGAGATGCATGAATATAATAGGCAACTTGTGAAAATTCAACCGACTCGTATGGCCTGTGCATTGCCACCTATTCACCCATTAATGGATGCAAGGGATTCAGTTTACCCTTTTTTTTTTTCGTGCGGAAATCCCCTCGGATTCCCCCCCTTCCGGAGCCGGAAGGGGAGGTTATGTCGGACTCGAACCGACTAAAACCGCACGCCGACTGTGGGTCGTGGTTCTAAGCCGGAGGTGAGGTTGTCATCGACATATCACTCGCACCCCGGCTGACCCAGGGCCATCCCTTACGGTCTGGCCCTCCTCAGGAGGGGGGACAACGGTGTCCCAACTCGCCCCCGGAATGGGGAGGCGCGCTATTCGGCTCCACCCTTCACCCCCAGGCCCGCGCTCATGGGGGACGGAGGTCAGTCAGTGCCCTCCGACGCCCGAGTTGCCTGCGCGCGCGGGCGCGGGGCGGCGCGATCCGCGAGTCTTTCTCGCTCGCAATGATGGCACTCGGTCGTTGGCTCCTTTTCGATCCGACACAGATACCGCCCGAAGCACCCGTGCCCGGTGATAATCTGCGTCAGTCGATACGAGAGGCTGCCATGTGGCCTCTAACCATTCCCCCATGATGGACCTTACCGCCTCTATGACGGCATGATCCCGTGGAGCCGGGATCTCTCGGCCCGAATATCTTCGGACTCGGGATCGTATCCCCGCTCCCGCGCCTCCTTACGGAACCGATGCAGTGCCGCAAGGGATCTCGCTTCCAGAATCCACGGTGGCGATCCGGCTAGGAGACTCGCCGCTTCAAAGGATAGGGATTCAGTTTACCCAACAACCCATTGTGCTATGATGAGAAAAAAATATATATAAAACTATCGTCCGCTCGGGTTTACGGGAGAACAGAAAATCCTCTGCCTCTCCTGTACTAGGGTGATATCAATAGGCGAATGGTTCGTGCCGAGTCGTGCGTTGCGTATGAATAGTTTCACCAATACCTCGCGTTTATTAACTTTTTAATTATATAGTATTCAATACTTCAAAAATAAAGAAGACTGACTCGTGATCGGCTGGTAGTAAGCGCCTTTAAAGTCGATAGACGGTGACTGATAAACACATACTAAATATAATTTTTAAAAAGCGTGGGATACTTTCTATTCGCACAGACTGATACTAACAGCTTTTTTGCGTTTATTTCTAATTTTCTAGTTTTTTATAGCGTGTTTTTTTTTATTCGTCATCGTTGATAGCGTTGATCCTGGTTGCATCCAAACCTCATTAAGATTTGGCTACACATATTGAATAACACACTTGTACTTTTCCACTGAGTTTATTTTATTTCTAAACCTGACCGGTTTCGCCTTACGGCATTCTCAAAGGTTTACATTGATATTTTAATGTATTGTAATTCCGAAACACTACAATAGAAAAGTACAAGTGTGTTATTCAATATGTGTAGCAGATTCCACCAAGCGCCGTCAATCTCCAGTATAAACAAGATTTGGCTAATTTAGTCAATGATTAATACTTTGTCGACTACCATCGGATCTCCCAAACCTCGTCTTATAATCATATATCTGATATAACGGGGTGGTAAAATGGTTAAAATCATTCATTGTTCCAACAGTTCGTAAGAATGTTGGTAGATGGCTCCACCGTCGCCCTTAAAGACGGATATAAAGAGAAGGGAAATTTGATGTGATTCAGGCATGGCTCAATAGCTCAGTTGGAAGAGCATTCCCCCTGTAATGGAAAGGTAGTAGGTTGAAGTCCCACTTAAACATTTAATTTTCCCGATGTTTTTCGAATTTTAAAGTTAGCATAATAAAAAAAAGTGGTGGTCGGAGTTTACCCTTTATTCCACCTTGCTCAAGAATCGGGTTGTTTGGGCTGTTTTTCTTCTGATGGTGTTGTCAAACCAAATCTCTCTCGATTTGACATCCCAAGTGAGTTTGACTCAAAATTCTGAAAGTCTTTAAAGATTTTTAATTGAAACTGGATTAAATAATTCAAATAAACGTCATGTTTCACTAATACCATACTAATACTATAAATGCGAAAGTAACTCTGTCTGTCTGCCTGTCTGTCTGTCTGTCTGTCTGTCTGTCTGTCTGTCTGTCTGTCTGTCTGTCTGTCTGTCTGTCTGTCTGTCCACTGAACCGATTTTGATGAAATTTAGTATAAGGGTAGATTAGACCTTGAGAAAGGACATAGGCTATGTTTGGTCGCGATAACCGATATCCACGCGGGCGGAGCCGCGGGAAAAAGCTAGTATGTTATAACTGTGATAAGGCATTCAACTTGATCACCGTTTCTATGATTAGAGTTCCTATGAAAAGAGCATTTCAAAATATTATTATGTAGTAAGATAGTGTTTTTTTTCTTTTCAGAAAATGTCGCCATCCTAACATAATACTGCTGATGGGACTGTATCCGGACATACACGGAAACGTTCATATTATTTGCGAGAGATGTGTTGATTCCATCTTCGGTATTCTTCATATACAGGTGAGCATTGCTGAATATAACTAAAATATAAAATAACCTACCTAAAGTAAAGCCAACGAGACGAGAGAAAAAAGGTAAACAAAGCGACCATTACTGAGTTACGTTGCGATAACAAGAGATTATTTTCTCTGTCCTTGTCGCACATTTCACACGTACGCGACCATGGCCGAGCGACAGGTGTCGTTGCGTGTTTTGTAGTACAGGAAAGCTGTAAGCACAGCGGTTCTAAACTGTCAGACCCGCCATCCTAAGAGCAATTTCATTGCTGTCCTGGAATGCGCTTGAAGTGATACGTAATAATTTAATATATAAAATTCTCGTGTCACAGTTTTCGTTGCCATACTCCTCCGAAACGGCTTGACCGATTTTGATGAAATTTTTTGTGCTTATCCGGTATCTATGAGAATCGGCCAACATCTATTTTTCATCCCCCTAAATGGTGCAGCGGGAACGGGATCTGACGCCACGAGGGCAGGAAAATTGGCGGTACGAAGTTCGTCGGGACAGCTAGTTTTCAAATAAAAATGTTTGGAACCGCTGAAACTGTGTTTACCTTTTTTCTCTTGCTTCGTTGGCTTTACTTTAGACAGAGTACATAAGTCCCCTGCCTCACTATGTCGCCATGGCCACGTCGTCGCCAGGCACGATGTCCAAGCAGTTACTATTGAAATGTATGGCACCTCACTCACTTGGCGGTTTTTTTTTTTTTTTTTTTTTTTTTTTTTTATCGTGCGATAAATCCCCACGGATACCACCTCCACAGAGCCGGTGGAGGTGATTATGTCGGACTCGAACCGACTAAAACGCACGCCATCTTGGGTCCTTGGTTGCCGGAGGTGAGATTGCCAAAAGCATATCTCTCGCACCCCGACAGACCCAGGACCATCTCTTCGGGTTGTGGGGACCAAAATGTCCCCATCTAGCCCCGGTTACGGGGAGGCGCACTTTGCGCCGCCGCCGCGGCCTGCTTCTGCTAGGGTGACAGGCGGCTCCACCAGTCACCCCCAGGCCAGCGCTCATGGAGGACGGAGGTCGTTCTGCGACCTCCGACGTCCGGTTCGCCTTCGCTCTGCACGGGCTTCCCGGGCCCGGAGTCTGGTCCGGACCCGACTGGCCGCCTCCTTCTCGAGCATTACTTGCTCGCAGAAGGAGGCGGCCGCACCCCAAGCGTTTGCGCATCGTACCATCGCTGTGAGCAATGTGACGAGTGTGAGGACTCCCACCCCTAGAGCCGCCACTAGGACCCGCCTCGGCGTGTCCCACGCCGGGCACTCGGTCAGCGTGTGCAGCTCTGTGTCCTCGCTCGCATCACAGTGATGGCACTCGGACGTTGGCTCCTTCCGGATCCGACACAGGTAACTCCCGAAACACCCGTGTCCGGTAATCACCTGCGTCAGCCGGTACGAGAGGCTGCCGTGTGGCCTCTCTAGCCACTCCTCCATGATGGGTCTTACCGACTCACTTGGCGGTGGCCTGGCCACCGTACTTTCCATTCCAATACAAACTGCTTGGATACGTGGCTGGCGACATGGCAATGGCGTCCTAATGTGGTAGGGACTTAGTGCGAGATACGACTACGCAGTGGATAAGCGTTTCAGTGACTCATTCCTATGCCCGCACCACTTAAGACCTGGGACTCCCTGCCAGCTCACGTGTTTCCTTCTTCCTACAGTCCCGGGTCCTTTAAGCGGGCGTGAAAAGGCATATAACGAGGCCGTCAAGCTGAGTGCCACCACTGTTAACATGGTACACTTAAAAAGTATGCAAAAAAAATTCATTCATACATGGTAAATGTTTACGATGGTGACCCTCTATCCGAGACTTTGCCTTTAGCCTAACATTAAGCGAAGTGAAGTCAAATTGACGTGTCCGTTATAAAAAAAACAATTGAACCCCCACCCGATTTAGCATTCGTCATCTTACCGCTACGCCACATGGTTAGTTAACATAATGTAAACATTAAGGCTAATTAACATCACTTGCAATCTTTGATTTGTGTGACAAAAACAATGTTAACACATATGATCACGGCATCGGTTACTAATCAGTGAAATCGAACTGAATTAATTAGATTTCTCAGTTGTACTACGACTACATTGTTTTTCTTATTCGTGGAAAGTGACGTTGAACGTCACCGCTGCATTTGCGCTTTTAACAGTACTCGTACAGTGAGTGTATTGGCATAAGCCAAGGGTGAGCTTCCTCGGCGCAAAGTGCGCCTCCCCGTACCCGGGGCTAGATGGGGACACTATGGTCCCCACAACCCGAAGGGGGCCATCTCGAAAGAGATGATCCTTTGTCTGCCGGGGTGCGAGAGATATGCTTTCAGCAATCTTACCTCCGGCAGCCAAAGACCCAAGACGGCGTGCGTTTTAGTCGGTTTGAGTCCAACATAACCACCTCCACCGGTTTCGTGGGGGTGGTATCCGTGGGGATTTTTCGCACGATAAGGGTGAGCTTCCTGCGCCTCCATTATTTATCTTGGACTAGCTTTTGCCCGCGGCTCCGCCCACGTGGATGTCGGTTATCGCGACCAAACAAAGCCTATGTCCTTACTCATGGTCTAATCTACCCCTATACCAAATTTCATCAAAATCGGTTCAGTGGTTGAGGCGTGAAAGCGTAACATACAGACAGACAGACAGAGTTACTTTCGCATTTATAATATAAGTATGGATTAGTATGGATTTAACGCGAGTGATTAACATCTGACCATGAGAGGAAAATGAGCCAGAGTAAAGTACGTCAATCAGCAGGGCAATCAGCTATTGTGCAGTTCCCTAAGCATACAACGTCGAGCACAGCGTTGTAACAGCCTTGATCAAGATTGTCATTGGTCGGATTGCGTGACGTCACTTCAGATTCACCAATAAACATATCTGCTTACCCTTCAACATATCTGATGACAAGGTCTTTGACCGGTTCCCTGTCAGCACCGGCCTACGTTGTAGCTACGTACTCCTATATCTATCAAAGCTGTCGCAGTAGCACAGCGGTACCGGCTTGCGCGTGAGGTTGCCATGGGCTCGGAAAGTCCTAGTGGGTCCTTTAAATAAATGTAGATATCCAAAATACTATTGACGTCATGTCTGCCAAGTTTCAATGTGTCTTCATATACCAAGAGAGCATTTCAACAGCTCTAAATATAAGATTAGAACGATAGTAAATTTCATCTTGTAAAACCACTAATTCATTCTAACACTTTGAAGAAACATTGTATACAATTAAATAATAATCAAGCTATTTCAAGCACCCGCAATTAATGAATTAACTAATTAGAAAATTAACAAGCAGATTTCTATCTAAATAACGACCTCACTCATATGTATAGATATTAATTTATACAGAAATGTAGGCTAAGTTTGAAAGCCTGTTTCAGGGTCAAATACTAAGCGCGCAGACTTCGGTGCAGTACGCGTTGGATATAGCGAATGCTCTGGTCTTCCTGAGGATGCAAGGGTACCTTCACACTGAATTGAGCAGCGCCCATATCATGATCACGAGCCATGACACGGCTAAGTTAGCGGATGTTGGCTCTTGTGCCAAGTTACTGAAACAGAAGCGGCCGCCGCGTAAAGAGTACGACGTTTATACGCCAGAACCGCAGTATGTGAACATTGATGGTGAGTGATCATGTACCTTTATTTTTTTCGTTCGAATATGTCCTCGGGTACACAGGTACACACGGGCGGTTATGTAGACCGATTATATATTAGATATTTTAATCGCCGCGCCGTGCATCTCGCTTGAATCCTGAAATTCGCTTTCCTTCTCTAGCTATATTTATTCGGCACATTTTGGCTCAAGCCTATTAGCACAGTTAACCTACACCAGAGCCATACCACCATAAATACCAGTTCCACATCCAAGCACTTTTTTTTATCGTGCACAAACCGGCGCGGGCATGGAGGTTATGTCGGACTTGAACAGCTATGACAGAAACTTGGTTAATTGGGACCTGAATAAGTGAGAAACCTCCATAACTCGATCTCATACTGAGGTCCGAACCACTGGCACTAATTTACCTGTATTAGTGGGACGAAGTATACCTCTATATCTGGGATTTGTAATTTCGAATTTATCGCCATAGTTACCTCTATAACTGAGACAACGAGTGATTTTTATATGTTTTTATCTCTGTAACTCAGATTTCATCGTTTTGTTTGTTTACTTACTTATTCTTATTCTACTCGCAAATTCCGCACTTGATAAAATACGTGCCTTTTATACACTATTATTTTATTTAATATTCGCACCTCTATACGTAACTGAAATAACCTGTATTCTGGCCTCTACTAATGGAAACCCTTTGTAAATGAGACAAATATTTCTTTATATATGGATATCTGAGACACTGGGTAAGTGGAATACCTCTATAAGTGAGACTAAAACGCTACCGTCATTCCATTCATGTGTGCCAACTATTAGGTATTACTTCTAGATGATCGGAGGGCTACAGCGAGTGCAGTAAAGTTAAATTTATTTCAGGGTAATTCTATTATAGGTAGTTATAAGGCGATCGCATATTGAAATTGCGCATGTTAGCCGTTTTTTTTTGTTGCAGTTATTAAGTGTAACTAAAGTTATCTACATAATATTGTTAATTTAGGAAAATTGTATGATAAAAAATTTCAAGGGAACCAAATGCAATGCATGCTTTATTTGAATACTGAAAATTATTCCAATAATGAGTGCTCTACACTGTCCATGCAATAGTACCTAAATCTTTCTTGATTTGATGATATTTTATTATTTTATCGTCTAGCTATCTTTCGTAACTAACGTCATAATAATAAAATAAAGATTTAGTATTATTAATCAACTTCAAATGTGTTGAAACAATGATCATCAAATTTCATTGTTTTCGTATTTGCTCAGTATGTACAAGGTTATTTTATAGTCGTTTAGGATACAAAGGTTTCGATAGCAAAATCATCTGGAAGTATTAAATTGGTGAAATAAAAAAAAAAATTTAGAACCCCCATACATTTTCCGTTCACCCTGAACAATATTCCCATACATTACCATTTTTTTTTTAAATTAATACTTCCACATGATTTTGTTTATCGATACTGTGCCCAAATTCTTTTTTTCCGAAACGACTTTAAATTCACCTTGTATAGACCCGACCAAATTAATAATGCCTTACATTATAGCTCGTGCGAGTCATGGCACCTGCCTCGAAGACACCCTCCTCCCGCTTCCCCGCGCGCGACCCCGCTCTCGCCGTGCGAGGCTAGTAGCGTCAGCGTACACGCCTCCCGCTCCCCCGCGCAAAGCCCCGAGCCAGGTGCCATGTTAACTCGCACGAGTTGTACAAGCCTTGGAATTGAACTGTGTGACTGTAATACATACACGGTTTCTGTTAACCCCTTTACCACTTTATATAATATCTTATAGTGTTATATTGTGTGTTTATTTATTTATTTAGTACTTGGATGGGTGACCGCCTGGGAATACCGCGTGACGTTGGCTTTTTGTCATTCCCACAAATGTAACCGAATTTTTTGTATTCATAATGATTTTTTACTTTTATTTTTCAGACACCCGTGAATCGAACGCAGTAGAATTCGAACCACTCATATCTGCTCACCCGTCTGAGACGTACATTACGTGCAATGCTGTCACCAGGCCTTATGAGAGCTACCGAACCTTGGAACACTACAGGTGGCAAGCCCCTGAGCTATTCACGGCCAGTGAGGACGGGCAGGTGTTCCCTTGCTCGAAATGTGACGTCTACTCGCTCAGTCTTATACTATGGGAATGCTGTAACGGTAAGTTCATTTCGAGAATCCAGAGTCGCTTACTCCTTTGCATTATTGTGATATGGCTTTACTGTTTTAAAGGAGCGACTCCCGACAGACCTCGGAACTCCAAAAGGAGGTCTAATCTCGTCAGATACAAAACAAATATTTATAAATGCATTTTTCATTCTAACTGCGTGTTTTGTCTGAACTTCAATATGAAGTGTCGTTTGTAATGTTTAAGCTAACAGTTTTTAGTGTATTTATACACAGTACTTATAAGAGAATAAATCATTTTTTCTTTTTGGTTGTGCCGGCTAATTTCTTTGCTCGCTAGGCCGATTTTGACCAAATTTTCACTGGCAACTTTTATAAGACGTTACGCTACTTTAAGAAAAAGAATTCACTGCTGCGACAACAAGGCTCATGAAACTGAATCCATACTAATCTTATAAATGCGAAAGTAACTCTGTCTGTCTGTCTGTGTGTCTGTTTGTATGTTACGCTTTCACGCCTCAACCACTGAATTGATTTTGATGAAATTTGGTAGAGGGGTAGGTTAGACCTTGATAAAGGACATAGGCTATGTTTGGTCGCGATAACCGACATCTACGCGGGCGGAGCCGCGGGCAAAAGCTAGTACTTAATAAAATCCGCTCGAACAAAGTAGATGGCAGTAGCTAGTACTCGTTCCTACAACATAAAAGTTCTCTTTGCTTTCAGCCGTTATACCATGGAAGAACTTAACCTACGATAAGTTGAAAGAGCAATACACGCTATGGAAAACGGGTGTCCCTTTACCTAAGGACGGCACGTATCCGGGCAGCTTGTTGTCTCTGTTGCAATCTGGACTCACGTTGCAACGTTACGAGCGAATCGATCTTGAAGCCTTGCAAAATACTTTGCAAAGTGTCAAAGTAAGCAACCTTTAAAGTTTCCTACTAGCTTTCTAGGTTTTTTAGCGTTTGTTTCACCAACAAGTTGTCTGCACCCTGCGTAACTACTTGCTATCAATTATAGCATTTTGGAGACTGAATGCCGCTATCCTGCTAGTCTCTTTATTGGTTTATTTTGGTTTTTATGAGAGTGACTGCTGTCTAACCTCCTCATATGAAAGCTTTCACCAGAGCAAGTGTACCGATTTTCAGATGAGATTAGCCTGGGATTCCCTTACTCATTTTTTTTTCGAAACGGTAGGATATTAATAAGCGAGTAATAGGCACTCGAGTTTTTTTCTCATATTCACGGTGTAAACAGATTTGTATGCGCAAAAAATCTTTCACAAGTTTGCTACCAGATGGCACTTATAAAATAAAAAATCACCCTTTGATGGGTGAATGTGAGAAAAAATCTCTGAAACCAAATATCTTTTCAGAAAAATCTCGATGAACTCGGCTATATCATCATCCCAGCTCGATTACCTACGCGTCCGACATTTAGTTCCACCGGCTGGGACACAACCCCCACCGACTCCGAATGTCTGAGCCCTCAGAACATACAACACAAAGCTGACATCCACAACCACCAAGAAAGCTCCACAGAAAGCGAAAAAGACTGCAGCAAAAGCGATGCAAGTCCTCAATACGAAATTATCAGAAACCACACCAACGCGACTTATTCAGTCGCAGAGAAATGCTTCATATCCGACGATGATAATGTTCCAAATATAACGTACGAACATCTACCAGTCACAGAGCTTTCCAGTGCTTGCTCAACGCCAATATCGAAAATCAGAGCGAGAATGAAAGATATCGGAACCCCAGGGACATTACACAGGAGTGATTCGACAGAATATTGTAGTATCTTAAGCCCGAATCGAACAGTAAACTTTGCTGACGACAGCAAAGACTATAGCATAGAACGGCCTTTGACGAAACTAAGCAAAAGTTTTACTCCTAAGTCTTACAAACCTTTGCATATAAAGGTTCCGGAGTACAATTTTGATTCTATCAAACCTTTGTTGAAAGGTAGAAACAGTTCTGAACGCTCGTCGTATAACTTCGATATAAAGAACTACAGTTTGCCTACGACGCCAATAGCTCGAAGTAATAAGTTGAGAAAGAATGCTTGGTTGTCTGGTGATGTTGGGAGTACGGAGCCGAGTCCTGAGAAAAATAAAGAATTGACACCAGAAAAAAAAGGTATGGGTATTTTCTGGTCTATTTATGAGTATAAGGAAATCTTAAGGTAGTTTTTTTAAATAAGGCGTCCACTGCGTTGTAAGCCGCACCGTTGCTCTATTAGTTGCATGAAACATATTCTTCTTGACTCTTACCAGAGCAATTGCCGTCTGACCCCCGAACCCCGAGAGTTCTCGTTCGTCAATCCGCAGATGTGCCAGCAAGCCAGTGAGGTTGGTTTGCACCTAGCATATATTGCTTAATCGTATGAAAGTATTTATTGGGTGGTATGGGGCCCTAGCCCTAGCCCCCAGGAGGCATATTAGTTCAAGACCTTCACAGAAAAATTGGCCTTTCAAAAACACTTTATGAATTAAAACAGTTGTGCTTTATTGTAAGTAGGTATGTTTTCTTTTCCAGAATCTAAAAATGTTATACGGCCTTCACTCGAGATACCTATGGTACCAGTTATCACTTCATCAGACTTAGCAAACAATGTGGACAATGATATGTTTTTCAAATCGACAAATGCGTCCCCGGAAAGTACCGACACTGTTAGGGATCATATTACAGGACTGCGAAGGTAAAGTATTAAAAATGAAATAAATGTATTTTCTTTCTTTTTATCTTAATTGTGTGAACGTTAAAATTAAAATTACTTCTAGATTTTTACATTAACAGTGAAAAGTATGTAGCAATAAAATAGATATAATTTCTCTTTTTACCCGACTGCCGAAGGAAGGAGGGTAATGTTTTTCGAGATTATGTATGTATGTATGTCTATTTATTTGGCACGCCCTACAGGCATAACGGTTTTTCTAATCGCCAATGACTAAAGATATAAGCAAGAACCAATTATATTAAATAAGATGCTATTTTTGGAAGATAAGATTTTTTGTGTCTTGGCCATTTTTTTATAATGTGTCTAGGGGCCAGATTCAGGTAACGCCATGTTATCAAAACGTATAGATTTCAATTCAACGATAAGGAAAACTTAAAAACATATAAGTTTTCCGTATAATCTATCAGAATGAGACCTACCTACAGTTTTGTTAGGTTTTTAAACCTTGAGAAGATCTGAATTTCAATCATTGTCAAATTTAAAATTCAATTTGATATGTTCTTGTAGGTTTGAAATCACGTGTTGTAGAAACATAACTTCAGCGGATCTCAGTTGTTTTGACATAAATAAGTCCCGGTTCGAGTCCGATATAACCTCCCCTTCCGGCTCCGGCGGGAGAGGAATCCGAGCGGATTTCCGCACGAAAAATAAAAATAAAAAGGCATAAATAAGTCTTTGAAACTCACGTTTTAAGGTTTCAAGCTCCATCCATCGATAACATTTTCCCTGTGGCGTGACGGTAGTGTACGCGACTGCCACGCAGAAGGTGCGGGTTCGATTCCCGCTCAGTGCAAATATTTGTATGCATGAATATGGCTATTTGCATTGGTCTGGGTGTTTCTATGTATAATATGTATGTATTTACAAGAAAAAAGTATATAAGTATGTTGATCCGCATTCTAGATTCCATAACACAAGCTATAATAGCTTACCATGGGTCTAGAAGAATGTTGTGGAATATTATTTTTTTTTTTTTATAATTCCAGAACAACTCTTCCTCACGATTTCTTGTCACCGGAGAGTGACGAAACAGTTCGAGATCGCATGAGCTCTTGGTCCCTCAAGTCCAGCCAGGACCGCGCCGCCGCCAAGAGTAAGATCGAAGAGGATGTTCTGGCCAACGTCAATGTGAAGCCTCTGGTGGCCATACACGAGCGATGGATATACGAAGCTAACCGCAAGACTGCTCGATCGATGTCTCTACCTGAAGATAACAGGTATGGCTAGATATGCGAGTCTATTATAATCTTTATGTTGATTATCTGAATTTACATTTTATTTAAAAGTCGCAGCTAGTGTCAGCATTTTTCCGCCCGGGAAGACATTTTGTTGTAAGGCGCCTTATCATTGCTAAAATGAACTGGGTCGTTGTCAACGTCCATACCATGTTGAACACACCGGTTCTCGTCCGATCACCGAAGTTAAGTAACATCGGGCGCGGTCAGTACTTGGATGGGTGACCGCCTGGGAATACCGCGTGACGTTGGTTTTTTGTTATAAATTGTTAGGCATTTTGTTGTAAGGCGCCTTATCATTGCTAAAATGAACTGGGTCGTTGTCAACGTCCATACCATGTTGAACACACCGGTTCTCGTCCGATCACCGAAGTTAAGTAACATCGGGCGCGGTCAGTACTTGGATGGGTGACCGCCTGGGAATACCGCGTGATGTTGACTTTTTACACTATATTTTATTTTTCGAATATTTTCATTTTTAATTTGCTTATTCTGGTACCCAAAAATATTATTAAAAATTGTGTTTTGTATAGAAATACTAGCTTTTGCCCACGGCTCCGCCTGCGTGGATGTCGGTTATCGCGACCAAACATAGCCTATGTCCTTTCTCATGGTCTAATCTACCCCTATACCAAATTTCATCAAAATCGGTTCAGTGGTTGAGGTGAAAGCGTAACATACAGACAGACAGACAGAGTTACTTTAGCATTTATAATATTAGTCTGGATGCCAGTCACTGTGTACTTTTATTGACAGGAGCCAAATATCAGCTGTAAAGCCAGCATCTCATTGCGTGGACACCCTACAGAAGTCTTTGCCACAGCTCAACCAAACGAAAAAGCTTCCTACCAAGGTCTTTAGGACGCGACCAGCTTCGCCGAGTAACGGAAAACATGGTCAGTCGCCAACAAACTGTACGTATATCGATAAATATATACAGGAATGACGATGTCGACTGGACTAACATTATATTTAAGACTAGTGTCTATTAATTTTTAATACATATAACCTTTTTAATATGGGAATTGGTTTCTTTTTTTGATTGGTAAATAGCGCAACGACTACAACGTATACCCCTAGTACGAACACGAACGGAGCATTGCGATTGGCCGGCTTCACACACACACACAGGTTCACAGTAGGCAGCCGGCCAATCACAACGCTCCGTTCTGTCAATACGCTTTCTATACGATTACGATAGTTAAAAGAATATTAGAACCGAAGTTACTATTTCGAGCAGTTATTCGTGCTAGGGGTACTGTCACCCTTTGATATATTTTGTACCGGTAGGTACGTCATGTTTTGACACAAAGAACTTCGATATCACCAATGGGTTGTAGAGGTCGTAGCTTTACGGAAAATGTTCGACGTTCAGTCGCGTCGCAGTTCGACTGGAAAACCGAACCTCGGACTCAGACGTGGAGGTGACTCTCGGATGTGTAGGACCACGAAGTGCGGTCGGGATCGGGCACCATACGTAGTTATTGCACAGCTATCGCTTGAGAAATATAAGCACCTGAGAATACTTTTGAAGGTTTGTGAGGTATATCTGAAAGAGTGGTATAGCCCCTCGTTTACCCAGAGGAAGATCTATATGAAAAAAAACCTAGAAAATGCAAATTGGACTCACACAGTTCCGTACAAAACCAAATTGAGGGCCGAACTTATGTTACTTACGGCAACTCCCAATTCTGTTGTTACATCTCTAAACTTAAATTTCTCTAAAAAATCTAATTGCATCTCTTTCTTTCATGATTTAAGTTAAGACCTGTCAAATCAAGACAGCGCCTTGTTGGTGTGTAGTAAGTTAAGTCACATGCTCGTAGATGTCGACTAAAATTGAAGGGTACCGTCAAGGCGCCCGACTTAATTTGACATATAGCAAGAGCCCCGTGAACCTTTTAGACTAACAGGTGTTCACTAAAATAAATCTGTCCTTTTCTATCTGATAATGAAAGAAACAGATGCAATTAGAAAATTTTAAGTTTAGAGATGTAACAACAGAATTAGCAGCAATATCTTTTTATGGCGTTGACCTAGAAGCTTTTTAATTTTTTTACAGTTGTAATAAGTTGTAGGCTTGAGTATGTGGTATAAATTTCATCTGGATTCGTCCACACATTCAAGAGAAAAAGGTATTTACAGACAGACGGACAACGAAGTGAAAACGGGACCCTTATAGGTTCCGTTTTTTTGAGATACGGAACCCTAAATATAACAATAAATATTTGTAGAAAATCAAAAAGTTTTATAATAACTATCTACAAATAACACATGTTTAATATATATAAAGTATCCAATTTGTTAACATATAACTAATTTGGCGGGTTAGAGATTTGATTTAAAATTCTGATTAAAAGGTCACTTATTTTATTATGAATATGTGTTTGACAAAGCAATGGCGAAATTACTATTAAAAACGGTGAAATAAATCCTGCATATCGAATAATATTGTGGAGTAGATCATCTAAAAAGTGGCTGTCTATCAACTAATGATGGTGATGGTATTTCAATAATAAATACTTATTCGTGCATGTGGCTTTTATTTCTATTTATAATGATATGTTGAGAGGCGTTTACTGTTTATTAACAATATTTTAATTTTATTACAACGCAGCCCGGTGATACAAAATGTAAGTATTTATGTAGTAAGTATGTGACTTATTATCGCTATCGCATTTGCGCTAAGCGGGAATTGAATCTGGCGATCTCTGAGTTGGCAGTGAAATCTCTACAGCTACGCAACACAAGTCGTCAATAAATAGATTATATTGATTCTGAAATTCAAGGATTCCATTTCGATACACTACCAACGTGAATCCAAATTAAATAATAATTCTAGCTTTTGCACGTAGCTCCGCTCGCGGGGATAGCGGTTATCGCAACCAAACATAGCCTATGTCCTTGCTCAAGGTCTACCCTACTAAATTTCACCAAATCGGTTCAGTGGTTTATGCGTATTTATGGATGCCATTTAGCATAGCTGAGGGGTTAACAAAAATACCTCTCTCGGGAACTTAAGAGCTACGCTCTTGTCGGTGGAGTAATCGCCACTCTTCTCTCTGCTCCGCCAATCCTTTCACCTCCTGATACGATGTGACTTGTATCTTTTCCTTTATCTGTGCCATAAATGTTCCTCTTGGCCTACCTCTTCCTCTCTTTCCTTCTACCTTCCCCTCTATGATAATAATTATATATAAAATATATAAATATAAAAAATATAAAAAATATATAAAAATAATAAAAATAAAAAAAAAAAAAAAAAAAATAAATAACAAAAATACCAGTCATTTTATTTTTGACAAATATCTATGACCAATATCCGTGTGATGTCGGTTATTTATATGCGACCAAACATAGCCTTATTATAATTATAATGTTTACAGGCAGCCAGTGGGAGCAGTTTTGTCACGCGCGAGACATGGTGGCGAAGAGTATAAATTTTGCACGCGAACCTGAGCGAATGGTGCGAAGGAAGGATATTGAGAGAGGGTAACTATATTGTATACAAAATAGGTACAAGACCCTACCAACATGTTTAGCCCTGTTAAATAGCGGATGAGGCTTTAGCGCAGGTTTTCTTTGAAGTTGGGAGGTCCAACGACAGTCACTCCCGGAAAAGCCGACATACCTGCAAATATGTACTAAGGTACAGGACCGCTCAGCGCAGTAAAACACACGACCGTTCATTTACTCGCTTTATTTCGGACTGGCGGCCGGTACATTTACAATGACATACCTACATATCTTTCAATACCAATCAAAAACAATAAGCGGATCACGGATACCCCTCCACCACCCGCGGGGCAGTTTTGTCGGACGTGAACCGATTAAAACCGTACGCCACGCCGTCTTGGTTCTTCAGATGTAATTCAAGGTGTTTTTTCAAGATTGCCTAAAAAGTAAATCCCTTGCACCCCGGCTGACCCAGGGCCATCTCCAGTTTCGAGATCAATCCGATGACAATACGTGGACCCTGGGCTCTAAGTTGTAAACTTTGAACAAACTCAACTTTGAAATGATGACAATGATAGATAAGTACATACATTTCTTGTTAAATTTTTACAGAACGTCGACGGAATCAAGAGAGGAGCTCAAAATAGATCAATCAACGGACACAAGAAGCATTGAGGAGTTCATCAAAGATCTGATACGAAAAGAGTTCCAACATTTGATCAATGAAATGTCAGACGACACCTCAGTCGCCTCTGTGACTACGAAAAACGAAGAACTAGTGAACAAAGGTGTCGCTAATATCATGGAGAGTTTGAACAGCGAAGATAAATCGAAAAAGGAACCTTTAAAATCCTTTTCTCGTGTGAAAATCAATGGGAATAATAAACCGTTATTGCAGATTACGTTCAGTCGGTCAGGAGAGAACAGTTTGCAAGTGTTGGATAATTGTGTGAATGTTACTATTTGTGATAATGGCGGGAAGGAGAAACTAAATCAGTCTATGGAGGACACGCTTACCGAAGATGTGCCTGTCAACTCGCTGAAACGATGCCAGGCTTTCAATGCTTTACAGGTATGTATTAAAGTATGACTAGGGAGTGAATGTTGAGATGACTGCAACCAGAGATCAATGGAAAAGCATTTTTTACGTCAACCTCAAATAAATGATGAGAGCAGGAGGGTGATGATGATGATCAAGGTTTTGAATGAAGAAGGCAGAAAGTGGTAGTTATGTTCTCAGTAATAAGTACCAATTACTATGGTCGGTAGGTTAGTGGATAAGGAGTCGTCCTTACGATCGAGTGGTTCTAGGTTCGAATCATGGCCAATGACGAGAACTCGCTCCTAACACAAGCAATTTAGGTTTGATTGAAGGACTTTTTTGTGAAAAATATTGTCTTCGTATTTGTTTAGTCTAGATCGCCTGTTGAAATTTCATTATTTTTTACCGTTTTTACAGGAAGCCAGAAGTACCGAGGACTTATACATAGACGACGATTTATCTACAATGCAAGAGAATTTCGGCGGTAAAGTTAAACTAATACCACTGCACGGTTCACTGCATGAAATACTATGTGAGAAAGAGGACGATTGCTGTCTCATCAAAGTGAAACAGGAGAACGGCTGCGACACGATTTACTTCAGATGCGACAATTCTGACACAGAGTCTAGAGATGCAATCGACGGTTGTGATCGAACGCAAGACACCGTAGTCTTCAAACGTAGTATATCCCTCGTCGAAGAGAGAATACAACGCATATTCCCGAAAGACAAACGTGTAAACACGCCCATATTAGCCCGCAGAGCGAAACCGCCCGAAAAAGTACGACCGAAGTCGGAAATATTTATCCCAAAGTTGAGTGTAGAATCTCGTGCCAAGAGTAATAGTACTCCCTCGTTACCAACAAGTGATGAGATAGAAGTTAATATAGAGAATGTACTATGTTACCAAGACTCTTCGTCCGACGAATGCTTGAAGTGTCAAGTTGAGAACGACGATTTTGAGCTCATGGAGCGAAAGATCGAGGAAGACCTCGCGAATGCTAACAAATCCTCTACAATGTGTGGTTGTTTAGCAAAAATATCTGAAGAGAATCTGTCTCTGTTGAATGACGATGTGGATAAGGACTGATGTATTCTGTTGATCCAGAATAGTTTAAATTATCGCTAAGAAGCCATAAGTACAAATTACTGCATATCTGTGGAAGAAATACCACGTTATTTTCTACTATGATTGTGTTTTTATATCCAATTCGCCAAGTACATTGTTATTAGATTTTGTATTGCACTTTACTCGTGTTCCATAATCATGTTGAGAATTATTTGCCGTCCGATTTATACTCGTATTTAGAAAACCCAAAGATTTTTTTAAATAGGTTTTCTTTTTAGATTATTACATATTTTAATTGTGTTTTAGTAGTTACATTGCAAGGCTATGTGATTTAGAATAAGGAGCACCGAAACATTCCACTGTTGTGATTTTTAGTTATAGTTAGCACCTTCTGAAGGTAATTCCTTTTTATATTTTGTTCTGTAGCACCCTTTCATTTTATATCGTTGTTTTATTACATTCTATTTTTAAATTGTATTAAATACGCCAAAGGATATTTAGCTCCGTGATGGGCACTTGCTATTTCTTTGATTTTCTAAAATGTAACTCGATTTATAAAATGTTGTATTACAAAAGTTTCAATTTTAATTGCTATTGTTACTTAGACGTGTGGTTGATTTTAGATATAACTGTTATAAATAAAATTTTATACTTAAAACTTAGTTCTCATTTGCATATTTCTAGCTAGGTGTAGCCCGCAGGTCCGCCCGCGTTGATATTGGTTCTCGAGACCAAATATAGCCTATGTCCTTTAAATTTTATTAAAATCGGTTCAGTGGTTTAGGCTTGAAAGATTAATATTGAACGAATTACTTTCGCATTTATAATTAGTATGGATTTAACATGCAAACATAAAAATAACTTAATTAGAAAAGAAGTTACTTAAGGTTTATAGAATGCATTCTAATGACTGGACAGCTATTGGAAGTGTACTGACGAATACTGACTCAAGGACAGCGCGAAAACTTTCGGAGAACCCTGAGGTAAATAACGGGTTTTCTCTTAATACTTGCAGGCAATAAGTTAATCCAACAATAACTTTGGTACAATGAAAAGCAAAATATTTTCAGAAGTTTATTAAAAAAATATACATAAATGCCATTATTATACGTTCTACGTATTGGAAGACATTACGTTAAATCTTCAAATGTGAAGCGTTCTATACTATATACCAAGATTATATCTAGATAATATCAAACACAGTACATAATTGTAAAGAAATTAATTGAAACTGTTTCATACATATAGTACATACACATATACGTATACATATACGTATTATTATTAAACTTATTCACAATACAACTATACCCAAAGCGCATTTTTATCAAAACTTACAATCAAAAGAATTTACAGAGGAAATCGGCTCCGAGAGCTTAACAAAGTAGCTTGCTTTTTGCATCCACCTTGTTATGCTCGGAGCCATATGATTTGTTCTGTATACCATAAGACTTAGATTTGCTAAGATTGCAATGACTCCGTGAACTTATTTTTAATAAATTATTACCAAACATATGGACTAACTCATGCGAAGAGTATGATTCAGTGATTCATTCCTATGCCGCACCACTAAGACCTGGAATTCCCTGCCAGCTCACGTGTTTCCTTCTTCCTACAGTCCCGGGTCCTTTAAGCGGGGCGTGAAAAGGCATCTAATGAGGCCGTCAAGCTGAGTGCCACCACTGTTAACATGGTAAATGTTTACGATGGTGACCCTCTTTCCGAGACTTTGCCTTTAGCTTAACATCAGGCGATGTGAAGTCAAATTGACGTGCCCTGTATAAAAAATAAAAAAAAATGGCACAATTAAGAGTAGTGTGAACCCCACAAGTATAGTGCAGGGTTTTGTGTGGTGTGGTTGAAGTGTGGACAACATAGTGGGTTGTTATGCTGTGGTTTTAACCCATACAGAAGGTTTCTTTTATTGTGTAAACCACCGCTGCTTGTTTTTGTATAGTGTAGGCTAAATATCAGTTTTTTTTATTGTGGTGCACGCTAAAAAACCATATTAAAGTAAATTGCTTTTTCATAATCGACTGCATGGCCAATTCTCCTAATAATAATCGATTCAAAATTCAAGATGGATATTCAGAATAGAAAGAGAAAGAAAGTCGTGATGGATGTCGGTCATCGCGACCAAATATAGCCTATGTTCTTTCTCAAGGTCTAATCTACCCCTATAACAAATTTCATTAAAATCGGTTCAGTGGTTTAGGCGTGAAAGCGAAGCGTAACAGACAGTTACTTTAGCATTTATAATATTAATAGGTATCATTGAGAGGCGCTCTTTTCATAGAAATCGTGATCGTTTTTGACATTTGAAATTAAATCGAGACTGTATTTTGAACTTAGAGTATCAAGAGGTGCCAACCTACGAAAAAAAACTGCCTACCTAAACTTGAATTTTATGAATGAATGGAAAGCAGTATGGCGGCCTAGTAGGGAATCCAGTAAACTGTCGATAAGTGCTTATCGATATAAAAAGGGCACAGACTAAAAATTTATACATTTGAAAGAAAAAATTAAGTGGTTAGCTTAAGTAGATGCCGATTATTTGTATTCTCAGGTTACAGTGTGCTTAGGGCTTTCTGTCAGACTTTCCTTGTGATAACCGGAGTTTCGAATAATTCGCCCAGAAGGACGTAAAATCTACAAAGAAATGGAAGTAATTTCTTGTTCAACTAGTTATATCATATTGATTTTGTAGTTTTATAGATGTAAAAAATGTTTTAGTATCTATTCATCAGTAATACCAGTACCATTATGCGATAGAATAATAAAAAGTCAACGGCATTTCAAAAGTCATTCACTATGTATGGAAAGTGGTCTTTGTTCTTTAAATATTTGGGAAAATATCGATAATTAAAATTCTATCACCGCATCACTGGCAATTTTATTTGACCAATCACGTGCTACTACATCCCCACTACGTTGGAAAGCAAGATGGAGAATTGGCGTTTTCTTCTTATGATTTTATGAATGAATTTCGTAGTAGCTTCACGTCTTTATGTTTACTATGTCTATGATTTTGAAGAACTTATTAGGAGAATAGGCCTTCTCTCCTACATTCATTCATTCATTCATCCTTAGTACTCTCTCCGGTGTTCAGTAAGTGTGCGTATGTGTTTACGAGTTTTTCTCGTTAACTTTAACGTAGACGGCCTTGACTTCGGTGTAGTTGTGTATCCCGTAGGGCCCGTTCTCGCGCCCCACGCCGGACTGCTTGTACCCTCCGAAGGGCACTTGGGCCGAGAATACATTGTAGTCGTTCACCCATACTGTTCCTGCGCGTAGCCTCTGTAATACGAAGATTGAAGATATAAAATAAAAGATTAAAAAAGGTAGATTATAAATGATTACCTAACATTATGATCTGCTATTATTAAGCATAATAATACATAATATATTTATTAGCACAACTGGCATAATATTGCATGGATACATGCAAACTCATATTTCAATGCGAAACTCTGTCTATCTTTTACACTTTTAACACCTAAACTACTGAATCTATTTTCATAAAGTTTGGTATAGATGTGGACTAGGGAATCGGGAAGGGCTATTTTTGGTCGCAATAACCGACTTGTACGGCTTCAACTAATGTTACTACTCGACTGCATAGGCTCCCACATTCCCATCTGCAAGCGGTTTTGAAAATCAGGTTTTTGTCAGACGGTGGTGGCATATAATACATACATATAATCACGCCTTTATCCCTGTAGGGTTATATGCAGAGGCGAATAAACACCCACATTTCACGAATCATTGCATTTGTCTCACGTAATAGGGGGTGAGCCTATTGCCGTGTTCCGGACACTATTATTGACTCGAGCCATGCATCTGAGGTAAGTCTGGGTTGTCTATCTGATCTTAGACAGCCATATCGCTTAGTCTCCTTGTACAGTCAGCATCAGAAAAATGTTGACGAGTAGAGTACTCAAAATAATCTTAAAACCAAAATTTCAATATTATATTGATAATTAGAGTACTCAAAAAGTTGTAAGCATCCAGAGTAGTCAAGCTATCTTAACAATCTATCTTCCAGAAACATGTTAGTAAGCAGAGTGTTCATTTTCATATACACAATCACGCTACTCAATGGTATCTAATCAATGATATTACATATAAAAAAGAGGCAGATATGTTATTAAAGTGCGCCTGGTGAAGACGCGAAAACGTCCCAATTGGGACGTATCGCATTTAGTATATGTCTGGCAAACGCCGAGTTGTCACGTATGTAAGCGCATAATAAAATTGCAACAAATATGCCATCGTGTTTCTTAAAAAGTGTACAAATTACGATATTAAAGAAATAAAACACGAGGGATCTCCTATCACATGTAAGTACATACAATATTACCGATTTATCAGTGTATTTCATTAAAATTGGTTTAATAATATTTTTAAAATAATGGCGGCAGAGAAAAAAGACAGAAACACTTTTTGATATAAATACGACAAGGACGCAACAACACTGCTTGCATAGATTATCAGTACAGATGCGACATAGGGTAATATTTACTTTACTGCCTAGGTACTAAAGTAATAATTGACATGTTGTTCAGTTTTATTTGTGATTTTAAATTCAGTGACAAAATTTTTGTTTTATTTATTTGTTATCCTTTAAATAATTGTAATAACCTAACTTTTTTTTTCAAGGTTTCCGACTAATGAAGTTCGACTTCAAGAGTGGATTGCAATTGTTAGGGAACAACGAAATGAGTTTGACTGGACACCTTCAAAAAGCAGCAGAATTTGTAGCAATCACTTTGAAGCTACTGAGAGATATACTTCGAAATAAGGTCGAACATTGCTGAGGAAGAATATAAATAATTGACAAATATACCACTGTTCGGCTTCATTCTGCTCATAAAAATAATCCCGATATAAAAAACTTTCTAAGAGGCAGAAAAGAAATAAATTAAATTCATTTGAAGGCGTTTATTTTTTTATTATAACGTCATTGCGTCACTGTGGTTTTATTTTCGAGAAGTTTGTTTATTATCTTTTTTAATTGTTATCATTTTCCGAAGTAAATAATGACGTATTATTTTTTCATCGAATTTCATTTCTTGCCTACCAAAGAAATACCCCTTCTGTTCAACAAAATCATAATCTATGCTAAAAAGCCATACTAGAACGAACGAGACGATTGCAGTCCGAATCATTCCGAATTATAGCTATCTTTTTTACTCACGTGCTTATCCCATCTTTCATACTACTTTAACGCTAATTGTCAACTATTGTGCACTGACACATTGCTGGATCAGATTTGAGTAGTCAGTTACTATGAACGTAACATATCTTGTATAAAATATCATTGTATCTAATCAAACAAAGTGTTCAAAATAACTGGACAATGTCATTTAATCGCATTTTGCATCCCTTTTTTACTTATGTAGCCATCCTTTACACATGATGATGGGATAATGTGAGATAGATGTATAAGTTAGAAAAGGATAGAAAATCTGTCAAATTAATGACAATTTCTTTTGTATTTTTTATAGTTGCCAGTTGCTTAAGCCATACACTATCCACTTGAATTGGTGAGAAAAGAGTATGAATACTTACGTAAAAAATAAAGGGTCCTGCAACGCAAGATACACCTATGTACTCAAAAATCCACTTCTCGTATTCTCTAATACGCATTATGACTACATCGACATGACATAGACGCAAAATGTCTGCTCTTTGAAAATAGGTACAGTTAGATACGAAACTATTGTACAAATATATTATAATAGAGTATTTTTTTATAATAGATTAAAATTTATAATAGAAGTTTTTTTTATACGTCATACACCGCAATTTTCACCTTCTTTCTCTTTTTCTTTCTCTTTGAAATAGTTATTAAAGTTAAACCTATTTTATTTTTACCCGAAAAGAGACCTTAAGGCTGAAAAGATTTCGATGAAAGTGGTCACAAATAAAGGTATATAAGAGTGCATGAAATATAAATCGATACTAAACCGTGAATTTTTGGCGCTATATCTAATGGATTTTGTTATTTTTATTTATTTATTTAGTTTATTTATTTTTTATTTTTCACAATTTCACAATTTTACAAAAGTACAAATCACATAAATACCTCATGATGCATTGAATATACAATAGGAACTAATCATAGAACATACTTGATTTTGGGCATCTGTGCCAGGACTAGACAAAATAGTCTGTATTCCAGGCATCAGCGCATTCACATTTAACATAGCCTAGAGACGGACTTATATTTTTTTAAATTAAATAATGTATAGAATACAAAAAAATACATAAAAAAGACCAAAAAAGCAGGCGGAGGTACCCATTTGTAATTCATAAATCCAATGATAAAGGTTCCGCCTGCTATCAAACTTATTTCGGTCTTTTCAGGAGCAGTCGTGTTTTTTATTTTTAATAATTATTCAATCGACAGAAAAATTTAGAAATACGGAACCCTATTCCATACTATGATTTATATTAATACTAGCTGTGCCTGCGACTTAGTCCGCGTGGACTTATATCTACTTATGTAGGTTTCAAGTAATTTACACATCATACGAGTATTTATTTCTTACGTATTCATACTCTTTTCTCACCAATGCAAGGGGATAGTTTATGGCTTACAACTGGCAACTATAAAAAATACAAAAGAAATTGTCATTAATTTGACAAATTTTCTATCCTGTTCTAACTTATACACCTATCTCATATCATCCCATCATCATGTGTAAAGGATGGCTACATAAGTAAAAAAGGGATGCAAAATGCGATTAAATGACATTGTCCAGATATTTTGAACACTTTGTTTGACTAGATACCATTGAGTAGCGTGATTGTGTATATGAAAATGAACACTCTGCTTACTTACATGTTTCTGGAAGACCGGTTGTTAAGATAGTTTGACTACTCTGGATGCTTACAACTTTTTGAGTACTCTAATTATCAATATAATATTGTAATTTTGGTTTTAAGATTATTTTGAGTACTCTACTCGTCAACATTTTTCTGATGCTGACTGTACGATACCGCATGGGAAGAGATGGGGTGGCCCAAATTTGGGAAGCAAGCAGTAAATAGTAACAACCTGGCACTAAATACTATACAGATAACCATGTATCTTATGAAAATTGAGATGCCCACCTGTATAACGTGGTTCGCATTGTCCAAGTCCTTAGTGAAGACAGCCGCGGCGAGTCCGTAGTCAGAGTCGTTGGCTCGCGCCACCACCTCGTCAACCGACGAAAACTTCAAGATTTGCTGCACTGGCCCGAAGATCTGTCATAATTCAAATACTTTTACTATGCAGGCCCTTACCGAACATCCTTGACGGCTGACGCCCACCAAGGGATTCTGCTTCGAGAGAGAGGTTGGGTGGTCACCGAAAAAGTCGATTTACCAAATATAATAAGCGGATTAAAGTGTTAACTTAGGATGCAAGTGGGAAATAGCTATGAAGATGGTGACATTTATTATTTAATCTGTAAGCTGTGGTAAGTATAGTTAGTATTTTCTTAAATTACAAAGTGTAGATACTAAATGAACCAATCAAAAAGCAATAATATTTTGCTATGTTTTTTGTTGTATGTCACGCCAACCATAGACACGACCCCTTTCGAGTCATGATTGGTTAAAATGTGCGCCTCAGACGTCGCGTCTCTTAAAAATACCAAAGATATCTAAAGAAGCCGGCCAAGTGTGAGTTAGACTCGCACACTGAGGGTTACTTAAGCCACATAAATAGTAATATACATTTTGACCTTGACTTAGAAGTTTGGCTTATGCACATTTTCAAGAAGATAAAGACCTGAGGAATGTGGTATAAATTTCAACTTGATACCCCTACGTATTACATAGACAGGCGGACAACGAAGTGATCACATAAGGGTTTCGTTCTTTTCCTTGGATTTAATTATTATTCGTATTGCTTCAGTGTATGTAATTAATTATTTTGATATTATTTGTACATTACGTAGACTTCTTTTGTGTCTGCCTCGTTAGCTCTGCATCACCCTATGGTTGACTGGTAGAGAATTGCCTACGGCATCAAGTCCGCCAATGTACTTTGTGCATGAAGTTAAATAAATAAAAAAAATCGGTTTTCTGTAAAGTCGGTTTACTGACGATAATTGAACGTGACAACGTCATAAGAAAACACTGATGGAATGGTTTAATTTTTCAATAGAAAATTATAATTTTATTTGTTTGATTTGTCGCTCGTTCCGCGCTCTCGCTTGTACTTCAAGCCGTAAATGGAACACCTCAGAGCGAGGTAACGCCGCATGACGTCATGTTTTTTCGTGCGTGCAGCCGGCTCCATCGAATTATAAGACGTTGTCACGTCAAAAAAACCCTAAAGACGTTATCTGCTGTAGAGTACATAGTGGTGAAGTTTCGTACCTCGACCCTGGCGATGTCCATATCGTCCTGCACGTCGCTGAACACAGTGGGCTGCACATAGTAGCCGGTCTGTCCGGCGGCCTTCCCGCCCGCCACCAGGCTCGCGCCCTGCCGCTTACCGCTCTCGATCAGCTCCAGGATTTTAGTCTGTTGTTCTCTGTCAACCTGGAAATGTTACGTGTTTGATAAACATGTTATTTTGATGAAGGTATAGGGTGTCCCAGTAAGAGTGCACTTTTTAAAATTGGAATATTTATTTTTTCATGCAAGTGGTAACTCTGAAATTTTGCAATTGTCACCTCAGTTTATTCCGATTATTAAAAATGGAGCGCTTTACGAAAGAACAACCCGTTACAATTGTAAAAACTCCTTACAAAACTCATTACAAAACAATCGATTTATTGCAGTAACGATTTCCAGAAAACATCTCACGAAATTCTGATGTCAACTGGCCACCAAGATCGTGCGACTTAATGCCGTGCTATTTTTTTCTTTGGGGTTTTGTGAAATCTCGGATTTGTGCGAATACAATTCCTGAGCTCAAATCGAAAATCCAACGCGTCATCGGTGAGATACAGCCACATCTCTGTGCAAAAGTCATGGAAAATTGCATGAAAATGCCGGATATTTTATTCCATATTTAATCGGAACATGTCTTCTTTAAAATACAATAAAAATATCACAACTCTGTCATAAAATACTTGCTTTTATTTTAAAATTAAAAAGTGCACTCTTATTGAGACACCCTATATAAGAACAATCCTATCGCATAGCCACCTTCTACGAAACACTCGTGTAAAGAAATGACAGAGTGGTCAGTCAGTCAATGACTATTATGTACCTACATATAGATAAGTGTCAAAACGGGTTTGACGCAGAATGTGCACTTCGTAAAATGTGCAATCGATATAAAAAGACCATTTCGCATTTGACGCAGAATGGGCACTTCGCAGAATGGGCAATTCACAGAATGTGCAGTTCGCAAAATGAGCACTTTTGAAATATTATGCGGATAATGTAAAATGGTATAGTTTTTATTTTTCATAAAGGTAACAGACGTCCGAGTGAAATTTTTAAAATAGGCGCTTCATAATTTTAAGTTAGTATTTAGGTATTCAACTGAGACGGCTGTAATTACTTTATGATCAGGGGAGGTGAACTCTAATTTTTTTTGACGGGTCAACATGGCGTTTCTTTGTATTTTACAAACAATAAAATTAACAATTTACAATGAAACGGCACAATTGAATGCAGTCAAATCAGTTTTTCCAGATGTCGAATTAAACGTGTGTTACATCATAGTTTACGAGTGTAATTAATCAACTTGACTTTATTTGTATACAGCGCAAAAGGTTCACATTTTTATAATATAAACGAAAACACTAAAACATTATTTTTTACATTACCTGGATAATATCTCAAAAGTGCACATTCTGCGAAGTGTCCGTTATGTGAAGGGCACCAAATGCGAAATGCACGAGTGCATATTTTGCGAAGTGCACATTCTGCGTCAAACCCGTCAAAACTGATTTACCTAATTCCAGCGTCCCGTTCAACTGCTGCCTCACTCAGGATCCGCGACACAGTTTTTGTTTAATAACAGTAGAATACATAACAATGATTAGGGCCAGTGTACTTCTTATCCAGATTAGCTTATTTAAGTGTCCGTAGCAACAAACATTGGCTAGTAGTACCTGCGGGCCCTGCTCCGTGTCGGGGCGGAAGGGGTCGCCGACCACCCGGCGCTGGGCGCGCGCCGTAGCAACAAACATTGGCTAGTAGTACCTGCGGGCCCTGCTCCGTGTCGGGGCGGAAGGGGTCGCCGACCACCCGGCGCTGGGCGCGCGCCGTAGCAACAAACATTGGCTAGTAGTACCTGCGGGCCCTGCTCCGTGTCGGGGCGGAAGGGGTCGCCGACCACCCGGCGCTGGGCGCGCGCCGTAGCAACAAACATTGGCTAGTAGTACCTGCGGGCCCTGCTCCGTGTCGGGGCGGAAGGGGTCGCCGACCACCCGGCGCTGGGCGCGCGCCGTAGCAACAAACATTGGCTAGTAGTACCTGCGGGCCCTGCTCCGTGTCGGGGCGGAAGGGGTCGCCGACCACCCGGCGCTGGGCGCGCGCCGTAGCAACAAACATTGGCTAGTAGTACCTGCGGGCCCTGCTCCGTGTCGGGGCGGAAGGGGTCGCCGACCACCCGGCGCTGGGCGCGCGCCGTAGCAACAAACATTGGCTAGTAGTACCTGCGGGCCCTGCTCCGTGTCGGGGCGGAAGGGGTCGCCGACCACCCGGCGCTGGGCGCGCGCCGTAGCAACAAACATTGGCTAGTAGTACCTGCGGGCCCTGCTCCGTGTCGGGGCGGAAGGGGTCGCCGACCACCCGGCGCTTGGCGCGCGCCGCCGACTGTTCCACGAACTGCTCGTAGATAGACTCGTGCACATATGTACGGGACCCTAGGACACGCGCGATATTATCATCAGCTCTATGAGGCGATAA
Source organism: Eilema sororculum (assembly GCA_914829495.1). NCBI lineage: Eukaryota > Metazoa > Arthropoda > Insecta > Lepidoptera > Erebidae > Eilema > Eilema sororculum. The sequence goes on along the minus strand of OU618552.1, from coordinate 6,921,192 downwards.
ACGGAATAAAAAACAAAGTTTAATTTTTTTTTTTTTTTTTTTTTTTCGAACAAAGTTTAAAACTAAAACCCGACTACCGAAAAATCACGCTCTTAAGGGGCCAGATCGTGAAAATCACCGAAAAGAGTGTTACAATTTTTCATATTTAACCTATTTAGATATGATTGATATCAATGATACTTTGTATATATTACAATCAAAGACCAAAAATTATGGTATGCTTATATTAAACTCTTAAAACCTAATAGTTGTTATATAATAAACGTCAACAAACGCACAAAATTGAGAAAAAATGCAAAAACATGCCTTCGTATTTTTCAGATTTAACCCAATAAATCAACACAAATTGATAAAAAGAAACACTTTTTGAACACTGAAGAAACCAATAAAATATAGCGTGTACGTTTTTTGTACCTTTACAAATAAGGACTTCCTCTTTTAAAGCCCTAAAATCTAGATATGTTTTACGTAAATTCTCCATCCAGGCTAAGTGAAATAGGCTCCAGTTTTTGAGTAAATTCATATTGAAAATGAGTGATTTTAGCAACGAACCTTTATACATTTGAAAGTCAAAGACTTCTTGATAGGGAAGACAAAACTTATTTCATGATACATTTAGTAATCAATCTAAAAAATCACTTCAAAGTTAGTGAAAAACGCGTAAAATAGTGTCTTTTTCTGCCATATTTTTTCTCATCGCCCGTCATTCGCCCACGGGCCTTCGAAGCAGGAGCACGTCTCTTTGGCGCGTGATGACAGTTCATGCATACACAAATAGGCTTACCAAGAAATATATGAAATGAAAAATGGCGCCACCGTCTTCATTAATCATTTGGACGGCAATAAAATAGTATGCATTTTACAGTGACAACCATAGTTCCGATTTTAGCCATTTCACACTTTCGTTGGTACATTTATAGCATAATGTTTCAGATTTTGACATACTTGCTTTAAGGTTTGAACTGTAAAGTTGGGGATATACCTAGTTAAAATATTTTTTGTAGAAACAATATTTTTAGGTTCTGTTGTAATGAAATTATAATTAGATACTAACTTCATGGTCTATTTTATATGATTGTATAGATAAGTATATATGTATATTGTAAAGTAGATGTTTCCGTACATATTAGTAATAAAAAAAGTTTCGTTGGCTTATGTTATATTAAAGATACTGATTCATATTTAGCAGCATCACTAGAGTCGCCGGAGTCGCGGGTATCAGTTAGTGCGACCACCAGTAGACCTGGTGCACTGGATTAGAAGCCTATGTATCGCAATGTCGCAGATACGCAAGAGAGCCGCCTTCGTTGGTACGATCACGTGAATCTGCGTCTGATCGATAAGGAGCGAACGTCCGAGTGCCATCACTGGGACGCGAGCGACGTCACGGGACTGCACACGCTCACCGAGTGGCCGGCAAGGTGGGAGCTCGTGGCGGCCCTGGGAGTGAGAGTTCTCATCCTCGCCACCTCGCTCACGGCGATGGTCCGCTGTGCGGACGCGTGGGTGGCCAGCGTCTCCTTCTGCGTCCTCCTTTTCTTTTTTCTTTCTAATGGTCGTGAAGAAGACGGCGGAACGGGAGTGGCGGCGTGAGAGAGAGAGACTTACAGATCACACCACCCGCGTGCGCAGGCAACTCGGGCGTCGGAGGGCACAGACTGACCTCTGTCCCTCATGAGCGCGGGCCTGGGGCTGACGGATAGAGCCGCCTGTCACCCCAGCAGAAGCAGGCCACGGCGGCGGCGTGCTAAGAAGCGCGCCTCCCCACTCTAGGGCGAGTCCTGGTTGTCCTCCTCCCGAAGACAGACACTCGAGACCGCAAGGGATGGCCCTGATGGTTAGCCGGGGTGCGTGGAATATGCCTAAGACAACCTCACCTCCGGCCTAGCACCACGACCCTCAGTCGGCGTGCGGTTTTAGTCGGTTCAAGTCCGACATAACCTCCCCACCCGGCTCCAGCCGGGGAGGAAATGTAGGAAGGAGGAATTGTCGTGCTCGGCTTCTATACATTTAGATTAATATGCGCGCTCTATACATAAAATATAAACTTATGTGATCTTCGGTATCTCGTAGTTTGATATTTTGTACAGGTTTGAACTTCGGAATTTTGTAATTCTGGCTTTTAAATATCGTTTCTTTTGTACGTAACTGGCTGGTATGGTCTGTCTACGCGGTGGGCGTTTTAATTTTATGAGTATTTTCAGTACCCTTTTTTTTTTTCGTGCGGAAATCCCCGGAGCCGGAAGGGGAGGTTATGTCGGACTCGAACCGACTAAAACCGCACGCCGACTGTGGGTCTTGGTGCTAGGCCGGAGGTGAGGTTGTCATAGACATATCCCTCGCACCCCGGCTGACCCAGGGCCATCCCTTGCGGTCTGGCCCTCCTCAGGAGGGGGGACAACGGTGTCCCCAACTCGCCCCCGGAATGGGGAGGCGCCGCCGCCGTGGCCTGCTTCTGCTGGGGTGACAGGCGGCTCCACCCGTCACCCGACGCCCGAATTGCGTGCGCGCGCGGGCGGCGCGATCCGCGAGTCTTTCTCGCTCGCGCCGCCTCTCCCACTCCGCCGTCTCCTTCACGACCATTACCTGCTCGCTGAAGGAGACGCCGGCCGCCCACGCTTCCGTCCGTCCGACCATTGCTGTGAGCAGGGTGGCGAGGGTGAGAACTCTCACTCCCAGGGCCGCCACTAGCTCCCGCCTCGGTCCGGCGCATGCCGGACACTCGGTGAGCGTGTGCAGCCCCGTGTCCTCGCTCGCGTCGCAGTGAGGAAATGCACGAGAGGCTGCCATGTGGCCTCTCGAGCCATTCCCCCATGATGGGCCTTACCGCCTCTATGACGGCATGCCCTGCGCGTCGTTGCTCAAGTCGTCGCTCCCACTCCGCCACCATGATCCCGTGGAGCCGGGACCTCTCGGCCCGAATGTCTTCGGGCTCGGGATCGTATCCCCGCTCCCGCGCCTCCTTACGGAACCGATACAGTGCCGCAAGGGATCTCGCTTCCAGGATCCACGGTGGCGATCCGGCTAGGAGATTCGCCGCTTCAAAGGATATCGTGCGGTACCCCCTAATGGCCCTGGAGGCCATCCTCTGCTGCGGCGCATGCAGCAGTTGCACGAACCTGGCCTGCAGGGCGTCTGCCCACACGGGGCACCCGTACAGGGCCATGGACCGCACGACACCCGCGTAGAGTCTCCTGCAGGAGTCCTCTGGGCCCCTCAAGTTGGGCAGCAGCCACATCAGCGCGTTAGCTGACACCAACAGTTTGGGGCGCAGACTTCGGAAGTGCTCTCCGAAGTCCCACCGACCGTCGAGTAAGAGCCCCAGGTATTTCAACCGGGGCTTGATGTCGATGAGAGTACCTACCTCCTACTGTCAAGCTGGATCCCGGGGGTGGCCTGCGCCGAGGACCATGAAAGAACAAGGCCTCGGATTTGTGCAGAGCCACCTCGAGACCCAGCCGCCGGATCCGATCCAGGACTTGAGCAACAGCGGTCGTGGCCCTCTGGGTCGCCTCGCGGTGTGTAGCGCCACTCACCGTCACTAGCGTGTCATCCGCGTAGCACGTGACGGTGGCCCCGAACGCGAGCTCACCGCGAAGCACCCAGTCGTATCCGATGTTCCACAGGAGCGGCCCCAGGATCGATCCCTGTGGGACACCGCACGACATCTCACGCCTACCGACGCCGGTCGCACTTGGGTAGATGACGGCCCTCTCCGTCAGGTACGCCTCGACTATGCGGCGGAGGTAGAGAGGCACATCGTGGTACACGAGCGCCTCCCTGATGCAACTCCAGGGCAAGGTGTTGAACGCGTTAGAGATGTCCAAGGACACCGCCAACATCACCTCGCCCCGGGCAACCGCATCCTCCGCCAGAGTCCTCACGCGCATGATGGCATCCACAGTGGAACGCCACCGGCGGAAGCCGTACTGCGTGTCCGCTAGGTCCGGCCCCGCTCTAGAGAGGTGCTCGACGAGGCGCTTGGCAATCACTCTTTCGAAGAGCTTGCCCACCTCGTCGAGCAACACTATGGGCCGGTACCCGAGTATTTTCAGTATCCTCAGATATCAACAATTACGTGTGGGTATATCCCCAGCCTTATTTTGTTCGAAATCTCATAATCTCTGTGAAAAGTGCAACATGCTATGTATGACACTGAAACAAAAGACATGCCAATGACGTCACGTAACATAATATGACAGGGATGAATGTATAAGAAGAAAAGAGATACGAAATGTAATTGACAGACGTAATACGTCACAATAAATCATATTACTGAAAAATGCACTCTAACCACAAGGCTTAAAATGGTTTTTTCATCATTAGTAAGACAATTTTCACCATTATTTTGACTGGTAAAGAGCGTCTTGCAGCCCACTGTGCATCTCGGTGATGTGTGCGTGCACGGCTGCGTCTGTATTTTGACAGATTTTGAGTCGTGCGCTCCGCGGACTCGGCCCTTAAAAGTAACAAACAAGAAAATATCAAGGATAGCCGTGGTCGTATGCCACTTTTCCCTAGAATATATTGTTTTGTTAGAGTAAGTGGCATACGACCACGGCTATCCTTGATATTTTCTTGTTTGTTACTTTTAAGAGCGTGATTTTTCGGTAGTCGGGTTTTAGTTTTAAACTTTATTTTTTATTTATATTATTTTGGGGCAAGGTAAAACTGATAATGTATACATATTTGAAATGTGCTTATTAAGCCCTTTCATTTGATACTAAACACGGTATATTTATCTCAAATTTATTTTTTAAGACAGTACCTTATGAGCGCGAGAGCGCCACACAACATTGAGTGATACGTCATATAGCCTATAACCATCGGACAATCAAGTCGCTTGTAACGATATCTCATTTGTCCAGTTCTAATAAGTAGTTGAGGAGCTATGAGGGAACAAATGAACATACATACATACATACATACATAACCTGTCAAAATCATAACCCTCCTTTTGACTTCGCCGTAGTCGGGTAAAAATACGCACACGATATCACTGCGAGAGAAGGAAAACTCAAAATAAAACCCTGTACCAACCCGTCTGGCTGGAGTGGATACAGTAGGCTAAAGCCTGTTAGCATTAGGACCATATAGTCGACTGCGATAGGCTAATTGATTGATTGATTGATGGCAGTAATAGGCCGAGAAGTAGCGTACAAACTTCTTCATCTGAGCCCCAGTCTTGGTTGCATCTAAAACTTTCTATATTAGCCGCTCTCCAACTCCTTTCTTTTTGGCCTTAACAGGAGCAATTGCTGTCAGTCTATCAACTAGCAATCAGCACAGTGTACAGGCGGTACACTGTGCTGAGTGCGTTACTGGATCTGCAGTTGAATCCAGAAGGCCTTGGCTTCATCTGTGTATGGGACTGACGAAGAAGCCAACCCCAATATAATCTGAGTGTTTTAAGGGCCCAACTAAATCTCCGGGGCCCAAGCCAACCTCACTTGTAAGAAGCTGTAAGGCAGTACACGTATTGATTGACAGACGAAACTCAGACGCGGGCTTTCATCCCGGTGTTGGGAACACAAAACAGCTAAACAAAAAGCCGGCCAAGTGCGAGTTGGACCGCGCACCGAGAGTTCCATAACTTAAGCTACATAGACCGAGACTTAGAAGTATGATTTTTGCACAGCTTCAAGACGTTATAGGTCTGAGCATGTGGTATGAATTTTAACTTGATACTTCCACGCATTTCTGAGACAAAGGATTTGATAGGCAGACAGACAGACAGAGGGACAAGGGTTCCATTTTTTCCTCTCGAGGTACGAAACCCTAAAAATGAGTAGATGACGTCATTAACACAGTCCTCACCGGCACAGCAGCACTGGCCCATGTTGAAGAACAGCGCGAAGTGAGCCGCCTCCACCGCCTTCTCAACATCCACGTCGCCGAAGATGATGTTGGGAGACTTGCCGCCTAACTCCAGGGTCACGCGCTTCAGCGTGCCTGACACCTCGCGCTGGATCAATTTGCCAACATCCGTTGAACCTGGGAAGGTATTATAAATCAATAATGTTAGATATACTGGGTGATTTAATAGTCGTTTCGGATAAAAAGAATTTGGGCACAGATACGAAAGCAAAATCATCTGGAAGCATCAATTTGGCGAAAGAAAAAAATATTTTTTAAGCATTAATTTGAACATTATTCCGATACATTATAAAAAAAAAATTCCAGATGATTTTACTTTCGAAACGGCCCAAACTCTTTTTATCTGAAACTATAAAATCACCCAGTATGTATTTCGAGACATAATTATCTTGGATCAAAATGTGGTCAAAATGCAGTATGCATTTCTTGGGTGTCTTTAGCTTTATTGAAAAAAGGAAAATACTGATCCAACACCATCTACTCGACGCCAAGAACAAATAATCCATGACGAATTAATTAATAAGGGTCAAATGGAATTTTACATGACAATGTAGATTTAGGTTATTTTTTAAATTAATTCTACACAGGATGTATAATATACAAATGAAGTACCTGTTAGTAAATTGATTGACATTTATTATTGATTGACATTTATGTATATTTGAAATCACTATTTTAATTACTTAATTTTATATACTGACATGATAATGTAGTTGCTCGGTATCTCTTTATTTATTGCAGAAAGATAAGAGAAAACTTCCGTTTATTAGTTGTGTTAATTACATATGGTAGGACATAGCAAACATAACATAGCCTAGAAGACCTTTATATCTAACCTATGATTCACAGAATAAATGATTATGATTATGAATCGCTAAATGTGTTGTTAAGCGTAAATCTCAAGAACAGCTGAACCGATTACGCTAATTTTTAGTATTTCTTACGATTCTAAAGCAGAGAAAAAATTTAAAAATTCTCAAGAGGTTCAAGATATGCCACAGGCAAAGCCGGGGCAAGTCAGCTAGTTTTTTAATAAATTAGATAGTTTGACCAGCAATGAATATATGTGAAGGAAGAGAGAGGAAGCAATGAATATATGTGTTCCGAAGAATATAAATGAACTAGATATTTTAATTGGGATGTTTTATGTCAGTCAATTGACTTTAGAGTGAGGTCAAGAAGATACAGGCTACCGTTCTAAATGCTGATAATTCTAAAATTGTGGTTTCTGCATTGATAAGATGAAGGGAAATAAGAAGGGAAGGAATTGACATAACACATTTGATAATAATGTAGAAAAAATCGAATACATCGGGAGAAATGAAATGCACAAGTGGGACTTGAACCCACAACCTTTGCCATATAGGGGGAATGCTGTTCCAACTGAGCTATTGAACCACACCTGAATCACTTCAAATTCCCCTTCTCTCTACATCAGTCTTTAAGGGTGACGGTGGAGCCATTTACAAACTTTCTTACGAACTGTTGGACCCAAGAAATGATTTTTCCCGAAGTATTTCGAACTTACAAAGTTAGCATATTAAACGCTATAAAATATTAATTAAAAAAAAAAGATGTTTCTACCATTTTCAAACATTGATTTTTGATCCCACTTGAGCATTTCATTTTTTTACGTATTCGAATTTTAAAGTTAATATAATAAATGCCCAAAAAAATTCATTCAAATGGAGGAAAATCCAAGTCAGCACAGTGGTTAAACAATAGTCAAAAAGTGCATAAACATGATTAGAAGTGCAATGACTATCTACATATTGAATCAAGAAAACACATGAGGCGTATAGGGACAGACGTGAAAAGGCAGCGGGTTTTTATCTCGGCATAGCCAAAGCATGGATGGTATGGATATTAAACGCAGAGAAGTATCTTGTCAAATTACCAGTGAAGGCTATTTTATCGACATCAGGGTGTTGAACAATGGCTGCACCGGTATCCCCATAACCTGGTAGCATGTTCACAACTCCTGGTGGGAAGCCAGCTTCCTGTTGGAAACAGGTAAAGAAAGGGTATAAATGTCTTAGGTTATATGAGGCCTCACAAAACTTTTGGAGTCTTTTTTTTCGTGCGGAAATCCCCTCGGGTACCTTCCACGCTGGAGCCGGAAGGGGAGGTTATATCGGACTCGAACCGACAAAAACCGCACGCCGACGGAAGGTCGTGGTGTGGGAACTAGTAAGTGACTGGTAGGCAATAGGTAGGCTTCGTTAAATGAAATAGATAGGTAAATACAAGGTTGATTTTAATTCACTATTATAACTTTACTTTATAAACAAACTTATTACTTTACACTTTAACTTATTATGATCTCAGTACAGAACTACAAACTTATTATGATATAATTAATGAACTTGGATGCGAACTTTAAAATAATCTTTACTGGAAAACGTAATATTAGGACTGCGTGTGCAACAACGAGCGAGCGTGGATTCGCCTTCAGAGACCGTGGCTGACTGGTCGTACGAGCAGTGGCCGGCGGCGGCGTCCGCGCCTTCGGCCGCCCAGCACTGCGCATGCGTGTTGCGCATGCGCGTTGCGCGGCCTCCTACTCGTACGACTCGCTTGTTGCGCGATTAATAAAACTACCTAACGTTTAAGTAGGCACCGCAGGCGCCACATCACCCCCCCCTTGAGCCCGGGCTACGGGCGATAATAAGGGCCATAATGGTCAGGGAAGCGTACCGTACGGCCTGATCGCGTTCTTCTAACGCCGCTGGGATCCTCAGCTTCAGGTGTAGAATTGGTGACGTGTGAACGGTAGAGTGGTGTAGATGTGCTATTTTGTGTTGTCTGAGCATGAGTGTTATTGTCTAGTGTAGTCTGGTTAGTATGCGAGTCACGGAGTATGTAGGCCGGCTTAAGTCTGTCTATTGATACTGTGACTGTTTTATCCCTAAGGAGGAGTTTGAAAGTTTTCTCCCCCCGTTCGAGGACCTTATGTGGTCCGGTGTAAGACGGTTTGAATGACCCGCATGACGCGTTATCCCGTAAGAACACGTGAGATGCCGTCGCGAGGTCCTTAAATATAAATATGGCGCGGTTACAGTGACGCGATGCTTGTGATGGTTGCAAGTTCCTTGCGATCATGCGTAACCTATCCACAAACTCTGTTATGTCCGTAGTGTCATGTGGTTCGGGTTGTAAGAAATCCCCTGGTAGTCTCAATGTCTGACCGTATACTACTTCTGCAGCTGTCGCCTGAATGTCGTCTTTGTAGGCATTGCGTATACCCAGGAGTACCAGTGGGAGAGCATCCACCCAACTGTCGTTCCCGTGACAAGTTATAGCGGCTTTAAGCTGCCTGTGGAACCTTTCGATCATGCCGTTTGCTGCGGGATGGTATGCGGTAGTTTTTCTGTGTTCGAAGCCGGCTATCTCGGACAACTTTTTGAAGAGCGCAGACTCGAATTGCCCCCCACGATCTGTCACAATTTGTGTAGGACAACCGAAACGCGCAATCCATCCATATAGGAGGGCTCTTGCTACCGTTTCAGCCATGATGTCTTTAATAGGTATTGCCTCTGGCCATCGCGTGAAACGATCGATAGCGGTTAGACAATACCGATATCCTTGGGACAACGGAAGGGGGCCGATTAGGTCAATGTGGATGTGCATAAACCGAGAGCGTGGCAGTTTATATGTACTCAAAGGTGCTGAGACGTGCCGTGTTATTTTGGACTGTTGACACGCTATGCAATTTTTCGCCCATTCTCTGCAGTCTTTCCTCATTTCAGGCCAGACGTACCGCTCAGCAACGAGCTTGGCACTAGCGTTCGCCCCAGGATGGCTGAGAGAATGCAGGCTATCGAAGACTTGTCGTCGAAATGTTCTCGTGACATATGGTCTCGGTGTCTTGCCGCTCTCATCGCAGTACAATTCAGACCTCGATCCCGGCAGTAGAATTTTTTTTAGGTGCAGTGAGGTACTACCGTCCAGCAACTGTTTGAGTTCCAGGTCGGTACTCTGCGAGTTTGCTAACTCGTTCAAGTTGACAGGCTGGACGATTTCCTCAATTCGGGACAAGGCGTCAGCTACGATGTTGTCCTTGCCTGAAATATGCCTGATGTCCGTGGTAAACTGTGAGATGAAATCCAGATGTCTGAATTGTCTTGGTGAGCAATTTTCCTTACGCGTGTGGTACGCATAACAGAGGGGTTTGTGATCTGTGTAAATTACAAACTCTCTAGCTTCGACCATATGCCTGAAATACTTGATAGCTTCATATACTGCCAGTAATTCTCGATCGTACGGCGAGTATTTCTGTTGTGCAGGGCTCAGCTTGCGCGAGAAAAAAGCTAAGGGTTCCCAAGCATCACTCTTCAGTTGCTGCAGAACTGCACCTAATGCGGTATCTGAGGCGTCCGTCACAATGGCGAGTTTAGCATCTATGTCTGGGTGTGCCAACATAGTAGCCTGGCAGAGACCGCGCTTGCAAGCCTCGAACGCTTCAGTCTCTTTGGGTGTAAAGCTCACGGGGTGAGAACCTTTCACAGACCCCGCTAGGAGCGCGTTAAGAGGGGCTTGGTGATCTGCGGCACCTGGGATGAAACGCCTGTAAAAGTTTATCATCCCTAGGAACCTCCGGAGTTCACGAACGTTTTTCGGTGGTGTGAAGTTAGCGATAGCATCAACCTTTTCTGGTAATGGTTTGGTACCTTTTGCAGAGATGCTGTAACCTAAAAACGTTACCTCTGACGCTCCAAACACGCATTTGGATGGGTTAATTACCATCCCATACGTTTGCAACCTAGTAAACACCTCGCGTAAATGATCTTCGTGTATTTTTTTATTTGGGGAGAAAACTAAAAAATCATCTAAGTACCCATAACAAAAATCTAGTCCCCTCAACATCTCGTCTACAAAACGCTGAAACGTCGCCCCCGCGTTCCGCATCCCAAACCCCATGTACGGAAACGAATACAGGCCGAAGGGGGTGGTGATAGCGGTCTTAGGAACATCATCAGGATTGACAGCAATCTGGTTATAAGCGCGAACTAGATCAATAGTTGAGAACACCTGGCAACCGGCGAGATTGTGTGCAAAGTCATGAATGTGACGTATAGGGTAGCTATCGGGGATCGTTCTCGCGTTCAGCATTCGGTAATCCCCGCAAGGTCGCCAACCATTATCTTTCTTGGGTACCAGGTGTAAGGGGGACGCCCAAGGTGAATCGGAGGGTATCGCTATACCGTTTGCAAGCATAGTTTCAAACTCCGCCTTAGCGATTTTTAATTTGTCTGGTGCCAACCGTCGCGGTGTACACGATACGGGTGGCCCAGGTGTAGTGCGTATATAGTGTCTAGTGTTGTGTGTAGGTGTCTTATGAATACCCGACGGGCGTGTAATGTCAGGATACTCGCGCAGTATATCATGATATGTAGAATCACCAATTCTTACCTTAACTGAAGAGACGATGTCAGAAGAAAGGGCAGGCGAAGCCGGAGTCGCGAGCGATGTACCGCCATCAATAAGGCGTTGACCTCGTACGTCCACGATTAAGTTATACCACGATAAAAAATCCACCCCTATTATCGCCTTTGTTACATCAGCAACGATAAACCTCCACTTAAAGTCTCTGCGTAAACCTATGTTTAATTTTAAATGTACATACCCGTAGGTATTTATAACACTGCCATTAGCCGCACACAACTCGTAATCACTTTTACTGTTATTGAATTTCACGAGCGATTTAGGAAAAACACATACGTCACTTCCGGTGTCTACGAGGAATCTGGTTCTAGTCTCCCGATCCGTCACGAACAGGCGACCTGTTGCCCGACAGTCATTGGTCGCCATCACTGACTGCCGGTCGCTTTTCCCGAGAAGTCACACGGTTTTCTGCATTGGGTTGCTTGGTCGCCGAACCTGTAGTGGTACCAGCAAACCGGGAACTGGCGATAATTTAACTCCGACCGCGTGGTAGGCGCTCGGTCTCGTGAGAGGCTTCGGTTCCGGTTACGAGCGTGGTCACCGCCTCTATCACGAGACATCCTGTTTACGTTAGCGGCTAGGGCCTGTACCTGCTTGGTTAGCTCTGAAATTTGCACAGCCATTGGATCCGAGCTGCTATTTGAAGGTGAGGTACTCACAGCTGATGTGTACGCTACTTGCGGCCCTGCTACGTCATGAATGGCGTCCGCAAGCTCTGCCAACTCGGCTAGGCTGGCATTTTTTTGCGAAGCGACGATGGCTTGGGTACTGTGGGGCAGGCGTGTGGTCCAAATAGTGCGTAGGAATTCCTCCGGGACGCCTGGCCCTGCCAGGTTAAGCAGATGGCGGTGAAATTGTGAGGGCTTTCGGTCGCCTAGCTCCTCGTGCATCAGCAGTTGTTTAATTTTATTCTCACGCGATGCAGACAATCGCCCGATTAACTCCGCTTTGAGCCTCTCATATTTATTTGTTGGGGGAGGGTTGGCGATGATGTCCTCCACTTCGGCCGCGTACTGGGTGTCTAAGTTTCCAACTACGTAGTAGTACTTCGTGTCGTCCGTTTTGATTGCGGCTATAGCAAATTGAGCCTCCATCTGTGCGAACCAAAGCGCAGGTTTTTCAGCGTAGAACGGTGGTACGCGAACGCCGACGCGAAAGGACTCGTGCGGTCCCTCCGTCTTACTGCCACCTACACTAGCTCCCGTTTTCATTTTTTCAACTGACTTGTCTTCCGAGTCCATCTCGTTGGTTTTGATCGTCGGGGGTCACCACTGTGGGAACTAGTAAGTGACTGGTAGGCAATAGGTAGGCTTCGTTAAATGAAATAGATAGGTAAATACAAGGTTGATTTTAATTCACTATTATAACTTTACTTTATAAACAAACTTATTACTTTACACTTTAACTTATTATGATCTCAGTACAGAACTACAAACTTATTATGATATAATTAATGAACTTGGATGCGAACTTTAAAATAATCTTTACTGGAAAACGTAATATTAGGACTGCGTGTGCAACAACGAGCGAGCGTGGATTCGCCTTCAGAGACCGTGGCTGACTGGTCGTACGAGCAGTGGCCGGCGGCGGCGTCCGCGCCTTCGGCCGCCCAGCACTGCGCATGCGTGTTGCGCATGCGCGTTGCGCGGCCTCCTACTCGTACGACTCGCTTGTTGCGCGATTAATAAAACTACCTAACGTTTAAGTAGGCACCGCAGGCGCCACAGTGGTGCTACGCCGGAGGTGAGGTTGTCTTCGATATATACCTCGCACCCCGGCTGACCCAGGCCCATCCCTGATGGCCTGGCCCTCCTCGGGAGGGAGGCAACCTTTGGAGCCAGTAGATCTGCTGATTGACGGTCAAGGCTTTGATGCAGTCTATCCTCTCCGTGTTGAGGTCAGCCGGTAGACCCTCATGTTCATCATCTTTTAGCGTGGTTCCTTATTACTTCAAAGGCCTTCATTTCGGAGTCTGTGGTTCGCTTACACATTCCCCTCCCCATACGATTTAGCGTATAGGGTTTTGATGGAAGTGATTGCCGCCACCGAAGAGGGCCAGACCGTAAGGGGTCAAACAGGGTGCGAGGTATATGTCGAAGACAACCTCACCTCCGGCCTAGCACCACGACTCTCACTCGGCGTGCGGGACATAACCTCCCCTTCCGGCTCCAGCGGGGGAGGTATCCGAGGGGATTTCCAAACGAAAAAAGAAGAAGTGATTGCCACCTAACTTAGTTTGAAGAAGAAAGTCTGCACCAGAGCCTTGTCTTTTTATCACTAGGTGAACCAGTCTCCAGGTGAGTTTGGACTGGACCTTGAAAGTTTCAATGGGACCTCTTGCATCTAAATATCAATATGTTACCTTAATGAGTTGAGCGAGGTAAAGCGCGGTGAGCGGTGTTTGTTCCGCGGGTTTCATGACCACTGTGCAGCCGGCAGCCAACGCCGCGCCGAGTTTCCACGTTGCCATGAGCAACGGGAAGTTCCAAGGGATGATCTGGCCACATACTCCTGTTAAACAAATGAAAAAAATGGTCCTTAAATATTGGTTTACATTCAAACGTAACGTAACGTAACACTTTGGAGCCAAAGTTTCGTTATGCTAATCTTATCTTTCCTAATGACTTGGTTTACCAACCTTTTCCGTACTAACGACTTATCTCGAGAGGAATGCTTGCAGAAATTAGCAGAGTTTCAAGAGCAGAATTCCAAAAAAAAGTGTTCACTAACGTTAATAATATTTATAAAATAACCAGAGTATTTTTTTTTAATATCTGAAACCCCAACTTCACAATTAAATAAAACTATAGGTAAATATAACCTATAGACAATTAACTATTATTTTATGTACTGTCGACAAAGGAAATAAGGTTGCACTTTTACATACAACTTTATATGAAAAAGTGCGACCGTATCTCCTTTGTCCACTGTACAATGGTACCTAAATTGGTATTTATACCAATTGGTAATTGTGTTTATTTATAGTTGGCACAATAAAATTCAACCAACAACTTGCATATTACATAATGTGTTTACCTACTCAGTATTCTTATAGCATCTATTTAAATTTATATTACCGACAAACTGTACGCTTATTTGTAAACAATAAGCGTACAGTTGTTTTGTAGACAACATAAACCACAAGAATATACTTCTTGTGGTTTATGTTGTCTCATACAAAAAACGACGTCGCACCGCAAGACGATGTGATGTCGCATCGTATAAATTTCATCGCATACGGCGTCGTACGACAAGATGCTAACCATCAGTATAGTTTCTAGTGAGAAATGGATCGCACTACACGGGTCCTACTTTTGCTTGCGCTAAGATGCAATAAGAAAAAGAAACAGAAAAAGTACTGGGTGCACCCATTTCTACCAATTATGGTAATCATTTCAAAAGCTCATATATTATGAGGCATTAAAAGTGGACGAATAATGTGGACACCTAATAAATGGTAACGCGTCATCGCATCGCAGATTTGTACGATGCGGCATGCAGCGGCAGTGCAACGGAAATTTCCACAATGCGTTGTGTGGTGTCGTCGTCGATTTTTGCGATGCGTTGCCGCAACGCACTGTTGTGGCTTGGTCCTAAGGGCTCGTACACAAAACTGCGATGCGGTGTCGCATCGTAAAAATCTGCGAGCTCCCTCTACGCATCGCAAGAACTTTTGAACTGGGGGCTCGCAGATTTTTACGATGCGTCGTACCCCTAAAGTTTGGCACATATTGCATCGAGAAGCGGAGTGAGATTTCGGTTCGGCTAAGGGCTGCGGTGCTCTACCCTCTACGCAAGAACTTTTGACCCTGTTCAAAAGGCTCGCAGATTTTTGCGATGCGACGTCGCATCGCAGTTTTGTGTACGAGCCCTAAGATCGGCTTGCATCGGTTTTGTAGATCATTCTCTCTAAAACAAATCAAATCATGGCAGGGGGGAATAGGGGAGCGAGTGGACCGAGAGACTAGATATCTAGTTTCAGATGCAGCTGAAATAATTACGTTTGGCATGAATGGTAAAGCTAATTTCTTTATGAAAAGAGATAAAAAACATGAATCTTTATCTACATAAAGTTATCTATTTAAGTTTTAGTGCAGTAAAAGCTGTACCTAATTAAGTGAGTCCTAAGTCAGAAAAGTTACCCAAAAAATAATCTTAGTTGATAGTAGTAGCGATATTATAGCGAAAAGGTCGTGAGCAGTAAAACATTTATTTTTAAACCGCATTCACAAACCGCAGTTACCTACTTACACGAGTCTATAATCTAATCTAACCAATTAACTTTATATACGTACATAAACGTTATTTGATTAATTACTTTTTATTAATATTATCACGCTGCTATAATACCTTCTTATCAGTGGCGAAGTGTCCATATAACCCGATTCCTACCGGCTTACCTTTGCAAAAACCCCTAAGCATTGTCTATCAATAAATTATAAATCAATGAAATCACATCTATTCAATACACAAAAATATAAAACAAAAAGTATTCTGTTACGTAAATCGCAATTATAATAATTATTTACATACAATACATATTACACATATTTCTCATAACGCCATCTAGTTCTCAATTAAGGAAGGAAACCTCTTGTATGATTCTGTCTGAACGCGCGCGTAAGCCGGCGACCAAAATCGGAATCTGTAACTCTTGTTTAATACGCAGTCGCACGCACACATGCGCAATTTTTCTTAGTAGTGTTCGTAGAAATATGTAGCGACATTAAGCCGCTGTTCAACGAGTTATGACAGAGAGAGAATATACGATAAGAATTTGCGAGAGCGAGAGAGCACTAATGTGAAGTTTGTTTTGTTTACATACACTGAAGTTGAGCCGAATGAGCGATGTATTCAAATGCTCACCACAATTTTGACATTCATTTTTGATTTCATCAATAATTATTATGTTATAAATAAGTTAGAACTCGCTTTTTTGTGTAAAGTAGTTATTACTAAGTATAATTTGTGCTTGTGTTGTGTAGTGTATTCCCAAGTAGCACAGATAGCTGTATAACTACCCACTTTAAGACTTATTTGAAACTCTGTGCGTATTAAGACGCTTCTAAGAGTACACTGGTGATGCTACAGTTGTATAATAGCGGTCAGTGATATTTAAACAGCTTTAGCTAATTAAAAGCTGTATTAAGGCTGACTAAGACCGACAAAACCACCATTAATACGCTAAGAGTGCTATAAAGGTATGTTTTAATTACTCTATTCAGCTTCTAACCTTTTCTATTGCCTAAACCGTAGTAAGGCCTGTTTAGTGCATAAAATTACGCCAAATGCTGTTTAAGAAGATATTTGTGAACTCCTATTACACTGACTTATTAAAGGGGCACGTGTGAACTATTTTGAAGTGAATAGCTGTATAATGGACGATATGTGGCCCATATTACAGCTTATACCTGAACATGTCTACCGCTAATCAGCCTTTATACTGCAATTGATAGTATCTGCATAGCGGCTATTTAAACATTCACTAGATGCCTCGCAGCTGCTTAGAGACTCACTAGTGTATAGAATTAACGGCTTCTACTTTATAATGGTTCACATAAGTACCTTAAATCCGACGTTATCAGTGGAACTAAGTTGAGACCATATCCAACGTATTTTTATTTGCTATATATTAAAATGAATTCGCGTAATTCGTGGAAATTGAAAGCAAGAACAGGAGGCATTAGAAGAAAATTATCGAAAGAGTATCAAAGAATTATAAAGGTAGAAGAAATAAAACCTTCAAGTCAGGACGTAACGCAAAGCTTGACAAATAGTTTGAAACAGGATGGTTCCGTACAAAATATGAATAACTCCGAAGATGATGTTTAGGGTGAAATATTGCGTTTATGTTGTTGTACAATTTAATTTTACAATAAAAAATAATAAATATATTAATTATATATTACTATATCTTACTACCCAACTTGAAAGGTTCGCACACGCGTAAAATAGTGTTCTAAATAATACTGCTTTGACAATTTTGTAATGGAAGTCCATGCGTTGGTTTTAGATTTAATACTAGGGATCCCTAAAGAGTCGGTATAATAACTGTTTAATTATTCACATCATGGCTAAAGGTAGAGCTTGTGAACAATTAAAAGTAAAGAAAACAGCTTATAGCTGTATACAGTTCACATGTGTAATATTATTCAGTTTTTTTGTAGAATAACAGCGCACTAGTGAACTATTAGACAGCCTGTTGTAGAATATAAGAGTTTTAACTATTCACGTTACTGTTTAACATAAATCCACCATTTTATTTTATAACCTAAACATATTCTGATTGATTTTTCAACCTTTCCGATGTTTTGTGCAAGAAATAAAATGTATTGCACTAGTTTTTACTTCCTAATATCATAATAATAATTTTTTATCTTATAATTCTTTTCAAAGCACTACAAATTTTTTTGTCATAGATTACATCACAGCTTATTTATATCACTAAACTAATTAAAAACAAAATATTTTCATGGCGCATTAAAATTTTCTTAGATAATATATATGTATAATGTCAGTAAAATTAAATTCCCAATCATTTTTCCTTTATTACTATGTAAAACAATGTACTTATCAGGGATATGAATATATTATCCACCATTAATTTCGTTTCCAATATTCACTTCACGTAACAAAGTGCAATATCCATCAAGGCAGCTAGAAGCACCGGTAAATTGCTTAAACCCAGTATTGCATGTTCATTAATTTTACACAGGCCGCAATTAAGTAGCGTTTCGCGGTTTACAATATGTATAGAGCGCGCATTACAGACATATTTTCTGAATAAAGAGTAACTTGTGATCTCTTAGTCAGTCGGATTTCAGCGCAAAGTACTGTCGATACCCTTTATAACACTGTTACATTTCTGCTACACAGCTCATAAGCAGCTATGTGAACTTAAGGCTAAATAATTTGTGCTGTTACCCTTGATAACACTGTTAAGTTGCTGCTACACAGCTCTTAAGCAGCTATGTGAACCCAAGGCTGAATAAATTTGTGCCCATTTAAGAGTTATAAGAGCTGAATAAGGTCGTATACAGTCTTAATGCAGCTTCCTTATTTGGCTTTAAGCGTTTTGGAAATCCGTTATTTGGCTATTAAGCAGCCTCGTGTGCTGCTTGGGTTGACTGTTGTGCATTGATTGACATTATACTGTCGTAGTATCTACGTAATATTTTGGTAAGTAGTCGTTGTATTATATGCATTTGTAGTGTATTTCGCTGTTATAATGGCTGCGTTAATAGCATTAGATTGTTGTCTGACTGATTATTTGTTGTGTGAGAAAACATCTTTCTCGAAATTAAATTATGAAAATAAGAAACATGTAGTTCAGTTAGGCCGAGCCCGCCCGGTCATGAATATAGAATATAAACGGCGCGATGGATTTACGAAACATTTTAATTATCTCATTACGATAAATATAAGTGGCTCACAGGCAGTTGTAAATTAAATAGAATGTATTGTTTTATTCTCAGATTCTAAGAGTATATGGAGTCATTTAGGATATAGTGACATAAACAATTTATCGAATTCATCAAAAAAACATGTTCAAACTAAGAAACATATCCGTAGTTGTATAGTTTTACATGAGTTCAGGACAACTAGAATCGAAACATTTTTCACGAATACCTATGAAGTACATAATCGAAAAGTAGATCGTAATAGAAATCTAATGAAACGGTTTATAGATACCTACAGTAATTTTTTTAGGTAAACAAGAGTTAGCTTTTCGCGGTCACGATGAAAGTTCTGGTTCTGATAACCGCGGGAATTATATCGAAACCTTATTATATTTAAGTAAATACGATTCAGTAATGGACTCACAATTAGAACAATGTTCTTCAATGCAAAATCCCGTTTTTTCTGGTCTTTCTAGCGACATTCAAAACGATTTAATACATAGCATTGCATCCGTTTTAAGAGATCGTATTAGATTAGAGATAGATAAAGCTCAAATTTGTATCGGTTATGATTGGCGAAACACCTGACGTAAGCCATGGCGAGCAACCAACTGTAATATTTATATATATTTAACTGAAACTGGCATTGAAGAACGATTTCTAGGATTTTACGACGTTAGTGGTAGTCGAACTGCTGAAGTCTTATTTTTTCAAAGCCACTTTCATTACACTTGAAAGACACTGTTATAATAATCATCAGTGCTTACACGTATAGTAAATGTGGGTTGAAATTTCCTCAACCATTTGGACCTAAGCCTCGACCCATTCAGACACAGCTTTTGAAAGGAGTACCTACACATTACAATCGGCCATGGTAAGGTTTTTTCTTACGTTCGGCTTCCCTTTTAAAAAAATCCACCCTTCGCCACTGCTTCTTATTGCATAATGGAAAAGCACTAATAGCTGTGCTAATAGATTAAAAAATATGCTTTAACAAAATAAAAATTGTGATGAAATGAATGTTTTGTAATCAGTCTATTTTTTGAAAAAATAGACTGATTACAAAACATTCATTTGTTTAACGCGTAGGTGATCACGTAACGTCGACGCCAAGCCTTTTTTCTAATCTGTGATGTATATTACTTTCAAAATGATCAGACATAATTATAAATATCCAGGAGTGCAAATAAAATAAGTAAGGCTTGTATTATTATGCCACACCACACACACGCCACAACATCAGCTGAAGCGATAACCTAATCCCACCTTAGTGACCTTAGGGTATGTATCGGACATCTAAATGATAAAGACTGTCTTTGAATCAATATTGGACATAAATTATATAAATAAATAAATAAATATTCTACAACATTCTACACAACGCTATCTAAACACATGGTAAGCTTAGGTTAACTAGCTTGTGTTATGGAATCTAGAATGCGGAAAAAATTGGATGGATTAAAAATTTAATACATGAAACCGGCAAATATTTGAGATTGAAACAGACATTCAACATTCATTGTTATCTTATCTATCAATAATGCTCTAAAGGTCAATTTAAAAGTCATAATAATAACGATAAAATATGCACGCAAATTTCTAAAATAACATTAATTGGTGATCTAAGTTCTTAACACCATGTAAGTAAAAAAGAACATATATACATATACTCACGTCTGTAAATCCTCGACGGTGTAGGCAGAGGTGTATTGACACACGACTTCATATGGGCGAGCACGAAAGAAGTGCAGCGCATAAGCGGCGATATGCATACAGACATATCGAGGCTTATCCTTTGCACTTTTTTTTACTTATGTACATGGTGTTAGATCATACACACAACAACAACAAACAACAATCTTACCAACAGGCTCATGGCGAGTATAAGCAAAGTATTGGCCATCGGCGGGCAGTACCATCCCATGGTTCTTGTCCGCCCAGCCAGCGTAGTATCGGAAGCTTTTGATAGAGGCGGCTACATCGGCGTAGTACGATGCCAGGAACGGTTTGCCATTGTCCAGTGTCTCTAAACTCTAAAACGCAAACAGATGAATAATAATCGAAAGGTACCTTCTGATTCTATCTAGGAATCGGATAAGGCCCTTTTTTTTTTTTTTTTTTCGTGCGGAAATCCCCTCGGATACCCCCCTGCCGGAGCCGGAAGGGGAGGTTATGTCGGACTCGAACCGACTAAAACCGCACGCCGACTGTGGGTCGTGGTGCTAGGCCGGAGGTGAGGTTGTCATCGACATATCCCTCGCACCCCGGCGGACCCAATCGGATAAGGCCCTGGGTCAGTCGTGTTTGCGAGGGATATTTCTCAGGCAATCTTGTACACATCTTAAGACTCTTTTTTCTTCACGTACGGAAATCCCCTCGCATACCTCCCCCGCCTGAGCAGGAGGGGGAGGTTATGTCTGACTCGAACTGACTACAACCGCACGCCGTCTGTGGGTCGTCGTGCTAGGGAAGCACCTACCAAAGGTGAGGTTGTCTTCGACATATCCCTCGCACCCCGGCTGACCCAGGCCCATCCCTAAAGGTTTAGCTCTTCTCGGGAGCGGACACAACTGACTTCCCAACTCGCTTCCGCGCCGCCGTGGCACATCTGAATACCCAAGACGGTGTGTGGTTTTAGTCGGTTCAAGTCCGACATCATCGCCCCCGCCAGGCCGGGGGTTGTACTTTTCCCGGCTGCGAATCCCTCATTTATACTATTTAGGTGTCAGAGAAACACACGGATCACCTGACAGTAAGTGGTTACTATGGTCTGTCTATGGAGGTATACCGATCCTGTAAGAATCTTCTAATTCCCTACTTTAGGAATCGTTACTAATTTACTTTTAGTATGTACTCTATTTATAATGTAAAACTAGAATAAATCATATATAGGTATGTATCTACAAAATGCACTTTATAAGTACAAGAGCACTGAGGCAACGGGTAAACCCGCTCTGGGTCATTGCACTTCAATCACGTTTATAAATAAGGATAGGTACATATCTAAAGATTGCATGTTTGCGCGGCACGTATACAGTAATAAATAATGTAAATAGCCAGAATGTAAATAGTAAGACGTGAATTAGGTATAAAGGTTGAATTTTTGAAAAGCTTGCTCTTTCTAATTTCCTTCATTTTGATACCTACTCGATAAGTTTGAATCAAAAAAATTTTTAACAACATACGTTTAGGCGCCAAAAATCCGACATTTTGATTTTCTCGAAATTTTAATATACCCAGTGTCACCACACAATTACGGCGAATCAAATGAAACCTCACATTTCTAAATCCGTCAAGCCGTTCAGGCTGTAGGCCGTGCCAAATAAATGGACATACATAGTCTTGAAAAACATTACCCTCCTTCCTTCGGCAGTCGGGTAATAAGTTTGCAGGCGGTACACATTAATTTTCTTTCGGATTATGATTCGCAAATGGGTACCGCCTGCTATCAAACTTAATTCGATCTTTTAAGTGGCATTCGGGTTTTTTAATTTTTTTATTTTGCCTTAGGTATACCTTTTCTGTGCAAGTCACACCTAATACATCTCTGCTTACCCATTCACGGACGCCTAGGTAAATTTACAAAAAATATCGCGGAAAGTTCTATTGGTATAAAAATATCTTCAAGAAAAGTTTCATTGGTTCTATGGGTTTATCAGGCCCCATCATAACCTTATCTCGGCCCAAGCCAGCCTCAGATAATGATGATAATGTTGTTATTAATAGTCCTAGCTTACGTCCTTGAGCGTCTAGCCTCATGCTGTTTAAAAAAAAACAGCAAAACCAGTCTTTCAAGAGTATATTATCTCCAACATATTTTTTTACAAAAATTATAGAGCATGAAATGCATTAGTGAATCAGTCAAATACCTAGTTTAAGAGTTAAGGATGTTACAATAATATAAATCTTCACATTTTTCTAAAAATTTCAGTACTCATCTCATCTTGGTTGGCAACCCACTACAGACGTGAACCCATGGTACAGAAGATATTGGAGCTCTATAAAATTTTACTGATTGAAAACTTACCGCCAAATAGGATCTGTCTCTCTCAATCAGGCTGGCGAGTTTATTGATCAGGTTACCGCGCTGCGAAGCGTCCATTGTCCTCCATGGTGAGCCCAGTCTGTAGTGCCAAAATTTTTTTCATTCATTATATTAGGTAACATTAAATCAATAAGAAGTGTGTAATAAATTCTCTGCCATGAGCCCTAAGGATGTAGGATATTGCACTCTGAAAATGATGGTGTATGATATAGCCTCCCAGGTAGTCCTGGATTGTAAAGATGGAACCAGTTTTATATCAAACTTTTGGTCTTCTATCATTAAGGGTTAATGAATGTTGTTATTTTCTTCACCCATACACCAAACCTGGTTGCATCCCGAACTATCAGAGTCCACTCTTTACAGCTGTCATAAAAACCAAAATGAACCAGATAATGTAGCTATTATCCAGTTTATTTTGACTTTTATGAGAGTGAGTACTGTTTGAACCTATAACCCTAAAGAAGTGTGTTACTGTGTCCTGTGTTAGACATGGTGGGGCCCCATATACCCAGAAATTATCATTGTAATGAGGTTCAATTACTTGAAAGCATCATTGGCAGCCTTCACAGCAATGTCCACATCTGCTTTGCCAGCCTGTTGAACTTCAGCTATCACTTCACAATTGGCTGGGTTCTCAGTAGGAAATGTCTTGCCATCAGCAGATTTTACCCATTCATTATTTATGAATAACTATAAAAAGAAATCCATATTAATATTATAAATGCGAAAGTAACTCTGTCTGTCTGTCTGTCTGTCTGTATGTTACGCTTTCACGCCTAAACAACTGAACCGATTTTGATAAAATTTGGTTTAGGGGTAGATTAGACCTTGAAAAAGGACATAGGCTTTGTTTGGTTGTGATAACTGACATCCACATGGGTGGAGCCGCGGGCAAAAGCTAGTATTCTGTATTTCTATTGATATTTAAAAATTAAAAACCAAAGGGTCCAATGGACCCAAATTCATCATTTTGGGTCCAGTGGACCCAGCAAACAAAATGTGTGTGTGCCTGTCTGTGGCACATGGCCCAAACGAGTGAACCAATTTCAATCTAGTCTAGTCTAGTTAGTTTAGTTTAACCTTTGATTGTTCTGATAACATGACGGAGTGCTTTACAAGTTACAGTCCCCTGTCATGACAACGCTTGAATCTAAATATTTAATTTTAATATTAATAAAAATTAGTGTTACTACTGGATTTGTATGTTTTATAAATACTTGATTTTAAAATTCAATTTTTTTTTACATGATTAGGTGTGTCCAGTGGACCCCCCAATATCAATAATTTTCCGAACTGCAGTTAAGGGTTAATATGGTAGGTACGAAGTCTGAAGTAAAGATTAGTAACTACCTTTCTAATTGTTTATACTACATATTTTTATATCAATTATATTTTTCCTGGTGAGAAGGTATTTTTATAGATATTAGTATTAATTTACTTACCCCAGTGTATAAAATTTCCGGTTTTGTTTGCGGTGCCGGAGCCGCAACGCTATATCTAGCAACAGGCTGAATAAATTTGCTTATTTGTCGTAACATTTTACTTAACTACGTCGGAATGTATATTCGCAGCCTGTAAGATTATAATAAATCACAATTCGCAAACCCGTTCGGTAATAAACCAAGTATAATGCTGTCCAAAGAGTATATAGTGCTGTCAGCTGTTGGCTGGCTCTTGCCTACTCTTAGCTGGTTGTTAGTAGTGTTCGGAACGGCTACATTTTGATAACATGTTAAAACGATACGTTAAAAAGAAATAACGTTATTTTTATACGTTCCGTTAAAAAATATAACAGAACGTCTCATTAAGTTACTTTGTAATTATAACAAAACAACATTAGAAAGAACGGAACGAAAGAACATATCAGAAAAATAATTAACTTAACTTCGATTCTAAACTATTGTTGGAATTGGAAATGTAGCTCTTATTTGCTTACAGTAAAGCATAATTTGGCAGAATCGTTTCGTGCATCGAAAACATACGAGATATTTATTGCAATATAAATCCTAAACGCTCACACATAGAGAATAATTTCGCACAAACTACACTCGCGCCATATTTGTATAAATTTACACTGTACCTTCTTTTTTTTCGTGCGGAAATCCTCTCCAATACCTCCCCTGCCGGAGCCGGAAGGGAAGGTTATGTTGGACTCGAACCGACTTAAAGTCGGTTCGAGTCCGACTGTGGCCACGCCAACTGTGGATCTTGGTGCTAGTTTTTATGAAGTATTTATATAAATTTACACTGTACCTTCTTTTTTTTCGTGCGGCAATCCCCTCGAAAACCTCCTCGGCCGGAGCCGGAAGGGGAGGTTACGTTGGACTCGAACCGACTTTTTAGTCGGTTCGAGTCATTTGTCATTTGTCAATATTGAGTTATTTAACAGGTTACGTTGTAACGACAACTGATTGATTATTTCAATAATAAATCGATCTCAAAGAATCAGCTCACAGTATCAGGAAGTATTGTTATAATTTGCTTTTCGTCGTGAATACAACTGTATCCCAAACTACATTCAAAGTACATTCACTCAACATACATTCCAATCAACTGCTCTATTATAGATTTCAATGCATGTGTTTTAAGGTCAATCTGTAATGTTTCAAATTGAAATTCAAATTTCAAATTCATTTATTATTCAAGTGAAGACTCAATCAATTACTCCTTTTAAGTTCATTACATCCATACTTCCATATTTCCTTATTTAATATCATAAATGTGAATGTAAAGAAAGTATAGCGGCCCGCGTGGTTTTCGGTTATCGCGACCAAACTTAGCCTATATCCTTTCTCATGGTCTAATCTACCCCTATACCAAATTCCATCAAAATTGGTTCAGGGGTTTAGGCGTGAAAGCGTAACATACAGACAGACAGACAGACAGACAGACAGATAGACAGAAAGACAGACAGACAGAGTTACTTTCGCATTTATAATATTAAAGTATGGATTAATACACGTACACACAATAAAAGTTATTCATTAAGGTTGCCTTTTCACCGGAGATGTGCTATGGAGCTATGCTACAAGGATGTAAAAGCTAAGCTTTAAAACTATGTGACCGTTTCCACTGTGTTATGTTATGTTATTATATTATGTAGCTAAGAGCCAGTAAGATGTGCCATAAAGACGCATAGCTCCAGCTATTTCTCCTCGTGTATCATCTTTTCTTTTTAAATTTTACTACTTAGGGGGTAAAATAGGTGATAAACGTTTCGGACAGTTAATCATTTTCAAAGTTAGAAGTACGCAGATTGTTTTGTAATAATCTATACTTGTTGAATGTGTGCTCTTCAACCACAGTAGCACCTCGTACTATGTTCAAAATACATTCAAGAAACGCGTAGTGCACGTATACAGCACATTTACGTCCAAGATATATGAATTGAGCTATACAGCAGCTTTTGTAGTTAATAATGACAACGATAATATTCATTATTAGAAAATAGAAATACATTCATCCCACAACTAGTAGTGTTCGGAACGGCTACATTTTGATAACATGTTAAAACGATACGTTAAAAAGAAATAACGTTATTTTTATACGCTCCGTTAAAAAATATAACAGTAGCAGAACGTTTCGTTAAGTTAAAGAACGGAACAAAAGAACGGAACGAAAGAACATAGCAGAAAAATAATTAACTTAACTTCGATTCTAAACTATTGTTGGAATTGGAAATGTAGCTCTTATTTGCTTACAGTAAAGCATAATTTGGCAGAATCGTTTCGTGCATCGAAAACATACGAGATATTTATTGCAATATAAATCCTAAACGCTCACATATAGAGAATAATTTCGTACAAACTACACTCACGCCATATTTGTATAAATTTACACTGTACCTTCTTTTTTTTCGTGCGGAAATCCTCTCCAATACCTCCCCTGCCGGAGCCGGAATGGAAGGTTATGTCGGACTCGAACCGACTTAAAGTCGGTTCGAGTCCGACTGTGGTCACACCGACTGTGGATCTTGGTGCTAGTTTTTATGAAGTATTTATATAAATTTACACTGTACCTTCTTTTTTTTCGTGCGGCAATCCCCTCGAATACCTCCCCTGCCGGAGCCGGAAGGGGAGGTTATGTCGGACTCGAACCGACTTAAAGTCGGTTCGAGTCCGACTGTGGGCACGCCGACTGTGGGTCGTGGTGCTGGTTTTTATGAAGTATTTATATAAATTTACACTGTACCTTCTTTTTTTTCGTGCGCCAATCCCCTCGAATACCTCCCCTGCCGGAGCCGGAAGGGAGGTTATGTCGGACTCCATAGATTATTTCAAAACAATATTTAACTTTAAATTTTCAATATTATAACAGAACAAAAGAACATATTAGAAAAATTACATTTTAAATTTAACTTTTCAATATTATAACAGAACAAAAGAACATATTAGAAAAATAGCATTTTAAATTTAACTTTTCAATATTATAACAGAACAAAAGAACATATTAGAAAAATAGCATTAACTTCGATTTGGAAATATAGCTCTTATTTGCTTACTGTAAAGCATAATTTGGCAGAATCGTTTCGTGCATCGAAAACATACCTACTAGATATTTATTGCAATATGAATCCTAAACGCTCATATATAAAGAACAATTTCGCATGAACTACACTCGCGCCATAAAATTCTCGAAGCTTGTCGCCGCTCGCCAATACATTGTTTGCAAGTACTTGTCCGACGCGATGGTTAAATAACATATCAAATAATTTAACGTTTGCCTGATTAAATATATAACAGTTGCTATTGCTATTTTTAAAGAACATGCTATTTTAACAGTTACGTATTATAACGAACACTCCTACCCACAACACTATGCGACCAGATCTGTCACGTACGTCAAAAAGGTGGCGTGTCAGCACTGTCAGTTAGTGTCAGCCAGCTATGTGTCAGTGTCAGCTGGCCGACTGAAGCCCATCTGTTCTGTGTGTTGTTTTTTTCGATTGGGTGACATCGTGCTTGATACAAGTGCTCGTCTATTCCAAAAGAAATTTACCGGATAATACTGTGTTGTTGAAGTATTTTATTGCTTTTGTGTTGTTTGTGTGTGCTTAGCCTACTCATATTGTCTGGGTGAGTAGTAGATTTAAGAAATTGCGGGATGGGTAACGACCCTCCCGATCCCGGAGGGGATGAGGAACGACTGAGATTGCTTCTCAGTAGAACGGCGACTAAAAAGCGCCCCAATGATGGTCAAGTAGTCTCTGGTGCAGCAAAAAAAATCATTGTTGATCCATCTGAAGCCGCCCCTTCGATCCAATCGACATATATCCATCCGGATCACATTGACAAGCCTGCTAATTATACTGACACTGACTCAGGCCCCTTTTAAGTCCACGTGACTAGAGACGTAGGAGATCCCGCGGCAGCCACTGTTTTCCGTTCAATTAAGTTCGGACATTTTCTCTCTAGTAATAAAATTTCGAACATAATTACTGGAGGCGTAAAGCGAGTTGGCCAAAATAGAGTCTCCGTTGAGTTTAAGTCTGCGACTGACGCCAACAACTTTTTAACCCACCCTGCTTTAGCTAGGGCTAAATATGACGCATCAATTCCGTCTTTTGCTTGCTCCCGTATGGGTATTATAAGACAAGTTCCTGTGGAATGGACCTTGGAGGAGGTGGTCCAGTCATTAGAGGTGCCAACGGGCTTTGGGTCCGTTATGAAAGCCAGGCGACTAAATAGGAGAGTGGCTACTGAAAATAACCCCCCTACATATGTTCCAACGCAAACCATTGTTGTCACCTTTGCTGGTCAGAAGTTGCCCCCTCATGTCTATTGTTTTTACAACTCATTGCCGGTAGAAACATATGTTCTTCCTACGATCCAATGCTTTAAGTGCTGTAGATTCGGTCATGTCACTACCCAATGTAGATCTTCGCCTAGATGTTTCAAGTGCAGTCAGGCGCACGAGGGTACAAGTTGTGCAACTCAAACTCCCACATGCCTATTTTGCTCTGGACCTCATTCTGCCAAAGACCCTTCCTGCCCTGAACATTCTCGGCAAAAATCTATTAAAGTCACAATGTCTCAAGAGAACATTTCTTACATGGAGGCTTCTGCCAGATTCCCCCATGTGAGAAAGTCTTTTGCAGACACTGCAAGATCCCCAAACTTTGTTAACTCCCAGCAAAATACCCAACGACTCTCCTCCATTCAATCTCAGCAAGTTCCCTCTCAATCTCAACAATCATACAGGAAAACCACGTATTCCCCTCGTAGAGTGTTTAACCCGGCCTCAAGTCCTGGCTATGATAGACAGGCTCATACCCATCTAACTCAAACTCCCCCTTCTTCCATGCCTAATGGCTCTGCTTTCCCAGTCCAATCAGAAGCTTCGTCTAGTGACAATCTCCTTGATTTACTTCTCTCCGCCCTTCTTAACATGTTAACCAGATTTAGTGATACTGAGCTGCCGGATAAATTTAAAAACAAACTTTCTCAGCTGTTGGTTCTGACCAGTCAAATTCCCTCCCCTTCTGCAATGGAACTGTAGGAGTATTCATAATAAAAAGAATGACTTAATATATTTAATTAACAAACATAGTCCGCTCATTGTTGCCATGCAGGAAGCATGGCTCACACCCAATTCCCGTTTCAGGATATCCGGGTTTGCCTGCTTCCGGGATGACAGGAATGACGGTCATGCTGGATCCACTATGTTGGTGTCCAGAAACCTTATATTCTCACAAATACCCATCCAAGATCATAGTGACTTATTCCATATTGTTGGCGTTAGAACGATGAACATTGCTTTTCTCTCCGTGTACATTCCATACCCTAATCCTTCCATACTCTCTGACCTGATTTCCATCATAACTTCTATCCCTCCTCCTATAGTTATCCTTGGTGATTTTAACATCCACCATACTTCTTGGGGATCATATAAATGTGATGACTTGTCTTCTTCCTTTCTAGATAATTTGGATTCTTTGAACCTCTGCATACTGAATAACGGCAGTGCTACTCGTAGGCCTACCTTGTTGCATCCTGGCCCTTCTGCAGTGGATCTGTCCCTTTGTTCTCCCTCTCTCTCCTCATGTCTCTTATGGCAAGTCGTAGGTCACTCCCATGGGAGTGATCACTTTCCCATCATCATTTCACCACTCACTAGTCATATTCAGAACCCTATATTCAATCCTCTGCTGAAATACAACCTCTCAAGAGTAGACTGGGAGGTATATTCTAATTGGCTTGATCGTCAATTAGAGTTATTGCCAACCCCTGACTTGGATAACTTCCATTCTGTGTATTCTCATTTCAAGAATGCTCTGCTGATTGCTGCAGATAAGTCTTTTCCAGTTAAGAAGCCTCCCAGGAATAATCTCCCTTCCCTACCTTGGTGGGATCAATCTTGTACAGATGCATGCAAAAAGCGAAAAGATGCTGAAAAAGCCTATACGAGAGATATGTCCCGGTCAAATTACCTAAACTATCAAAGGGTGGCTGCGGAAACGGTCAGACTCCTCTCCCAGAAGAAACGAGATGGTTGGCGCAGGTTTTGTGAAAATCTATCCCCACGCACTCGCTCATCGTTAGTCTGGAAAAATATTAGAAAATTCAAATATTCAATTTCATCCAACCACATTGCCTCCAATGATTATTCTGTATGGATCCAAGAGTTTGCCCAGAAGTTGGCTCCCCCGTCTGTCCCTTCCTCTTCTGAGTGTACTGTTTATCACTCCTCTCCCTTTCTAAGACATCACTTTGACTCTCCTTTCACTCTTAATGAGCTCCTTGCAGTGTTAGATCCACTAAAGGACTCCTCTCCTGGGGTTGATGGCATCCCATACTCCTTCATTGTTAATAGTAGCCTTTCTGCAAAAAAATTTTTCTTAAGTATTCTAAATTTAATTTTTGACTCTGGTATTCCTCCAGAAGACTGGAAAACCCAAATTGTTCTTCCCATTTTAAAACCTGGTAAACCAAGCGATGATGCCTCAAGTTACCGGCCTATTGCTCTTTCTTGTACAATGGCAAAAATATTAGAACACCTGATTAAAAACCGTCTGGAATGGTTCGTAGAGAGTCAGGGTCTGCTTTCTAAAACCCAGTTTGGGTTTCGTAGGGGTTTGGGTACTACTGACAGCCTTTCCATCTTTACTACTGATGCCCGGATAGCTATGTCCAAAAATAATTTCTGTTTGGGTTTGTTTTTGGACATTGCTTCCGCATATGACAATGTTCTTCTTCCTGTTCTCAGGCAAAAGTTGCTTAAGCTGAGAGTTCCAGAGAAGATTGTAAACTTTGTATCGAATTTCCTCTCCGGGAGGAACATTCTAATCAAGTATCAAAATTCTATTCTTACCCCTAGAATCGTCTGGAAAGGTCTCCCTCAGGGTTCAGTCCTAAGCCCCCTTCTCTACAGTATATACACATCTGATTTAGATCTTTCCGTTACTTCCTTCTGCAGTATCCTGCAATATGCGGATGATCTGGCTCTGTACGTCTCCTCGGAGCAAATGCCAGATGCGGTAACAAAATTAAACTCTGCGATCCACTACCTTCACATCTGGCTTACAGATCATGGACTATCTCTATCAATCTCTAAAAGCTCGGTTGTTGTCTTCTCCCGTCGACGATCCATTCCAGATTTTGAGATCTCTTGCGAAAACGAAATTTTTCCTGTAAAAGATAATGTAAAATTTTTAGGCATGATTTTAGACTCCAAATTATCAGGGACAGAGCATATTAATTACACCATTAAGAAATGTGAAAAAAAATTAAACATCATAAGGTCAGTGGGCGGTGTCTGGTGGGGAGCTCATCCCTATAGCCAGAAGCTGATGTATAATGCTCTGATTCGTAGTCATCTGGATTATGGATCCTTTCTACTTGAACCTTGTAACAAAGCATCCCTTAAATCGCTGGACAAGATCCAGTCGAAATGTCTCCGTATAGTTTTGGGAGCTATGAAATCCTCCCCAATAAATGCTCTACAACTAGAGTGTGTAGATCCTCCTTTGTTCTTGAGGAGGCAATACCTCTCCGATAGATACCTGTATAAGACTTCCCAACTTGCCTTCCACCCGTTGATACCCAAGTTACATTCCCTGTCTGAATATGTTTCGTCTGGTGGCTATTGGACCCATAAAGACCATCCCCGTCTATTTAATTCATTTGTGAATTACGTCCGCCTCCCTTTCCCCTGTTTTCAAACCAAATTTAACCCCCTCTTTGAAATCCCATATGAATCAATAATTTTTTCTCCTGATATTATTATAGACTCCGGCATTAGTAAAGATTCGGGTGACGCGGAAAGGATTCTACAACGCCTAATCAACCGAAAATGGCAGGATTCTATAGCTATATACACAGACTCCTCCAAGTTGTCAGATAGCTCCTGTGTTGGTTCTGCTGTTTGGATCCCTCAATATAGCATCATATTATCTTTTAAATCTCCCAATATTAACACTATTTTTACTGGAGAAGCTATTGCCATTCTGGAGGCATTGCTGTACATTGAGTCTCACAGTATCAATAAAGCAGTTATTTTCACAGATTCCAAGAGTTGCTTAATGGCGGTCACAGCTAACCAATTTTCCAGTAAATTTAGATCTCCCTTAGTTCTTCAAATTAAACATTCTCTTTTCAGATGTCACTGTAGGGACCTCAAGGTCTCATTAGTTTGGATACCAGGCCACAGCGGAATCTTGGGCAACACAATGGTTGACTCTTTGGCCAGGACTGCTTCCTCTAGTGGATCTCGTGACCAATTTAGATCGTTCTCTCAGGACTTACTCACTCTCGCTAAAACATGCTTAATATCTCAGTGGAATGTACATTGGTCTCAGTCCAGCTCAACTAAGGGTAGACATTATGCTTCGATCCAGAATTGCATACCTAGTAAACCTTGGTTCTTTAAATTTTCCAAGGCTTCTAAGCGAGCAACCTCTGTCGTTTGCCGTCTCCGATTAGGCCATGCCTGTACAAATGTTTTTCTATCCAAGATTCGGATAAGGGATAGCTCTCTTTGTGAATGTGGATTGGACGAAGGAACTCCTGACCACATTTTCTTCTCATGTACTCAGTTGAACGGATCCCTGTATGATTTCCTATCTCCTAACAATATTCCTCTTCCAGCCAACTTTAACACTCTCCTGACTTATGTGAATTCCCCACTAATTTATATGTTATGTCATTTTATAGATCTTAACAATATTAACCTTTGAAATTTTGTGTTTCGTTTGCACTACCACATAACTTTGTGTTTGCTTTAATGTTGTTTCTTCTGTACAGGTACTTCAACACACTATAAATCTTTTGGCCTCCCTTCAAAATCAACCGTTTGTATGGTAGAATTTTACACTTGTACTTTCACGCGTTATTTCGATCAGTATATAAAAACTGAGTCGTTGGCGGAATCAATGGGAACGCCATATAAGTAAAAAAAAAAAAAAAAAAAAAAAAAAAGTTCTGTGTGTTTAATAATTTGGTTTGGTCTTATTTTGTTTGTGTTATGTGGTATCAGTTCAATAAAAGTTAAAAATTGTGAAATAAATAGCATAATATTGCAGCACACACAATGAATATCGTACAAGCAAGAGTAAATCAATTATATTATAGTATAATTGATTCAATCTGCGGTAGCCTAGTGGTATGGGTAATGGACTGCTGAGACGAGGTCTCGGGTTCGATCCCAGGTTTACCATGGCACACACCAATGACTTATCGATGCTTTTCGAAGTTATGTGTGTATTTATCGCAGGTTTATAAGTGCCCGGTTAATGGCAATAGGCTCGCCACCTATTACATTGGGACCTAAACATAAAACTGGCGAAATGTGGGTGCTAGCACCTCTGCCTACCCCTTCGGGGAATACAGGCGTGAGTTTATGTTATGTTATGTTATGTTATAATTGATTCAAAAATTTTACGAGTAATGAAAGATTTTGATAAACACATAACAAGAAATTTAGTAATTGATGGTATAGAAACGAGGTAATACTTGTACTTTGAACGTTTTGGACTTTCGACTTTATGTACCTTTTTGTTCTCTCAGAACAGAAGTGCAAAATGTTATTTATTTTTAACCTACTTCAATAAAAGAAGTAGTTTCGAATATATGTTTATTTACAAAGTTTTAATTTTTTTTTTCAGACCGTCACATTCAAATGGTTTATGGTGTTGTCTCCTTTTACCTACGATTTTACTTCTGTATTCGTTATTGTACAAAGTGTCTCTATTATACAAAATAATGACATGTATATCAATTGGATTTTTGTGCTATTGCCTGTTATTTATAGTATTCATGAGTGTGTCATGCTTAGTATTAAAAGAGAATATTTATGGAGGTAGTGGGGCTGCCAGTACAGTGTCAATGTTACTACTGTACACCGTCTTAGATCAAAGTAAGTTTGAACATCATTGATGTGACATTTATTAATTATTATTAATGTTAAACACACAGACCTCCGTGGCGTGGTGGTAGTGAAAACAGCCGCTTCGCAGGAGCCGCGGGTTTGATCTCTGCTCAGTGTAAATATTTGTATGCATGAATATGGGTATTTGCATTGGTATGGTTGTGCCTCTGAGAATATGTTAAGCCGTCGGTCCCGGTTGCCATACTAACATGTATGGTTATAGTTATAGGGGAATTGGGTAAAATGGCCCCACATAGAAGGGCTGATCACCCGTCCGGTCAAACAGCGTCCCCAATGGTAGTAGTAGTAGTAATGTTAAACAGTAACAGAAAAATAAAATACAAGTCTCATAAATGAAAAAGTATAAAAACCAGTTAAGCAATCACCATAAGGAAGCTGTTTTGGCAACAATTACCTAATACAACTCGTGCGAGTTAACATGGCACCTGGCTCGGGGCTTTGCGCGGGGGAGCGGGAGGCGTGTACGCGGACGCTACTAGCCTCGCACGGCGAGAGCGGGGTCGCGCGCGGGGAAGCGGGAGGTGGGTGTCTTCGAGGCAGGTGCCATGTTAACTCGCACGAGCTATATTAGCTAACATAAACGCCTCCTGCAATATGATATCCAGGATCTAAATTTCAAATATTGACCACTGTGGCCACCTTTGGCTTAGACACTAGACTCACTAAGTCTTAGTCAATCTGCAAAATCAAAGAGAAATAAATTTGAATCATTTGGTTTCGATGATCAAAATTCATTGAGGCAAAGCTAGAGGCAGCAGCTGGCTTACTTATACTTACTGCGGGCAACCCATGTGCATATTGATTTGGTACTGTTAGCAGTTGCAAATATTTAATTTAATAAATCTTTAAGAAAAGTATAAAAATATCTTCAAGAAAAGTTTCAATGGTTCTATGGGTTTATCAGTCCCCATCATAACCTTATCTCGGCCCAAGCCAGCCTCAGGTAATGATGATAATGTTGTTATTAATAGTCTTAGCTTACGTCCTTGAGCGTCTAGCCTCATGCTGTTTTAAAAAAAAACAGCAAAACCAGTCTTTCAAGAGTATATTATCTCCAACATATTTTTTTACAAAAATTATAGAGCATGAAATGCATTCGTGAAACAAAAAAATACCTAGTTTAAGAGTTAAGGATGTTACAATAATATAAATCTTCACATTTTTCTCAAAATTTCAGTACTCATCTCATCTTGGTTGGCAACCCGCTACAGACGTGAACCCATGGTACAGAAGATATTGGAGCTCTATAAAATTTAACTGATTGAAAACTTACCGCCAAATAGGATCTGTCTCTCTCAATCAGGCTGGCGAGTTTATTAATCAGGTTACCGCGCTGCGAAGCGTCCATTGTCCTCCATGGTGAGCCCAGTCTGTAGTGCCAAAATTTTTTTCATTCATTATATTAGGTAACATTAAATCAATAAGAAGTGTGTAATAAATTCTCTGCCATGAGCCCTAAGGATGTAGGATATTGCACTCTGAAAATGATGGTATGATATAGCCTCCCAGGTAGTCCTGGATTGTAAAGATGGAACCAGTTTTATGTCAAACTTTTGGTCTTCTATCATTAAGGGTTAATGAATGTTGTTGTTTTCTTCACCCATACACCAAACCTGGTTGCATCCCGAACTATCAGAGTCCACTCTTTACAGCTGTCATAAAAACCAAAATGAACCAGATAATGTAGCTATTATCTGGTTTATTTTGACTTTTATGAGAGTGAGTACTGTTTGAACCTATAACCCTAAAGAAGTGTGTTACTGTGTCCTGTGTTAGACATGGTGGGGCCCCATATACCCAGAAATTATCATTGTAATGAGGTTCAATTACTTGAAAGCATCATTGGCAGCCTTCACAGCAATGTCCACATCTGCTTTGCCAGCCTGTTGAACTTCAGCTATCACTTCACAATTGGCTGGGTTCTCAGTAGGAAATGTCTTGCCATCAGCAGATTTTACCCATTCATTATTTATGAATAACTATAAAAAGAAATCCATATTAATATTATAAATGCGAAAGTAACTCTGTCTGTGTCTGTCTGTATGTTACGCTTTCACGCCTAAACCACTGAACCGATTTTGATGAAATTTGGTATAGGGATAGATTGGACCTTGAGAAAGGACATAGGCTATGTTTGGTTGCGATAACTGACATCCACGCGGGCGGAGCCGCGGATAAAAGCTAGTATTCTGTATTTCTATTGATATTTAAAAATTAAAAACAAAGGGTCCAATGGACCCAAATTCATCATTTTGGGTCCAGTGGACCCAGCAAACAAAATGTGTGTGTGCCTATCTGTGGCACATGGCCCAAACGAGTGAACCAATTTCAATCTAGACTAGTCTAGTTAGTTTAGTTTAACCTTTGATTGTTCTGATAACATGACGGAGTGCTTTACAAGTTACAGTCCCCTGACATGACAACGCTTGAATCTAAATATTTATTTTTAATATTTCTGATATAGGTACCTTTTTTACCTGTATCAAAGTTATAGGGCTAACCAAAACAATTTATTATCAACTTTTTTTGAGGGATTTTTTGTGGCAGGGTTTGTTAAGAATTTTTTTATGTTTTCAATTCGGCTTAATAATTCAATAAAAATTAGTGTTACAACTGGATTTGTATGTTTTATAAATTTATGATTTTAATATTCTATTTTTTTTTAACTGATTAGGTGTGTCCAGTGGAGCCAATATCAATATTTTTCCGAACTGCAGTTATGGGTTAATATGGTAGGTACGAAGTCTGAAGTAAAGATTAGTAACTATCTTTCTAATTGTTTATACTACATATTTTTATATCAATTATATTTTTCCTGGTGAGAAGGTATTTTTATAGATATTAGTATTAATTTACTTACCCCAGTGTATAAAATTTCCGGTTTTGTTTGCGGTGCCGGAGCCGCAACGCTATATCTAGCAACAGGCTGAATAAATTTGCTTATTTGTCGTAACATTTTACTTAACTACGTCGGAATGTATATTCGCAGCCTGTAAGATTATAATAAATCACAATTCGCAAACCCGTTCGGTAATAATCCAAGTAATGCTGTCCAAAGAATATATAGTGCTGTCAGCTGTTGGCTGGCTCTTGCCTATTGTAGCTGGTTGTTTGTTAGTAGTGTTCGGAACGGCTACATTTTGATAACATGTTAAAACGATACGTTAAAAAGAAATAACGTTATTTTTATACGTTCCGTTAAAAAATATAACAGAACGTCTCGTTAAGTTACTTTGTAATTATAACAAAACAACATTACAAAGAACGGAACGAAAGAACCTATCAGAAAAATAATTAACTTAACTTCGAACTCACGACCTTTCGCTTACAGGGCGACTGCTCTGCCAACTGAGCCATTGAGCACCACTTGAATCATTCCAAATTTTCCTTCTCTTTATATCCGTCTATAAGGGCGACGGTGCAGCCATCTACCAACATTCTTACGAACTGTTGGAAACAATGAATGATTTTTCAACCATTTTTAAACATTGAATTTTGATGACTGCGCCCAAATATTTGAATGAATTTTTTATCGCATTTATTATGCTAACTGTTAAGTTCGAAAAACATTGGATAAAATGAAATGCTCAAGTGAGACTCGAACTCACGACCTTTCGCTTACAGGGCGACTGCTCTGCCAACTGAGCCATTGAGCACCACTTGAATCATTCCAAATTTTCCTTCTCTTTATATCCGTCTATAAGGGCGACGGTGCAGCCATCTACCAACATTCTTACGAACTGTTGGAAACAATGAATGATTTTTCAACCATTTTTAAACATTGAATTTTGATGAGTGCGCCCAAATATTTGAATAAATTTTTTATCGCATTTATTATGCTAACTGTTAAGTTCGAAAAACATTGGAAAAAATGAAATGCTCAAGTGAGACAGAACAAACATTGGAAAAAATGAAATGCTCAAGTGGCTGCACCGTCGCCCTTATAGACGGATATAAAGAGAAGGAAAATTTGGAATGATTCAAGTGGTGCTCAATGGCTCAGTTGGCAGAGCAGTCGCCCTGTAAGCGAAAGGTCGTGAGTTCGGGTCTCACTTGAGCATTTCATTTTTTCCAATGTTTTTCGAACTTAACAGTTAGCATAATAAATGCGATAAAAAATTCATTCGAATATTTGGGCGCAGTCATCAAAATTCAATGTTTAAAAATGGTTGAAAAATCATTCATTGTTTCCAACAGTTCGTAAGAATGTTGGTAGACGGCTGCACCGTCGCCCTTATAGACGGATATAAAGAGAAGGAAAATTTGGAATGATTCAAGTGGTGCTCAATGGCTCAGTTGGCAGAGCAGTCGCCCTGTAAGCGAAATGTCGTGAGTTCGAGTCTCACTTGAGCATTTCATTTTTTCCAATGTTTTTCGAACTTAACAGTTAGCATAATAAATGCGATAAAAAATTCATTCAAATATTTGGGCGCAGTCATCAAAATTCAATGTTTAAAAATGGTTGAAAAATCATTCATTGTTTCCAACAGTTCGTAAGAATGTTGGTAGATGGCTGCACCGTCGCCCTTATAGACGGATATAAAGAGAAGGAAAATTTGGAATGATTCAAGTGGTGCTCAATGGCTCAGTTGGCAGAGCAGTTGCCCTGTAAGCGAAAGGTCGTGAGTTCAAGTTTCACTTAAGCATTTCATTTTTTCCAATGTTTTTCGAACTTAACAGTTAGCATAATAAATGCGATAAAAAATTCATTCAAATATTTGGGCGCAGTCATCAAAATTCAATGTTTAAAAATGGTTGAAAAATCATTCATTGTTTCCAACAGTTCGTAAGAATGTTGGTAGATGGCTGCACCGTCGCCCTTATAGACGGATATAAAGAGAAGGAAAATTTGGAATGATTCAAGTGGTGCTCAATGGCTCAGTTGGCAGAGCAGTCGCCCTGTAAGCGAAAGGTCGTGAGTTCGAGTCTCACTTGAGCATTTCATTTTTTCCAATGTTT
The DNA here is from genome assembly GCA_914829495.1 of Eilema sororculum. Lineage (NCBI taxonomy): Eukaryota > Metazoa > Arthropoda > Insecta > Lepidoptera > Erebidae > Eilema > Eilema sororculum. Next base: position 6,882,081 of record OU618552.1, on the reverse strand, counting down.
TTCGAACTTAACAGTTAGCATAATAAATGCGATAAAAAATTTATTCAAATATTTGGGCGCAGTCATCAAAATTCAATGTTTAAAAATGGTTGAAAAATCATTCATTGTTTCCAACAGTTCGTAAGAATGTTGGTAGATGGCTGCACCGTCGCCCTTATAGACGGATATAAAGAGAAGGAAAATTTGGAATGATTCAAGTGGTGCTCAATGGCTCAGTTGGCAGAGCAGTCGCCCTGTAAGCGAAAGGTCGTGAGTTCGAGTCTCACTTGAGCATTTCATTTTTTCCAATGTTTTTCGAACTTAACAGTTAGCATAATAAATGCGATAAAAAATTCATTCAAACTAACTTAACTTCGATTCTAAACTATTGTTGGAATTGGAAATGTAGCTCTTATTTGCTTACAGTAAAGCATAATTTGGCAGAATCGTTTCGTGCATCGAAAACATACGAGATATTTATTGCAATATAAATCCTAAACGCTCACACATAGAGAATAATTTCGCACAAACTACACTCGCGCCATATTTGTATAAATTTACACTGTACCTTCTTTTTTTTCGTGCGGAAATCCTCTCCAATACCTCCCCTGCCGGAGCCGGAAGGGAAGGTTATGTCGGACTCGAACCGACTTAAAGTCGGTTCGAGTCCGACTGTGGCCACGCCAACTGTGGATCTTGGTGCTAGTTTTTATGAAGTATTTATATAAATTTACACTGTACCTTCTTTTTTTTCGTGCGGCAATCCCCTCGAATACCTCCCCGGCCGGAGCCGGAAGGGGAGGTTATGTCGGACTCGAACCGACTTTTTAGTCGGTTCGAGTCATTTGTCATTTGTCAATATTGAGTTATTTAACAGGTTACGTTGTAACGACAACTGATCGATTATTTCAATAATAAATCGATCTCAAAGAATCAGCTCACAGTATCAGGAAGTATTGTTATAATTTGCTTTTTTTCGTGAATACAACTGTATCCCAAACTACATTCAAAGTATATTCACTCAACATACATTCCAATCAACTGCTCTATTATAGATTTCAATGCATGTGTTTTAAGGTCAATCTGTAATGTTTCAAATTGAAATTCAAATTTCAAATTCATTTATTATTCAAGTGAAGACTCAATCAATTACTCCTTTTAAGTTCATTACATCCATACTTCCATATTTCCTTATTTAATATCATAAATGTGAAAGTAAAGAAAGTATAGCGGCCCGCGTGGTTTTCGGTTATCGCGACCAAACTAAGCCTATATCCTTTCTCATGGTCTAATCTACCCCTATACCAAATTTCATCAAAATTGGTTCAGGGGTTTAGGCGTGAAAGCGTAACATACAGACAGACAGACAGACAGACAGACAGACAGATAGACAGAAAGACAGACAGACAGAGTTACTTTCGCATTTATAATATTAAAGTATGGATTAATACACGTACACACAATACAAGTTATTCATTAAGGTTGCCTTTTCACCGGAGATGTGCTATGGAGCTATGCTACAAGGATGTAAAAGCTAAGCTTTAAAACTATGTGACCGTTTCCACTGTGTTATGTTATGTTATTATATTATGTAGCTAAGAGCCAGTAAGATGTGCCATAAAGACGCACAGCTCCAGCTATTTCTCCTCGTGTATCATCGTTTCTTTTTAAATTTTACTACTTAGGGGGTAAAATAGGTGATAAACGTTTCGGACAGTTAATTATTTTCAAAGTTAAAAGTACGCAGATTGTTTTGTAATAATCTATACTTGTTGAATTTGTGGTCTTCAACCACAGTAGCACCTCGTGCTATGTTCAAAATACATTCAAGAAACGCGTAGTGCACGTATAGAGCACATTTACGTCCAAGATATATGAATTGAGCTATACAGCAGCTATAGTAGTTAATAACGACAACGATAATATTCATTAGAAAATAGAAATACATTCACCCCACAACACTATGGGACCAGATCTGTGACGTACGTCAAAAAGGTGGCGTGTCAGCACTTGAGCACTGTCAGTTAGTGTCAGCCAGCTATGTGTCAGTGTCAGCTGGCCGATGGAAGCCCATCTGTAGTGTGTGTATAATAATTTGGTTTGGTCTTATTTTGTTTGTGTTATGTGGTATCAGTTCAATTAAAGTTAAAAATTGTGAAATAAATAGCATAATATTGCAGCACACAAAATGAATATCGTACAAGCAAGAGTAAATCAATTATATTATAGTATAATTGATTCAAAAATTTTACGAGTAATGAAAGATTTTGATAAACACATAACAAGAAATTTAGTAATTGATGGCATAGAAACGAGGTAATGCTTGTACTTTGAACGTTTTGGACTTTCGACTTTATGTACCTTTTTGTTCTCTCAGAACAGAAGTGCAAAATGTTATTTATTTTTAACCTACTTCAATAAAAGAAGTAGTTTCGAATATATGTTTATTTACAAAGTTTTAATTTTTTTTTTCAGACCGTCACATTCAAATGGTTTATGGTGTTGTCTCCTTTTACCTACGATTTTACTTCTGTATTCGTTATTGTACAAAGTGTCTCTATTATACAAAATAATGACATGTATATCAATTGGATTTTTGTGCTATTGCCTGTTATTTATAGTATTCATGAGTGTGTCATGCTTAGTATTAAAAGAGAATATTTATGGAGGTAGTGGGGCTGCCAGTACAGTGTCAATGTTACTACTGTACACCGTCTTAGATCAAAGTAAGTTTGAACATCATTGATGTGACATTTATTAATTATTATTAATGTTAAACACACAGACCTCCGTGGCGTGGTGGTAGTGAAAACAGCCGCTTCGCAGGAGCCGCGGGTTTGATCTCTGCTCAGTGTAAATATTTGTATGCATGAATATGGGTATTTGCATTGGTATGGTTGTGCCTCTGAGAATATGTTAAGCCGTCGGTCCCGGTTGCCATACTAACATGTATGGTTATAGTTATAGGGGAATTGGGTAAAATGGCCCCACATAGAAGGGCTGATCACCCGTCCGGTCAAACAGCGTCCCCAATGGTAGTAGTAGTAGTAATGTTAAACAGTAACAGAAAAATAAAATACAAGTCTCATAAATGAAAAAGTATAAAAACCAGTTAAGCAATCACCATAAGGAAGCTGTTTTGGCAACAATTACCTAATACAACTCGTGCGAGTTAACATGGCACCTGGCTCGGGGCTTTGCGCGGGGGAGCGGGAGGCGTGTACGCGGACGCTACTAGCCTCGCACGGCGAGAGCGGGGTCGCGCGCGGGGAAGCGGGAGGTGGGTGTCTTCGAGGCAGGTGCCATGTTAACTCGCACGAGCTATATTAGCTAACATAAACGCCTCCTGCAATATGATATCCAGGATCTAAATTTCAAATATTGACCACTGTGGCCACCTTTGGCTTAGACACTAGACTCACTAAGTCTTAGTCAATCTGCAAAATCAAAGAGAAATAAATTTGAATCATTTGGTTTCGATGATCAAAATTCATTGAGGCAAAGCTAGAGGCAGCAGCTGGCTTACTTATACTTACTGCGGGCAACCCATGTGCATATTGATTTGGTACTGTTAGCAGTTGCAAATATTTAATTTAATAAATCTTTGCAACAGAATTTTAAGGAATTGGCTCGCCTAATTTTGTTTGAAACTTTTTACCTACACATACATATTCGTATGCTAATATTCTTAATTAAAAAAAAAGAAATTGATACTCAGTAATCACACTAAGTTCCGAGAATTCATTTTGTCACATGTATATAAAAATCTATTTGCGATAAAAAATACAGAATTTAAACTTGATGTAAATTTTTTCAGGTTTCATATTTTCAGTCATATTTTCGATATTGGCGCTATTATTGTTCAGTATATCACTGAGATGTTCTCTGACAATGTTTCCTAAGACATTTACTATTGGAGAAGCCATGGTTGTGGTACAGGGTGTATGGCTATTTATTATAACAACATTCACAAGGATGTTTTATTTCCACATTGGGGATAAAAGTGATAGTGATATAGAATTTGTGTTGAATATCAATATGGTGAGTGTATTTTAATGAAGCAAATAATGTGTTAAATTGACACATTTATAAATTTTTAATAGTGTACATTGAAGATATGAAAATAAAAATACTTAGGTTAGGTAGATTCATGGTTTTTTATGACAATTCGGGAATTCACACATTTTTATTGACTTACTTTTGCCAACGTTTTGGGTGCGATACTGCATCCGTGGTCACGACTTGAGTCTGACGATGGTAGACTGACAAAATTATTAAATTGTACTAGTTTTACCCCAGTGGGAAAGACCTATTCTAGTACCCCAATCCCTTAGACAGACCCATATTCTTTAATTAATATAAGATATGATTTGACTTATATTCATTGTTTAAAAGTAATTTTTAATAAATCCGCCACAACTATATATTACCTTTTCAGACAGTATTATCATCAGTGGGAATTATTGTTGCAGCTCTTATTATAATGGAAGAGGAACAGAGAACAATTGCAACTGTGTGCTATGTCATAAGCGTTACCGGGGTGTATGCGCTAATGTTGTTACATTGCCTTATAGGAGTCCATTGCTTGATTTTAATTGCAAGTTACATTTGTTTTAATGTTAGAAGGGTGAGTGGATTATTTTACAATAAATGCTTTTATGACCATCATCATTATCTTTTATGGGAACAACTGGCGTCTGACCGACCAACCCCTAGAGAAACCTGCTGCAGACCCTCATCCATCAAACCTTCAAAACTCTTTGAATGAAAATTTTATAGCATTTATTATGCTTTTAAGTTCAAAATACATTGGGAAAAAGAAGCATTCCCCCTGTAAGGTAAAGGTCGTGGGTTCAAGTCCCCCCTCCCCACTTGAGCGCTTATTTTTCCTGATGTATTTCGAACTTAAAAAGTTAGCATAATCTAATATATAAAATTCTTGTGTCACAGTTTTCGTTGCCATACTCCTCCGAAACGGCTCGACCGATTTTGATGAAATTTTGTGAGCATATTGAGTAGGTCTGAGAATCGGCCAACATCTATTTTTCATCCCCCTAAATGGTGCAGCGGGAACGGGATCTGACGCCGATCGCGGGGCGGGAAAAAATTGGCGGTACGAAGTTCGCCGGGACAGCTAGTAAATGCTATAAAAATTTCATTCAAATATCAATGTTTAAAAATGGTTGAAAAATCGTTCATTGGTTCCAAGTGTTCCAACAGTTTGTAAGAAAGTTGGTAGATGATGTCACCGTCGCCCTTAAAGACGGGTATAAAGAGAAGGGAAATTTGAAGTTATTCAGGTGTGGCTCAATAGCTCAGTTGGAAGAGCATGCCTCCTGTAAGAGAAAGGTCGTGGGTTCAAGTCCCATTTGAGCGCTTCTTTTTCCCGATATATTTCGAACTTCAAAACTCTTCCTTGCATTTCTTTTTGTAGAACTTTTTAAGGCTCCAACTGCCTTTTACAACTGCCATAGGTGTTCTTATGATAACCAGGACCGACGACTTAATGTGCTTTCCAAAGGTTGGTAACACCTAGACCAATACAAATAGACATATTCATGTATCCAAATATTTGCACTGGCATCGTACCCGCGCCCGCTGCGTTAGCAGTCGCAATCACTACCGCTACGCCACAAAGGCTTTGGCAAGGCAATAGTATCAATCAATCAATTAGCCCAATACAGGTCTCTGATGGGCAAAGTCCTCTCCTAATGCGCGCCATTTCGTCTGATCCTACTCTGATCCCAAGAAATAATAGACTCGTAATAGAATCGCGATGTACGTGAGGACGAATATCGACCAATTTTTGAAATTTAGTGACGTGCACTCGTACCATACGCGGAATCGTGACAAACTCAAATCAGTAGCTAGCACGTTAACGAAATCTGAAAAGACGACTCATGTGATGGGGCCGACAGTCTACAATAAGTTACCAGCTTGCGTCACGTCTGCCCCAAGTCTTGTCTCCTTTAAAAGTCGATTGAAGCACTGGCTGATTGAGCAAGCTTTTTACTCGGTTGACGAGATGATAAACATGAAACCGTCAAAATGACCAGAATTGACATATTGTTATTAATTCTATTGTATTTTATTATTATTGACATCCTATGATTGTTTTATTTATATATTATTTTAATTTGTGAATTGTATTAATTACTGACTAAGAAATCCAAAATTTGTGACTGTTTGACTTTGACGATTTGAATGATAATTACAAATGTTTATGATGTAACGGACACTATCCCACCTGTAGAAGCACGATTATCTGAGTTGACAAATGATGTTTTGTATACACTGACATGTAATATTCTTACAAATAAATGAGTTATGAGTTATGAGAATAATGAAAAATGTTTTCAGGTACAATTATTTTTTTTCTGGATTCTACTGACCCTACTGGCTACAACGGCTATAATGATGCGCATGAAAATGGCGGTCAAAGCCACTACGGTGACAAGAAAAGTATTCCACTTACTCGCTTCAGGTGTATTTCTGTCAGGGATACTCATTGACGTGCCGTTTATGACACTGGCTGCTGGTTGTGGACTTGGGTTAATCGTGTTAATCGAGGTATGTTATATTTTTATACAATGCATGTATTAAAAGCTGGCACCGAACCATGTAGCATATAAGATCCGACCTCTAAGGGCCGTATTCTAGAATGACACTCAGCCTGAATCTCGATTTATCTGAGGACAGATTGTATAGGCCATTTATTTATAGAATAAACTTTATTTGTACACTATTTACATAAAATTTATGAGCGAAATATATTTTCTATACAATTGTTGTACAAAGGGCGGCTATACAATCTGTCATCAGACAAATCGTGATTCAGGCTGAGTGACATTCTAGAATTCGGGCCTAAGTGTGTGCGACCACGTATGTCGCTGCGAGCTACTCAGTCCTGTCTTTGTGCTCACAGTGATGTCGATTTGCCGTGTTGTTCCTCGATGCTAAGCTAAATGTGGCGAAGACAGAGTACTTGGCGTTAAACTCAACAGATCCCACACCCGTTCGCATAGGCGATGACTTGGTCGAGCGCACGGATCAGGTTAAGTACCTGGGATCTGTACTTCACGCTTCTGGTGACATCGACTACGACGTCAAGGCACGTATTGCCGCCGCGTGGGCTAAGTGGCGGGAAATGACTGGCGTCACTTGCGACACTAAAATGCCAGTCAGGCTGAAGGGGCAGGTCTATAAAACAATCATTAGACCTGTCCTCTTACACGGCTGTGAGGCGTGGCCGCTGTTGTAGCGACACAAGCAGATGCTGCGTGTCACGGAGATGAAAATGCTGCGGTGGATGTGTGGAGTCACGCGTAAAGATCGCGTGAGGAACTCGCGCATCCGCGGCAGCCTTCATGTCCGTGACATCGCAGATAAAATGCAAGAGAGCCGCCTCCGCTGGTGCGGCCACGTCTTGCGGAAACCGCCCAGCTACGTGGGTAACAAATGCCTGGCAATGGCGCCCCCACCCGGTCCAGGTAGAAGGGGTAGGCCCAAGAAGTGCTGGCTTGGCGTCGTGGAAGGTGACATGCGTGAAAACGGTCTCACTACCTTGGACGCCCAAGATCGTGCGAAGTGGAGGAGGAAGAGCCGGAAGGCGGACCCTGAGCTCCGAGGGCAGCGTGGCCTCGGATGCAATCAGGACTAACGTCTCTATGTGGATGATGTTCCTCGGTGAAGTAGAATATGACCACCCTAGCTCTTCCTGTGGGTGTCGTAAAAGTTGACTAAGGGATAGGGCTTCTCCATCCGACAGTAAACATACAATCCAAGACAAACACGACAAATTTTGGCCGGACAGTCTATGGCCGTGAGGCAAATGAACACACAATTAGCAGGCAGCCGGCTGGCCGACTAGTGCAAGCAATTTTCGACCTTATTATTCTACATCACATGTTTTTTTTCGTATATTCGTGATCAGCGGCGTCTCTTTGGGAAATGACTTATAATTAAGAAAATGTTATTAAGGTAGAAAATCGTTTTTCTGTTCTTAGTACTTCTTGTAGCCGTTTCGAGTCCCACATAGCATGTACATTGTACATGTCCAAAATTTTTTTTTACGGAGCGGCTATACAATCTGGGTGTATAATACCATTTTAGAGATTTTTAGTTTTAACACTTTTGACAACACAGAATTAGCATCATTATATGCTACATGGCTTGGCGAGTACTCAGCTTAGTAAATACAACATGGCCCTTCTCTCTTCTTATTCTTCTAAACACTTTCAACACTAGAAGTTGTAACCTGCATATTAGAATGAATTTATTATAAGTACAGTACTGAATAGCTGTTGCGTGCTACTCCATTTTAACAATCTTGAACCTATTTCTGGAATAAAAGTAGCCTGTACCCAACTAGATCTATTCAGATATTTTTATTTTATTAGTTTTGCAATTTGTATCGAAATTCGGCATTCTTATAATCAGTGGCTACCTTTTTTATATGGCTATGATATGATGGTAACTATGATTAATTAAAAAGAAATGTATTTTTCAGGCATTTAGGAAATCTAACATTGAGACAATAACGCCGGCCTTAGAAGAAGCATTCACAATCTACAGTGATGAAAAGGTGCGTCTTAACTATTTGTTACGAATAAACACAAAACAATACTTAGACAGGGCTCCAACTACCCGTAACGACAGCCATAGATGTCCGTATACAACTGAGACCGTCGATTTAACGTGCTCTCTGAGCCACGACCAGACCAATGCATGTAGCCATATTCATGCACACGAATATTCGCACTGAGCCGGAATCAAACCCCCGCACTCTGCGTAACACTCCAAAGCACTACCGCCACGCCACAGAGGCTGTCATTAACCCTCTTTTCCAGCTGTACCATTTATGATACTACTGGGAATAATTTTGACCCGAGAGAATGTTACTAATTTTGCAAATTCACTAGAAAGTTTGTTACAGTAAAGCTTTTTTATATCATACTAGCAGCCCGTCCCGGCTTCGCACGGGGTAGACAATTATTTATAGTTTCGGCAGCGCATTCGACGAAAGACATTTTAAGACTCATTTTTCTACACCTTCGGTTACATTGTTCAAATTTTACCAAGGTTCCCTAATTTTTTTCAAAATGAAATGTAGCCTATGTCAAATTGGAAGAATGTAGCATTCTATTGGTGAAAGATTTTTTAAATCGGCCCAGTACTTTTTGAGCCTATTCATTACAAACATACAAACATACAAAAATAGGTACAAATCTTTCCTCTTTATATCATATAAACACACTTGTTTTTGTTTATTTCTAAAATACCCACTGGTTATGAATTTGCAGGCATTCTAAGTTCACAAAATATCGAGTCCCGTATCGGCTCGCGCTCGCTGCGTGTGACGTATTTTTATGTGGCTCATTCAACTTTAGCTGGCGCTGCCTTATCTTTCACCAGAAATCTCAGGAACTGGTCTGATACTTCAGAATTTGTGAACATTGTCCATTGAGTTAATTTATAACTTTCTTTTTATACCACGTAGGTGGCAGACAAGCACACGGCCCACCTGATGGAAAGTGGTTACCGCGGCCTATGGACGTATGCAACACCAGAGGCGTTACACACGCGCTGCCTACCCTGAAGAAACCTTCTAATGCCCCTCTTGAAGAACCCCATATTGTAGTCGATTGGGAATACCATGGCAGGGAGTTCATTCCTCAGCTTGAGCGTACGTGGGATGAAGTTCCTTTCATACCGCACGGTGCGCACCGCATTCGGATGCAATGTGTGGGGATGAATTCCCTGTCTATGGCGAGCGGTGCGATGATAGAATGTACCTAGCTGTGGGCATCGTGTCAAATAATTCATCTGAGCACAAACCATTATATAGGCGGTAGAAAACAAAACACACAGTGAGGCAAAGTCCCTCCTGAGGCTGAGAGGTTCCACATCGCCTGCGAGTATGGGGCTGTCGACGAGCCTCAACGCACGTCTTTGCACCGAGTCGAAAGGGTTAAGCTGGCGTGCGGGTGCTCCGGCAAAAATAAACTATAACGTTTTTTTAATAATTTCAGGATTCAGGCTACTTTGCGATGACTCCAATATATCTGTACGTTGGGCTAGCGTGCCCGCTTCTCTTAGTACCAAAGCACGTGGGGTACGAGTTAGAATTACTTAGCGGAGTACTATCTCTTGGTATAGGAGACACAGCGGCCAGTTGGTTCGGCTCCAAGTATGGCTTCAATAAATGGTCAGGTAAATAAATAAACAACATTAATAATCTTTGTTCACTATCTATTTGCATAAAAAAATAACCATAAACTATTTTGGCATTATGGTAATTTAGCCTAATGATAATTTATGCATAATTTCTTTATCCATAACAAATTTAGCATACTAACCTAACCTAAATATTATTATTCCACAGTACATATACTGCTAAAAATCAATTACGAACAAGTATATTAAATTTATGCCAAAAAAAGTATGCCAAATTCATTGTGCCAAAACATTTTAGGAATACATATATTATGTTAATGAAATGGATCCCATTTTTTTTACACTGATCCACATGTAGCCTCTGCCATTCCAGAATCTATCTCTGTGACAAATTATATCAAGATCCGTTCAGCCGTTTTGGCGTGATTTGTGACAAACATCCATACATTCGGCCATCCATACTGACGCATTTATAATTCCTATTAAATTACAGATCAAATTCATTAAACCGGGAATGGTATTATAGTTCGAATACATCGGGATAAATGAAAGGGAAACATGCTCAAGTGGGACTTGAGCATTTAATTTTTTCCCACGACCTTTCCCTTACAGGGGGAATGCTCTTCCAACTGTGCTACTGAGCTACACCCGAATCACTTCAAATTTCCCTTCTTTTTATATCCGTCTTTCGAATTTTAAAGTTAGCATAATAACTGCTTTCAAATATAATTATAGTGTTATTATCCAATCCATTGGAGCTCGTGGGTTCACCTTTCTCTTGATATCTTGATTGATGATACCTTACAATCCTGATACATTTCTTATGTATAATATGTTTACTGTATCATTTCAGGTGGTCAGAAAACATTCGAGGGCACTGTATTTAATGTTGCATCACAAATAGCGACTGTGTATATTCTGGATTTATTTGGTAAGTTGTTCAAACGTGAATCCTAGTGCGTTTACGGTAGCCAGCGCTCGCTGGAGATGTGTTGTCTGTGAGAAAGCCAGAGGCCTGGGGGTGATCGGTGGAGCCGCCTATCACCCTAGCAGAAGCAGACTGCGGCGGCGGCGCAAAGTGCGCCTCCCCATACCCGGGGCTACATGGGGACACTAAGGTCCCCACAACCCGAAGGTGGCCATCTCGAAAGAGATGGTCGTGGGTCTGCCGGAGTGCGAGAGATGTTTCCTGCATTCTCACCTCCGGCAACCAAAGACCCAAGACGGCGTGCGTTTTAGTCGGTTCGAGTCCGAATAACCAATCTATTGCATGAAAGGCTATAGACATAACCTCCAACGGCTCCGGTGGGGCGGTATCTGTGGGGATTTTTCGCACGATAAAAAAAAGGCTTGTCTTACTTTGTTTTCTGTACTGACGGAACAGAAACTCTCTGTTCTAATAGGGTCGGTAGCACACGTGTGACACCCCTGGTGATGCACACGTCCTATGCCACAGTAACTATTTTCCATCAGGTGGGCCCTGATTGTCTGCCACCTAAGTGGTATATAAAGAAAGCATCGTTCATTATTAGTGCCTAGTACTTCGCTTAGAAGGGTTTCGGACTGGCGACGATGGCGACAATCCCCGAAGGCGTAGGCAGAGGTGTATTAACATCCACTTTTCTCTCACTGTGGTTTTCGGTCTCCACCAACCTATTGCCGTAATTTTTTTCATGGGATGTATGTTTACTGTCTGATGGAGAACGGTCCTATCTCTAAGTCGCCTTCTACGACACCAACTGGAAGAAATGAAGTGGCCCTATTCTATACGGAACAATACATACGAATAATCAAAGTGGCGAGACTAATATGCTTTCCTTTTTATTGTGCGGAAATCCCTCGGGCACCTCCCCCGCCGGAGCCGAAAGGGGAGGTTATGTCGGACTCGAACCGACTACAACTGCACGCCGACTCAGGGTCGTAGTGCTAGGCCGGAGGTGAGGTCTTCGACATATCCCTCGCACCCCGGCTGACCTAGGGCCATCCCTTTCTTTTTTATCGTGCGATAAATCCCCATGGATACCACACACCCACGGAGCCGGTGAAGATGGTTATGTCGGACTCGAACCGACTAAAACGCACGCCGTCCTGGGTCCTTGGTTGTTGGAGGTGAGATTGTCAAAAGCATACCTATCTCTCGCACCCCGGCAGACCCATGTTGACCCGTGATTGTGGGGACCACAGTGTCACCATCTAGCCCCTATAGGTAGGGTACGGGGAGGCTCACTTTGCGCCGCCGCCGCGGCCTGCTTCTTCTAGGGTGACAGGCGGCTCCACCGGTCAACCCCAGGGCCATCCCTCCCTGGCCCTCCTCGGGAGGGGAACCAGTATGCTATCACTACTGTATGTCGCCAATATTACCAAGTAATGAAATTATAAATATTGTCATTATAATTTATCTAAGGTTATCTTTTCTCCTTACAGGTCTGCTGCAAATTGAACACGCTCTTTTACGTATTTTAATCGCAGCAATTATAACGAGTTATGTGGAGGCGAAGACTGAGCAGATAGACAACTTGATCCTACCACTACTAAGTATAATTTCCTTTCAAATTACTGACGTCATAGGTATATTCTTTAATTGAGTATGCATATAGTTTCTTTTTTAAAAGACCTTAGCCTCTCTGCTCTTCACGAAAACGTGTGCTAGGTGCTAGGTGTTTTAAGGTGAGGCCACACCGCCAACAAGCGAGCGAGGAAAACAATATAAACTAAAGCCTTGATGTCACTGGGCTAGATTACAAGCCACAAGCTACATATTTTGAGTCCGCGAGCATATTGTCAACTCGTATTATTGAGCTTATCACTATTTACCGGGATATCTATCTACTTGATATCCGGTAATCATTAAGTATCTATTTGAAGTCGAAGGTTACTCTTACTCGGTTTGGAAATTAAAACAACGACTGATTTGCACTGGAGTTATATTGCGACTAAAGTTAGTAAGAGTGGAGCCCGGGCGCAGCCGGCGGTTAGCGTTAGGTACACACGTACGTATCTTATTGACTACGTTGCAGATTAATGTACAATGATGTGTGTACATAGTATATAGCAAAGTCGCTTTCCGCATCCCTATGTATGCTTATATCTTCAAAACTACACTATAGATCGAATACATACGAATAAATGCTGTAAAAAAAAAAATCCTTCAAATACACTATAGATGTTGATGCGGTTTCTTTTAAAAGATAGAGTAATTCAAGAGGAAGGTTTATATGTATAATACATGCTTAATATAGTAGAGGGTGCAGCGGGAACGGGATCGAACGCCACGCGTGTGGAAAAACTTGGCGGTACGAAGTTCACCGGGTCTGCTAGTTTACAATATATCGCTCGCTCGCTCCCTAACTAGCTGATGGTGTGGCCTTTCCTGTAGACATGCATGCGTGCGGCATGCCGCATTGAATATCAGAAACATGCCATATTTTATGAATAGGAAAGCTTGAGGTGCTCAAGTTTTCGCATTAAAAACATGCAGCATTGATACAAAAAACCAAAAGTACTACTTATAAGTTGTTTATACATTAATAATTTATTTTTTTAGCAATTAGTTTGGCTCTTTTTTATATTTTTATACCTACTTAATAAAAACGAAATCCAGGGTATGATAATATGTAAAATATTTTTTATAAATTAAAATGTATTTATTAAATAGAAAGAGTTGGTCGTTTTTTATGGGAATACGACAAATAGTTCATATTTTATAGTCAAGGTAATTTGCTTTTGCAAGGTTTATAAGTGCCCGGTTAATGGCAATAAGCTCGCCACCTATTACATTGGGACCTAAACATAAACTGGCGAAATGTGGGTGCTAGCACCTCTGCCTACCCCTTCGGGGAATACAGGCGTAAGTTTATGTTATGTTATGTTAATTTGCTAAGTAGTTCTAGAACATTTAGAGCAATTCCTTGGACTTGGAGACTTGGAATTTTAGTTGTGTAAATTGGATATTTCTCTATAGTTATTTAACTGGGACAATGCTGTAGCCTTACCTCTCGGGCTGAGAGGTCAGCTACAGTGCCTATATTAGTGAAGATGACACTAAATCCTATGTCTGAGATTGTAATTCATGACTATCCAAGGTGGCCCCCAGGTGGATTAATTGAGAAGTATTGAATGGTCCTATTCCAAAATAATAGCATTCCGTTGTTATCGCCAAAGAATATTTATAATAATAATGATGTAAATAAGATGATATTTTATGAAGAAATTATATTTTTTTTACAATGATATTTGAGTTTTATTTCAAAATGTCTAGTCATAGTTTGTCGTTTTGTTTTTTAAAGGGCCTTTTTTCGTGCGCAAATCCTCGATTATCTCTATGCTGACCGGCGCGGCGGGGGCATTTATAGAGGATACAAACTGACTAAAACCGCACACCGCAGTCTCGGGTGTTCATGTACAGGGCGCTACCACATTTTTGGTGAGCAAATCGTTATGAGGGTAATGATGATGATAGTTAGATTTCTAACATTTGATTAGAATTGTTATTAGAGATATCGGTATATTTACCATGTTGAATTGTTTCGAGTTTCCGATATTTCGGTGCTGTTGCAAAATATCGGAAACTCGAATACAACATGCACATTGTATTTTTTCGAGTTTACCCTGTTGCAAAATATCGGAAACTCGAAACTCGAATACAACGTGGTAAATATCCCAATACCTCTAATAATAATGATAGTGCCCATGATAGTTTAAATACCTATATTTGATTAGAAACCTACACATAACACCCTCTTCTTCGGTGTTACAACTGTTACAGCTTGACTGCATGTGGCTGCGTTGCCCTTGTGTAGTCCAGACGGTTTGAATAAAGCCACTGACAGCGCGGTTGAGATGGCACAATTTTATTCAGGAACTATTTAGTGGCAATTGAACAGTGAATCATTGACACAAGGAGAAGATAGAAAAAATAAATGTTAACATATTTTGTTCGACGTTTTATTCATTTAGCATCTATACTTAATATTATAAATGCGAAAGTAACTCTTGTTTGCAGGCTATGTTTGTTCCTGATAACCGATATCTAGGGCAACAGCTATACCTTGTGCCAAATGGATTGAGAATAAAGTTTATTGCCAAAAAAAACATCGGAAAAAATGAAACGCTCAAGTGAGACTTGAACTCACGACCTTTCCCTTACAGGGGGAATGCTCTTCCAAATGTGCTATTGAGCCACACCTGATTCATTTCAAATTTTCCTTCTCTTTATAACCGTCTTTAAGGGCGACGGTGGAGCCATCTACCAACATTCTTACGAACTGTTGGAAACAATGAATGATTTTTCAACCATTTTTAAACATTGAATTTTGATGACTCCGCCCGAATATTTGACTGAATTTTTTATACCATTTTTAATGCTAACTTTAAAGTTCGAAAATTTTTTCGAAAGTTTATTGACCTAGTTGACTTGCGACCAGTTTGTAAACATTGGGCTGTAAATGGGGTTGTAAAAATTTTTCACACTGTAGCGAAACCGATTGCAGCGTCACGTGGCGCCCCGGTCCACCTTTATTTTTGTTACACATAAATCACTACTTATTCACGGCATACTTTATTCTCAATCGATCTGGCACGGGGTATAGTATGATATACTAAAGAGTTTCTTGCAAAAGTTCAACTTGTTCAGTCTTGACTTCGGTCACTCCGTTCTCTTCTTTAACATCCAACTTCACTATTTTCGACTTATCACTCACACCATTCACTGAAAAGTTCGTACTGTTCCTTTTACTTTTCACCAAATTCCTTTTTTTCTTTACCCCCTTGCATTTAGACTTAAATATCTTTTCTAAAGCTAAGACATCTTGCCGGTCTATGGTCCAGTCTAGGATAGCTGCATCGGCTCGCTTGATGGGATTCTCGTCCTCACAATATGTTGGTATATCTATGCCTAATATGTCCATAACTTTTTCTAGAATGTCATCTACATAGTAGTTTATTATTAAATCTGCTTTATTGTCCTGAAAAAAAAAAGGAAAAATATGGTTAAAATCCATACTAATATTATAAATGCGAAAGTAACTCTTTCACGCCTAAACCACTGAACCGATTTTGATGAAATTTGGTATAGAGGTAGATTAGACCATGAGAAAGGACATAGGCTATGTTTGGTCGCGATAACCGACATCCACGCGGGCAGTGCCGCGGGCAAAAGCTAGTCAATTATATACAATAGGTCAGCTGATTATGTAATTACGATTCATTTGTAAGATTTTGGTGCAAACTCATTTTGGAGCTATAAAATAACTAACGTGGAGTGTGGAATTCCGGTTCTGCTCGCGTTTTCGGAACCAATTCCAGTCCAGGGATCCAAACATCATATCACTAACTTTGTCATTTAGAAATATTCTAAATGTGGAAGTGTGAAGAAGGATTATAATCATTTATTTTCAGGTAAATACTGATGTTTTAAAGGTCCCAAAAGTGGAAACAAAAAGAATAATAATGTAAAAAATAGCATATTGTGTTCTACTCACATGTTTTGTAGGCTGCAAATTGCATATGACTAGCTTGCCTCCATACTTCACTGTTTCAATGGGAAGGTTCCCACTGGGGACTATTTGAAGAGTTGTGCCTAAGCATATACTGAGGTCTGCAATACTAAAACAAAAACATAAGAAACATATTACTTTGAATCTGCAGATGGTTATGAAGACATACTATTGTGAAGCTATTCACACCCTGCTTAAAGGACCCTTTTATTGCTAATGAGTGAATGAGAGAGAGATTAAAATGGAATGGGATGGAGCTATCGCAGGTTTATAAGTGCCAGGTTAATGGCAATAGGCTCGCCACCAATTACATTAGGACCTAAACATAAACTGGCGAAATGTGGGTGCTAGCACTTCTGCCTACCCCTTCGGGGAATATAGGCGTGAGTTTATGTTATGTTATGGGATGGAGTAATCTCTCAAAGCACTGCTATCACTATATGACTATTACATGCCGCCACTGTTGTGACGTCGGCTAAATTACTTTTCTATATTTGTGTAACATTTATCCTTGGTTTGTAGAGCGCTTTAACAACAGGAGTATAGGACAGTGACTTACCTGGAATGCCACTCAGACATCAGCAAATCATTTTCAGGTAGGCTGTGTTCCCAGTCCAGCACTCCATCATACAATCTACCTCTGCAGGGTCTGCCTGTCACATGCTCAGCGGCACATGGTACACCACTGCACTTCTTCCCCACTGTTTCTACAGGGCAGCTTCTTACAAATTGTCTGAAATTTATAATAATATATTATATGGGCCTATTACACCAAGAAACGGTTCAGCGACCTCCGTGTCCTGTATAACAATAGTCTCAGGATGTTGTTGGGGCTGCCCGGGCACTGCAGCGCTTCGGGGATGTTTGCGGTAGCGCGCACTGCTTGTTTCCATGCGACTGCAGGGTGCGGGCCAGCACGAACAAGGTCCTGATGATGGTTGCATCTAAGCTGGATTGCTCTTTTCTCCAACACTGCTGCAGAAGACATGTTTCCATACCGGTGCCGGTGAGAAGATACTGATCAACTTAGATTATTAATTCTATAACTTTATTCTTGTACCTAATTTTAACTAACATAGCGCTAAGACATGTATTACGAACAATCAATATGGACTATATGGTCTGAAATAAATAGAATTTGAATTTGAATTAATATATTTGTAATATTTTTTTATTTCATCACTAAAGTAAAATATAGTATTCAAAATTGAATAACATAGCTTAGTGGCCAATGGTATCAGGTTCAAATCCTTGCCAGTTCACTTTCAACACAAGCAATTTAGCAGGACAGACTCACTAGGGAATACAAGTATTTTCAGATAGTCTTTTTTTTACAAACAAAAAGACGCCACTATTCGCTCACGCCTGTAAATCCTCGAAAGGGTAGGCAGAGGTGTATTAACACCCACATTTCGTAAGCTATCATTTTCGGTCCCACGACAGCGAGCCTCTTGCCTTCAAGCGGTCACTTACTACTGCCAGTGAGGACCCCTTGTGCCCTTTTGTGTGGGACCATTTCACCCATTTCCTCTATAAAAACTGCCATACATGTTCATATGGCAACTGGGACCAACAGCTTAACATTCTTTCTGAGGCACGACCAGACCAATGCAAGGGATTGAATCCGTGCCTTCTGCGTAGCGGCCGCGTTCACTACCGCCACGCCACAGAGGCTGTCCGGCGGGTACTTATTCACAAGCTGTATGTTGACTGTTGGTCGGAGACCAGCCCTATTTTTTAGTCATCTTTTACGACACCCACAGGAAGAACTTGTGTAGTCCTATTTTACTCCACCGCGAACCAACACAGCAAAAAAATACTGGGAAGTATATTATAAATATGTAAAGGAAGGTATGTATGAGGATGTAAAGTATATAAAAGTAAGTTAAAAATGGGAAGATAAGGAAGGGTATGAAAACATAAGATAAGGTGAATGATTTCAAGCATACCTTTTACATAATTTACATTCATCTATAAACATGTTGCCATGCAGCTCTGAAAGATACTTCCTCGGCAGACCAGACTTTAGGTGCAGACCATCAATATTCTGGCTTACAATATAATGTACTTTGTTACATTCTACTAGCTTCTTGAGTATCATGTGCGTTTTTGTGGGCATTGCATCAGCAAATGAGATGTTTGTGGTGGGTCTCTTGCCTTCTCTTTCTAATGTCCAAACACCATTAGGGCCTCTGAAATATGTTGAATATCAAAATGAGTTTTTCTTACAAATTGCTGAACTGTATGAATAAAACTTTCGACTTCATTGCTCAAAGTTTTCCTCAGGGTTGAGGGGTCAGATGGCAGTCTTTTTTTGTAAAGTACATGTCAATTTGACTTCACCTCGCCTGATGTTAAGCTGAAGGCAAAGTCTCGGAAAGAGGATCACCATCGCAAACCTGTACCATGTTAACAGTTGTGGCCCTCAGTTTGATGGCCTCATCAGATGCCATTTTACACTCTGCTTAAAGGACACTGGGCTTTCTCCCCAATAAAAGTCAAAATAAACTAATGCAGAAGTAGGAGAGCAGGCCATGAGCTTAGAAGTACAAGTTTTGGATGAAACCAGAAGAAAAACAATGATGATGATGAATGAAATTAATATCAAATTGTGGTTTCAAAGAATTTTGGTTTATAATTAGGTATGTATGTACTACTTTCATGACAATTTTTTTTTTTAAGTCAAGCTTCATTCAGAAAAAAGGGTACAGTACCTGAAATCCGGTATTCCTGCTGAAGTGCTAATTCCAGCACCAGTGTGTACAACAACATGCTGCGCTTGATTTATGAATTGAGCTAATAATTCGCATTTCTTAGTAAACTTATCAATGGAATCAAACTTCTGAAATTCCCAAGAAATATAATTAATTAAAAGCGAAATAAATTAAAATAAAGTTTGATTGGTATGAAAGAAAACTTACTTCTGGCACTCCTAGAATTCCTTTGTTTTCGTATGGCGATAAGCCGTCTGCATAATTGCAAGACATTTTGTAATGAAGCTTTAAATGTTATAAGTTTATAACTGTCAAGTTTATAAGTTAAGCTTATACATTCAAAGCATTCAGGCCATAATGCGAGGGTTTATTTGAAGCACAGAAAACTTTTATGAAAGTATGCGTTGTTTATGAGGTAAAGCGGGTTGCAGGCAGGACCTACAGGCTAATGATGAAAATATATGCAGAATTTTTTAGGAACATTTTAAAGTGAATTTAGAAAAATCAAAGCATCATCTCAAGCACAACAATGAACAACAAAACAACATAGAAGCACGCACGAGACTTGACCCATAGACATAGTAAATATAAAGACGTGAAGCTACTACGAAATTCATTTATAAAATCATCATATGAGGAAAACGCCAATTCTTCATCTTGCTTTCCAACGTAGTGGGGATGTAGTAGCACCTGATTGGTCAAATAAAATTGCTAGTGATGCGGTGATAGAATTTTAATTATCGATATTTTCCCAAATATTTAAAGAACGAAGACCACTTTCCATACATAGTGAATGACTTTTGAAATGCCGTTGACTTTTTATTATTCTATCGCATAATGGTACTGGTATTACTGATGAATAGATACTAAAACATTTTTTACATCTATAAAACTACAAAATCAATATGATATAACTAGTTGAACAAGAAACTAACTTCCATTTTAAAATTAAAAGTATGATTTTATACAAATCTCCTTGATTTTGATTTAATTCCGAAACCTTTATACGGTACAGTAAGAACATAGGACTGAAATGGCGGATTACATAACTTTTCATTCGGGTACCTACTAGGCAAGTCGAGCACTTCTATTTTGAAGTAAATATCTTTTACAACAAAGGTAGTACAAATGTACCTATATACATATACTTGGTGTAAGAGGAACGCTCACGAAGCCGAAAACGCCTAGTAGTACTCCAGGTATATAACAAATTGGCATAAAAATAAAATCGATATGGGCAAAAAAAAAATGCTTCGATTTTTTTTTTTGGATTCTTTTTATTTTTTATTTTGCATTACTTACTCTCCAACTTGTTAGTAAAGCTAAATAAAACGGTAATTTTATAAAAAAACACCACTACAAAAGAGCACGCGCTTGGCGCTCTAGTTGTTTTTTCTTTGTAGTGATGTTCTTTTTATGAACTTACCGTTTCATTTAGCTTTACTAACACGATGGAGAGCAAATAATGCAAAATAAAAAAAAAACAAAAATATTAAATTTTTTTGTCCAAACCGATTTTATTTTTATGCCAATGTGTTATGTCCCTGGAGTACTACTAAATATATATATATATATATATATATATATATATATATATTGTTACTCAAAGACTGTAAAGAATCTTTGTAGATTTTACGTCCTTCTGGGCGAATTATTCGAAACTCCGGCTATCACAAGGAAAGTCTGACAGAAAGCCCTAAGCACACTGCAACCTGAGAATACAAATAATCGGCATCCACTTAAGCTAACCACTTAATTTTTTCTTTCAAATGTATAATTTTTAGTCTGTGCCCTTTTTATATCTATAAGTAGTTTTCGACAGTTTACTGGATTCCCTACTAGGCCGCCATACTGCTTTCAGTTCATTCATAAAATCCAAGTTTAGGTAGGCAGTTTTTTTTGGTAGGTATGGCAGCTCTTGATACTCTAAGACTTGACCTCTTAGATACTCTATGCTTGACCTTGTCTATGGACTTGACATACCGTTGACAAAAATTGACAATATGGTTGACAATGACTTTCTTCAACTTCATTCCAATCAAATGCTTGCAAAAGTGACTCGAGATGACTCCCGTTGCGGCTCATTCCTGAGGCAAAGGATGGCAATTGCAATTCAGCGAGGCAATGCTGCCAGCATCATGGGCACCTTTGCACGAGGAACGATTAGGGGAGGGTTGTTCGATTTCTACTAATTTAATTATGTTACTTGCTTATATCTTATTTTTAGTTTTAGTGTAGATAATAGGTATATTATGTTAGATAAAGTGTTTTTAGTTATTTATTAGTATTACCGTTACTTTCAGTTATAGCTATAGTAAATTACATTACCAACTTTTTAAACTATTTATTCAAATTCAAATTCAAATTCAAATTCATTTATTCTTCAAGTAACAAAGACTCAATTAATTAAATTATTACAAAAAAATAATTATTAAGGACCCGACGAAGTCCCCATCGAGGCTTGGAAGGCAATGGGTGCCCGTGGTGTGGGCATCCTCGCTAATCTTTATAACCGTATCCTCCTCACCGATAAAATCCCAAACCAGTGGAGGCTGAGTGTTATTACGCCAGTCTTCAAGGGCAAGGGATCGGTGCTAGAGTGTGGTAGTTACCGAGGTATAAAGATAATGTCCCACACCATGAAGCTTTACGAGCGGATAATCGATTCCCGGATCCGACAGGAGAGTACCCTCTCGGAGTGTCAGTATGGGTTCCGCCCCGGACACGGGACTATGGATCCGGCGTTCGCCCTAAGGATCGTCGCGGAGAGATACAGGGCGAGGAACACGCCCCTGTACTGTCTATTCCTAGACATGCAGAAGGCCTTCGACTGTGTACCTCGCGCGATGATCTGGTGGGCACTGCGGTCCAAAGGAGTCCCAGAGGCTTACATCGACATCATCCGAGACATGTACCAAGATTCCGGTTCCGTGGTCCGGACCGCTGTTGGCGACACGAAAACCTTCCCCATCACCTTCGGGGTACACCAAGGATCCGTACTTAGTCCCTACCTGTTCAGCTTGGTGTTAGACGTTTTGTCGGACAGTATCAGAGACTCACATGAGCAGCCTCCATGGTTGCTTATGTATGCTGATGACATTGCGCTGATGGACGCAGACAGGAACAGATTGGTGCGACGTGTGAAAGTGTGGAAGGAGGCGCTTGAGAACGGCGGTCTGAAGCTAAATGTGGCGAAGACAGAGTACTTGGCGTTAAACTCAACAGATCCCACACCCGTTCACATAGGCGATGACTTGGTCGAGCGCCCGGATCAGGTTAAGTACCTGGGATCTGTACTTCATGTTTCTGGTGACATCGACTACGACGTCAAGGCACGTATTGCCACCGCGTGGGCTAAGTGGCGGGAAATGACTAGCGTCACTTGCGACACTAAAATGCCAGTCAGGCTGAAGGGGCAGGTCTATAAAACTATCATTAGACTTGTCCTCTTACACGGTTGTGAGGCGTGGCCGCTGTTGGAGCGACACAAGCAGATGCTGCGTGTCACGGAGATGAAAATGCTGCGGTGGATGTGTGGAGTCACGCGCAAAGATCGCGTGAGGAACTCACGCAGCCGCGGTAGCCTCCATGTCCGTGATATCGCAGATAAAATGCAAGAGAGCCGCCTCCGCTGGTGCGGCCACGTCTTGCGGAAACCGCCCAGCTACGTGGGTAACAAATGCCTGGCAATGGCGCCCCCACCCGGTTCAGGTAGAAGGGGTAGGCCCAAGAAGTGCTGGCTTGGCGTCGTGGAGGGTGACATGCGTGAAAACGGTCTCACTACCTTGGACGCCCAAGATCGTGCGAAGTGGAGGAGGAAGAGCCGGAAGGCGGACCCTGAGCTCCGAGGGCACCGTGGCCTCGGACGCAATCAGGAATAACGTCTTTATGTGGATGATGATGACAAAAAAATAATTATTATTATACACTATCATTAATATCAAATACACAGAACACATATTATGTCATTAAATCCGATTCAATTTCAATTATACAGCATTACATAAATTATGTACTTTAAATTACTATATTAAATTAAATTAGATTGAATTGAGAAATAAGTATGTCAAATGAAAATTAAATTAAAAATTAAATAATTTGGTAGATTGAAATTAAATCATCTTTAATGAGCAATGATTAGCATTCACTCTTGCTCATTTGTTTATTAGTCAGTACATGAACCCTGCTACAGTGATTAATGTACTGACAGTCAAATCTACTCGCAAATACTCTCAGGATACTGTTGGAGCTGGCCCGCACCCTGTGCATTAGTGACGTGCATCGTTTTCGCATGGTTGAGTAGAAGCAGTCAGTTTGCGCTTCGGCGAACAGTCCGGATGCACTACAGCGCCAGGACAACCCCATCAGCATCCTAAACGCATTGTTATACTGGACACGAAGGGCTCCGTACTGCTTCTGCGTGTATGAAACCCAAAGGCTACAAGTATAGAAGGATGTACAAAATGCCTTAAAAAGAGTAATTTTGACATCCCTCGAGCACTTTGCAAACCTCCGGGCTATCATATTTGCCCTCACAGACAGCGCCCTTCGCTCCCTCTTAATATCTGCATCATCTCCTAGGTCGGAAGTCAATATATGTCCCAAATATTTAAATCGGTCAAGTAGAGTCAGTTCATTCGCGTTCAACCTTATAGATGGTATGTTGCTTGGGCACCTGCGACCCCCAGCCCGAAAGACCATGCACATACTTTTACTTGCGTTGTAGATTAAGCCGTGCTTCAAGGTGTAACGTTCACATATATACTCAATAGTTTGGATAAACCACAGACTGAGGCGCTAAGCAGCACCATATCATCAGCATAGCTTAAATTGTTCACACAGATTCCGTCTATGTGACAACCAACACGGGTGCTGCTGAGCTCCCCAATCAGTGCGTTCACATTTAGATTAAAAAGCTTTGGGGACGTGAGGTCCCCCCTGTCTCACACCGCATTCCAACCTATACGGCTCAGATGTCGCACTCGACCATCTAACAACGTTGACCTGGTTGAGATACCAATATTTTTCCTCCAGCTTTTGCCACAAGATGTCATAACTAACCAAGTCAAATGCGTTCGATAGGTCGAGAAAGCAAGCATAAATAGGTGTCTGCCTATCGGTGTAGTACCTGACAGTCTGCTTCAAACACAGTGTAGGGACATAATACGTACAACAGCAGCGCGACCCCGCAAATACGTCTGCACGCGGCGAACAATTTCCATCAATGCGACACACCCGCAGAAGCCGCCGCCTTTTACGTGTGTCAGTTATATACCCGCGACACAAGCGCCACACGGCACGGCAGAATTTGTAACTTATTGTATATAATAGCTTTAAGGATTTCTTATGTAAATAAATAACCTCTCCTGATTGGTGTAGCATAGTTTATAAGCTCGATGAAATAATGTCGGGTTAACGACAAATTTGGCAATATAACTAGCCCCATTTTCTGAAATAAACACAGTTCCTCTTCGCTCTGTCTTTTCTTTCTTGGCTACGGTAACCCTCCGGTCCAAGTAGTCAGAGCACCCTAGCGACGGTACAACGGTTCAGCAGTGAACCTGGCCGGTCTAGGGGCATCAGCCAGCTGGCACAGATATTAGGGCAGTACCTACCTCACGGGTCAGTGACCCCATTAACAGCTGACCCCAAATCAGCTGGGCTGAAACTCGGTCAGTAGTCAGCTGAGCCATAGTCCGGTTAGGCGGAGGCCATAGACCGACATTGGTGACCCCTGACGAACCCGAACAGCTGATACCGACGTACCTACGGCATCATACGCACTTCTGCACGCACGCATCAGCTGATTGCAATACCGAGTGCAACAACCTACGTACATCATGTCTAAAGAAGAAATCACACCTGGTAGTAACACACCTGGCAACAACAGCAACGTCGCTATGATATCACTACCGGCGCGCCTACCACCTTTCTGGCGACAAAACCCGCGATTATGGTTTGCTCAATTCGAAGCGGCCATCGCGGCGAGCAAAATAGGGGAAGAGCAGAAATTCAATCTAGTAATGCCACTACTGGGTTGCAACGACTTAGAACAGATTGCAGACATAATTCTCAACCCACCTGCTACCGGCAAGTACACCGTGCTAAAAGAAAGACTCATATCAACGTATCAGGAATCTGATCATCGCCAGCTGCAAAAATTACTTAGTGGTCTTGAGCTAGGCGATTCGAAACCGAGTCAGCTGCTACGTAAAATGCGAGAACTAAGTGGAAAATTACTAACAGATGAAGCACTACGCGTCATATGGCTGAACCATTTACCGACTCAAATACGCGGCATATTATCTGTAAATACAGAATCATCACTTGAAACCCTAGCCGCCATGGCTGATAAAATGATAGAACATTTCGAACCCATCACAGCCGCAGCCATAACTACATCGATATCCGTGTCAAACCCATCACAAAGACAAAACGAAACAATTGCTACATCTACGGTCGAAAAACTACAACTCGACTTAATTACGAAACAAATAGAGAAATTATCCCTCGAAGTAGCAGACCTACGTTCGAATCAATTTCGACCGACGACGCGAAGCGCCTACCGCCAACCACGCGGCAACGAGCGCTTTGACGACAGGCGAAACTATCAGGCGCGTTCACGTTCGCGCACGCGTCGGCAGCCGGGCGACCCAGACTGGCTATGTTATTATCATCTACGATTTGGCAATAATGCTCGTAAATGTGCAGAGCCATGTGCCAAAAGTAATTCCAATACAAAACCGAACACAAATAAGCAACAGGAAAACTAAATAAGACATCGACAGTGGCGGGTGTCGATGGTAATCAAAGCCACCGCCTATGTATAATAGACAGAAACAATAAAGAAAAATTCCTCATCGACACTGGAGCTGATATTTCAGTGTTAGCCGCAAGAAACAAAAAGTATTCACAGTCTACTGAAAGCAATTACAAATTATTTGCTGCAAACGGAACCCACATTCGTACCTATGGCGAGCGCACACTTGAACTCAACTTAGGTTTACGTAGAAGCTACAAGTGGACATTCACTGTTGCCGATGTCAAGACTTCAATATTAGGCGCAGATTTCCTAGCAAAACACAAGCTATTAGTTGACTTGCATCAGAAGAAACTCATCGATAGTGTCACAGATCTCACCGTGAACACTATTAGCATACATAATACAGAAGAATCAGTCTACATTATCAACCAAAATCACGCATATCACGACATTCTGAAGCAATTCCCAGACATTTTACGACCCATGACAATCAAATCAACAGTAAAACACAACGTCACTCACCGTATAGAAACAAAAGGACCGCCCATATACTCCCGACCACGCCCACTTCCACCAGATAAGTACAAAGCTGCCAAGTTAGAATTCGCAAAACTAATGGAAATGGGCATCTGCGAACCAGCTAACAGCCCATGGGCCAGTCCACTGCACGTGGTAAAGAAAAAAGATGGTTCTTTACGTGTATGTGGTGACTACAGAAGACTAAATGCTGTCACAATTCCCGACAGATATCCGATACCCAGAATACAAGATTTTACCTACCAACTACATGGTAAAGTACTATTCTCGAAGCTCGACATGAAAATGGCATATTACAGTATACCTATCGAAAAAGAAGACGCCGCAAAAACAACTATCACCACACCCTTCGGTGCATTTTTTTTCAAGGTCATGACGTTTGGCCTAATGAATAGTTCATCTTCATTTCAAAGATTCATGCACGAAGTACTACGCGGCCTTGACGACATCTGTTTCTGCTTCATCGACGACCTACTCATTTACTCGGGAGAAAACGAAGAAGAACACAAAAACAACGTAAAGAAAGTTCTAGAACGCTTAAACCACTATGGCGTAACACTCAACATCGAAAAGTGCGAGTTCGGCAAGAAAAAAATCCAATTCCTCGGTTACGAAGTTTCATCAGACGGAATCAAACCCACAGACGAACGCATTCAAGCCATACTAACATATCCCAAACCAAGTACAGTACAAGAATTACGAAGATTTTTGGGTATGATCAACTTCTATCGAAGCTGCCTACCCAATCAAGCCAATCATCAGTACCTACTCAATAGGTACCTACACAACGCCAAGAAGAATGATAAATCACCTATTCAATGGACACTCGAAGCCGAAAAAGCATTTCAACAATGTCAACAAAGTATTCTCGATGCAACTACATTAACTCATCCGATACCGAACGCTCCATTGTGCCTACTCACTGACGCTTCAGACACTGGCATAGGCGCTGTGCTACAACAGAAGGTCGACGGCATATGGAAACCACTCGCATTCTATTCGAAAAACATGAACGACACACAACGAAGATACAGTGTATACGATCGCGAATTACTAGCTATGTATACCGCTGTTAAGAGCTTACGACGGCTGATAGAGGGCAATGACCTCACTATATATACCGATCACAAACCTCTGACCTTCGCACTCACAAGATCAGCCAACAACAGTGACACGCCGAGAAGAGAAAGACAACTTCACTACATAAGTCAATTCTGTACGAGTATCAAGTTCATTCAAGGTGAATACAACACAGCTGCTGACGCCTTATCACGAATTACCGAGATTGAGATACTAAACAACACTATCGACTACAACAAATTATCCATAGATCAAGAGAAAGACACAGAATTAGAAACATGTAAACAACAGTCAAATCTCAAATTCGCCCGTGTGAGTCTACCCGGTCATCAACCCCTACCCATATGGTGCGAAGTATCAACTGCAAACATTCGACCATACCTACCAGTGACTTATCGGCAAGCAGCTTTCAAAGCACAGCACGATCTAAGTCATCCGGGCATTCGCGCTACTAGAAAACTCATAACATCCAAATTCTTCTGGCCGTCTATGAATAAGGACGTAACTACATGGGCAAAATCATGCATCGGCTGTCAGCGCTCAAAAATTCTAAGACACGTTATCAGTCCCCTCGGCGAGTTTCAAGAATCATCGCGGTTCGAACACGTACATCTGGACATCGTCGGACCTCTATGCACATCAAACGAATATCGATACATAGTCACTATGATAGATCGATGCACAAAATGGATTGAAGCTGTACCTACACGTGACATCACCGCTGAAACAGTGACAAAGGCAGTTTACGACGGGTGGATATCACGATTCGGATGTCCCCTACGAATCACAACAGACCAAGGTAGACAGTTCGAATCATCACTATTTCGCACACTAATGCAGAGACTTGGTATTAATCGAATACGTACGACTCCGTTCCATCCTCAAGCAAATGGATTCATAGAAAGAAGACATCGGTGTTTGAAAGCTTCATTAATGGCCAGATGTGCAGGTACCAAATGGAGTGAAGAGCTACCTACAGTACTACTAGGACTACGCACCGCACTATGTAAAGATACATCTGTAAGTCCCGCACTTATGACTTACGGATCTACACTACGAATTCCGTCGGATTTCTTTGTGCCTACTAAGCCAAACATTGATGACGCAGAATTCGTCCGCCAGCTCACCGAAACAATGACGTCACAATTACCAAAGCAAAAGGTACATTCATCAAAACATCCCTTCGTATACAAAGAACTCGAAACTTGTACTCATGTGTTCCTGAGAAATGACACGGTGCGAAAACCTTTGACCCCACCATATGACGGCCCTTACAAGATTATCCAACGAAGTCAAAATGGCAAGTTTTTCACCATTCAACTACCAAATCGTCAGACATGTGTATCAATAGACAGACTGAAACCAGCGTATGTATATAATGAGACCCCTGAAACAGACGAACCGCAATCTCGGAGCACGGGGCCAGCAACAAATATACTTCACGAACCTACTATGTCATCGAGTCTACCCAATTCCAAATACTCTACGACTACAAATTCCGAGAAAACTACAAGTGCCAGCTCTGCCAGCAACAACAAACAAGACCCTTACATGACTCGTACGGGAAGAAAGGTAAAACCAAACGTACGTTTCTCTTAGAGGGGGGTACCTGTAGGGACATAATACGTACAACAGCAGCGCGACCCCGCAAACACGTCTGCACGCGGCGAACAATTTCCATCAATGCGACACACCCGCAGAAGCCGCCGCCTTTTACGTGTGTCAGTTATATACCCGCGACACAAGCGCCACACGGCACGGCAGAATTTGTAACTTATTGTATATAATAGCTTTAAGGATTTCTTATGTAAATAAATAACCTCTCCTGATTGGTGTAGCATAGTTTATAAGCTCGATGAAATAATGTCGGGTTAACGACAAATTTGGCAATATAACTAGCCCCATTTTCTGAAATAAACACAGTTCCTCTTCGCTCTGTCTTTTCTTTCTTGGCTACGGTAACCCTCCGGTCCAAGTAGTCAGAGCACCCTAGCGACGGTACAACGGTTCAGCAGTGAACCTGGCCGGTCTAGGGGCATCAGCCAGCTGGCACAGATATTAGGGCAGTACCTACCTCACGGGTCAGTGACCCCATTAACAGCTGACCCCAAATCAGCTGGGCTGAAACTCGGTCAGTAGTCAGCTGAGCCATAGTCCGGTTAGGCGGAGGCCATAGACCGACAACAGGATTGCTGATTCCGTGGATAGTCCTGCTTTAAACCCAAACTGGTTGTCATGGATACTTAGGTACTTGTCAAGCCGTGTGTTAAGCAAACTATCAAGCCAATATGGTAGCCAGGGAAATCGGTCTGTGATTACTTTGATCACTAATATCACCGGTTTTGCTCTTTAGTATTGGTACCACCACAGTCCTCACCATTTCAGCAGGTAAGTACGAGTGCCCGACGCAAAGTGTATATAACATAGCAAGTACGCGAGGCAAATGTGCTCCAGCATGTTTCAGATGTTCAATGCTCAAGTTGTCATGACCGGGAGACTTTCCTTTCGACATTTCCTGTATAATTTTCTTTATTTCTTTTGCATCGAACAACGCACTGATCGCCCGCCCATGGTGTACATTATTGATGATTGTCCGTGGTGGCCCCAGAGGTGACTTGACAGTAAAACAGTCCCTAAACATGTCTGCAATGGATTTGTGATCGTTTAAACCGTTGACACTCACAGGTAAGCCCTGCTTGTTATTTAATTTATTCACATTTTTCCAGAAGAAACTCACGAAAATCACGCTTAGAGTGTCCAGATGCAAGTATGTCCATTTTGAGGCGCTCACTGTTGTTCTGGCACCACTTTAGACGAGACTTAAAGATTTTACGACTATTGCGCATTTCCTCCAATAATAATAGTTGATATAATTTCTTCTAGGTGTAGAACTTGTTCGGAGTTCCTCGAGTCAAGTAAATCGGTTTGCCCATCACTACTCTGTTCTGTTGTCAACTTCACTTCAATTTAAATTTGCTACGGCGACTTGTTTGTTGGCGTATTTTATTTTATTTTTATTATCCTGCTATTTAGTGTTCCGCATAGTTTTAAATTAAAACCCTTGAAAAATGAATCGCAGAAGAGCTCATGATGAAGATGACGGTTATGGTCTGTATATAAAACTGTATGCCCGGGTATTTTGTAGGTTATCCTAATACTATTAGTTTCATGACCCTTGTTAAACTTTTGTTTTTAGAGCGTCTTCATCGCAAAAGACGGCGTGTATCGGAGAACCAGGAGATTGAAGACCGACTAGAGTCTCTTATTTTGAGGGTTGGAGAGAAAAGTAGTTCAAGTTTAGAGAGTAATTTGGAAGGTTTGGCTAGCGTATTGGAAGCCGATTTGAGTACGTTCCGTGTCAAAATTTTACGTATTCTCACTGATTGTGCGATACGCATGCCTGAAAAATGTACTATTTATGCCACGTTAGTAGGTCTTTTGAATGCTAAAAATTATAATTTCGGTGGCGAGTTTGTTGACTATATAGTGAAGACTTTCAAAGAGAACTTGAAGACTGGCAAATGGAATGGCGCGAGATATACCCTCAGGTTCATTGCAGACTTAGTAAACTGCCACGTACTGGCTGCCTCTTCGCTCTTGACTTTACTAGAAACATTGGTGGACTGTGCAAATGAAGACGGAGTACCGCAAGTTAGGAGAGATTGGTTTGTGTTTGCCGTCCTTTCTGCCTTGCCTTGGGTCGGACGAGAATTGTACGAAAAGAAAGAATCCCAATTAGACCATTTACTCACCACAATAGATATATTTTTAAATAAACGAAGCAAAAAGCATTGGCAAGCTTTAAAAGTGTGGTCTACAGATACTCCTCATCTGCAAGAGGAGTATTTGGATTGTCTCTGGGCACAGATTAAGAAACTCAAGCAAGACAATTGGTCAGAGAAGCACATCCCAAGACCTTACCTCGCCTTTGACTCCATACTCTGTGAAGCTTTACAGCATACACTTCCTACTATACAGGTGAGTCTTGAGACTTATATAATACTGTAAATTGTAAATGTAACAATAACTCAACTCAAATATGGCCTGCGAACATCTGAAATATCAGTGCTCTATAAAAGTATTTACAACATCCAAACTATCCATATTTTAATATTATAAATGCGAAAGTACCTCTGTCTGTCTGTATGTTACGTTTTCACGCCTAAACCGCTGAACCTATTTTGATGAATTTGGTATAGGGGTAGATTAGAGCTGGAGAATTCTCATACAATATCTGAAGATTATTAATATTGGCATAATATTTCTTACCATAATTCTAAAATTGCTTACAGCCACCTCCACACAATGACAGCGACAACTACCCAATGCCGAGAGTCATATTCCGCATGTTTGACTACACGGATTGCCCTGATGGACCAGTTCTGCCCGGGGCACACTCCATTGAAAGATTCCTCATTGAAGAACATCTACATAATATTTTAGAAGCATACCACTTGGAGCGAAAGGAATGTGCAGCCCAGCTGTTGTGTTTCCCTTACAAAGCAAAGATACCTTTAGAATATTGTATTGTAGAAGTTATATTTGCTGAATTATTTAATTTGCCGAGACCCAGATACTTGGAAGTATGCTACGGATCAGTTTTAATTGAGCTCTGTAAGCTCCAGCCTTCTACTATGCCACAAGTGCTGGCTCAAGCAACGGAGATACTATTTTTGAGGATTGACACCTTCAATATTGCTTGCTTTGATAGGTATGTTATTATTGTTAATCTGTATTTGTAGATATACATACACACCATATTTATATATAACAAAGAAAAAGAAAGCTTTGCCACAGGCAGACTTACCTGAAGGGAGTGTAGATACCTAATAAATAGAAGACATTTTTCTTAGCCTCGTGATGGTGCTTTGTGTAGTTGTTTGTCACTGATTTCATTTGATTCCTGATGAAGAATAAAGGGTTATGCTATCTCTATCTCTGTGCTGAGCAGAAGGTCTTCGAAGCTAAACGTTCTTGATGTCATATTAACCGCTATATAAAATGCCCTAGGAGCAAAACATCCACAATTGAAATAGTTTGCTAGTTTTCGAAGCAAAATGTTATTGTTGCTTAATGTTCGCAAAGTAAAACGTACTGAGTGCAAAACGTCCTCGATTTGTGTGTTCGCAAAGTAAAACGTACTGAGAGCAAAACGTCCTCAATTTTGTGTCGCTGGACGTTAAATTGAAACATGGGCTCACACCGACTTATTTTATTTATTGTAATTATTTATTTATGCTTAAATTATGTTCCTGTTTAATTAATATTTATACTTGAGCTAATAGAGTTAATATGTAACATTTAAAATATTTTTTATTATTGTAATACTTCTTAAAAATTCGTAAGGTGTGATACTCACTTCTTCTAATTTCTTCTTTTCTTCTGTGTACCGGATGTTGAAAATTATATCCACCTTTCGCCTCTTGCTACCATGAAACATAATGTTATTGAATGTTATCTCCTGCCACTTTGCTTCTTTCCTTAGGGCATCGATAAACAGTACTAATGTTGGTTTCCTATTTTCTTTTGAATTAAAACGTCTATTCCAACCTTCAAGAGAGGATTATTCGTTCGAAAAATATCGTTGTAACAGCTTATATTCATAGTTGATTTTGATTTTAACCATTGATTCTCAAAGTAATCAAGAAATGTCTGCATTCCCAGCTGCTTCTGCTTAATGTATGACTAACACTGCGTGTGGTAACTTGCCGGCAGTAGGGGGAAATTTGCACAAATTCTGATTATCTCTCTTGACTCTTTGCAGTCATCACCTTTAAAACACTCGGCCTTTCTCCAAACAGCTTTTTTTAAGTGGAAGTAACATCCTGATATATTTATTTGCGGAATGGAATTTAAAATAACTTTTCGAAAAATATACTTTATCTTATTACTTCTATAGTTACCTAAGAATAAAGTTTTCAAGCACGTAGAAGATATTTAATCTAAAGAGGTTTCATAAGTGGCAAAAACAGTACATTTGCATGAAAGAGCTCATTATGCGTTAACCTCTATATGATTTTATGTCATTTTCCGTTGAAGACCGTTTGCGCTAAGGACTACATGAATTGAAGACGACTTGCTCCTTGGCCGTTTTCACATTGAGGTCACATTACTCGATAGACGTTTTGACTAGTGGACTATCTCATTCAAAAGACATTCAGCTTCGAGGACGTTCTGTTCAGCACTGCTCTATCTGTAGCTTTCATATATCCATATTAAGGCAGGGGACCAAGGACTATGGCTGTTCTCCATTAGTGAAATATGGATGTTTATGCCTCAGTCTACCCCCTTGAATTTATAACCATAATTATATTTATAAACATTTATCATTCATTTATAAGAGGTTCTTCTCTTTTCCAGGTTTGTCAATTGGTTTTCATACCATCTCAGCAACTTCCAGTACCGTTGGTCGTGGGAAGATTGGGAAGCATGTGTACAGTTAGATCCTGAACATCCTAAGCCTCGGTTTGTCAGAGAAGTGCTTGCTAAATGTCTTAGGTATGTACCAATGCATATTGTTATTACATTAAATCCTTAAGTGTTGCACCTTGCAACCGGAGACAGTGTGCACAGCAAGCTATCAAAATAATATTTTCCTACTGCAACAATAGACTTATCATTAATTTATTGGTGTTATTTCAGGTTGTCATATCATACTAGAATCAAAGACATGGTACCTGAATCTTTTGCAGCCTTTGTGCCTTTGAAACCTGAACCGATTTACAAGTACTCTATGGAAGGAGCAGGTAAGAACGCATTTAATAAATCTATAATAATTTATTTATTATAAAAAATATGTTATTTAACTTAGTCTAATACTTAACCGAACTTAACATATTTACATTCTGGTAACGCGACATGAAAATAAGTATAGGAAATGTGGTATTGTTGACTTCTTGGCCTCGGCCAAATAAATGCTTGTAAACAATTTGTAATATAGATACTAGAGTGTTCGCAAGATAAGCTTGCGCGCGAATGGAGGCACTGACGTACTTCATGCATGTTGTAATTCTAAATTGTCGTGTTAGTAACGTGCATTTCTTTTCCTTGATTTGATTTTAAAAACCTAATTGTTTCACGTTCTAAGAGAATAGAATATAATATAATAGTTCCGTTTTCGGCCGCGCACAGACTTATCTTGCGAGTACTTTAGCAAATATCTTGCACAAAAGTAGGCGTAGAGAGAGAAAATTCACGCACATGCAACGATAAGTACCTCCTATTGGGTGTGCAAGGCGCAAAGATCGTCTGATCAACCAATAACGCGAGCCTTTTAAGCTCGTGATTGGTTTAATATAATCCATGATTGGTTAATTACCGCACCTCGACCGTCGCGCCCCGCGCAACTACCAAATACACCAAAAAAATAACTATAGAGCATTGTCAGAATCTATGCCGGTCACTATAACTTGGACATAATAAATAGTTCTCCTTCGTCACATGAATATAAAAAAAACACAGTTTATATACAGACACAACAGTTTAAAGCTGAAACACTGAATAACTTTCCACATTCAGTCTATTCTATAGCCATTAGTTCTAGTAAGCTTACTGGCCCCTTATTCTCTTCACTGTCAATTTCTGAACTGTCGTAATAATCTTCATGCTCATCATCACTATCTTCTTCTATGTGAAATGAAGAATCTTCTTTAGGGGATAAAGAATCTGAGTCGTTATTTCCTTCGTCGTAATCATCATCTTTCTTTTTGTATGGTTTTTCGTCGAGAGAACTGAGGAAGTTTGCAACATCCTCACCCAACGCAATGAATTCTTCGTGTTTTGAGCTTGCGCTTTCGCTAAGCTCGTTAGCAGCTATAGTAGACTGTGGTGGAGCGCTGTACTTTCTTAATTATTTCCCACATAATTTAATTGTATTTCAATTTTGTAATTTAATAAACCGCTTCTATGTATCGAATAATGTTTGAATATTGGCGCTCATTTGTTGACCACTTGGTGTTGGAGGAGGCCAATGAATGGCGCTGTGAATGGATCTGTTCGAACTGTATTTTGAGAACGAAGTTTCTATGAGCGAGACTCTCAAGCACCACGGCGGATCATCTACCCGCTCGCATTTTTAGTTAGTCACTAACACGCCGCCACCACCGAAAGGTGTCCTTTTTTGACTCCGCTAACGCAAAAACGGAAGTTTGAATAATTCAACTCCTCGTTTCTTTCTGTGTAATTCTATAAGTTCCTTTGGCCACATTCTCAAGTCAGTATAAGTGAAGTGTATCGGAAGAAAACGACAAATTCAAGAAAATAACCGGCCGGACGAAAACATACCTACCTGCCAGCACGTGCCAGGAACCACGCCTGTCTGCAGCTGAATCCTCACGAGGTGGAACGCAGGTCAGTGCCAGTTTTTCTTACGTTTTCATTCATAGAAGCGGTCACATGAGTATTTCCTTTATATTACAACCAAACGCCAGGTCATAGGTTCTTTACGCTTTGTGTGCAAATACACCACTCGGTAGGACTATATACACGTCCTACCACCACAATTTATGGTCCTTACGAGTCGGATAGGCCAGTAAATAACATATTCACGTAATTATTGGTGAATAATATTTCTTTCCTATTCATTTAATTAAAAGATTCACGTAATTTTGGTGAATTCTTTCCGCCATCTTAGTTTCATTACTTTCTTTCGCTAACAGATTTACGTAAATTATTTGGTAAATTCTGCATTTAAAACGCTAAATCTACGTAATAATTGGTAGATATTTATAATAGTTGGTGATTTACGTATTAATTGGTAAATAATC
Organism: Eilema sororculum; assembly: GCA_914829495.1. Lineage (NCBI taxonomy): Eukaryota > Metazoa > Arthropoda > Insecta > Lepidoptera > Erebidae > Eilema > Eilema sororculum. Next base: position 6,845,573 of record OU618552.1, on the reverse strand, counting down.
ATCATTCTATTCACATACGCGTAACTTGTAGGTAGGTACCTATCTAGGTACGTAAGTACATAGTTACATTCTCGCTCCGCTGTGCTACTTGCGCTATTATATAATAAGCCGTAGTACAATTTTCAATAAGAAAGTAGGTATATCTAAACTGTTTGTGTTGAATTACTATTATGTTATAGTAGGTACCTTACAGATAATCTTCTTGTTATATTTCAATAGGTAGGTCTTACCTATCGTTAATTTGCAAACATGTCGTCAGATCTCGAGACGAAGCTTATTCTGTTGAATCAAAAAAAGGAATTATTGTTTGCACGCATTAATCGTTGGTATAAATCGTCGAAATCAGTTGTGTGTTTTGACATAACGACGCGAGCGAATGAAGATTTTCTGTCTGAGACCGAGAACATCGATGTCGTTCGCGATAAGTTCGAGTCGATTGTAGATCAAATAAATAGCTTAAATTTATCATTACAATCCCCTGTAGAATCCGACTATTCTTGCCTTGACTCATTCGATGAATTGTATTCGAGAATAAAACGCATTAGAAATAAATTATCTACGCTCAAGGTCAAGGAGGTCGCATCACACGGGCCGAGTAATTCAAACGCGTCTGTAGTGAAATTGGAAATGCTTGTTATTCCGAGTTTTGACGGACGCCCTGAAAACTGGAATACATTTTATCAGTCCTTTAAGGCCAATATTCATTCGAACACACAATTGTCTGATTCGCAACGTGTGCAATACCTATTCTCAAAATTAACCAAAGACGCATTAAAGTTCACTGCCGGTATTGTTCCGTCAAGTGAGACCTACAGTATAGTGTGGGACGCCTTGGTCAAGAAATACCAAGATAAACGCTCATTAGGTTCATATTATCTTAATAATATATTAGACTTAAAGAATTGTTCACCTAGTGTGAACTCACTTGATTCATTTATAGGTATATATTCCTCATCTATCGCCGCGCTTAAAGAGTTAGGTATAAATGATTTAACGGACTTCGTGTTTCTACAATGTGCCTTGAGGAAAATGGACACGCTAACCATCCAAGCCTTCGAACTTTCTGTTCGAGGTGTCGAAATACCTACAACGCAACAGCTGATCGACTTTGTACAAGATTATGCTAAGATGATTGAACGGTCAAACCCGCGGTCTTCGTCATATGCGAAGTCGTCCACTGCTGGGACACCACAGTCTAATGATAGGCGTGTACAGCGTAATTCTAAGTCGTTTGTTGTCAGTGTGCCGATTAATAATAAGTCGAATGCGCCCGCCGTAGTTGATGCGTCATGTTGTTTATGTGGCGGCCGCGACCACCGACACCTGTATAACTGCGCTCAGTTTAAAAATATGCAAAATGCAAAGGCTAGATATGAGTTTATTAAATCTAAGCGTGGTTGCGTGAATTGTCTAAGCACATTACATAATCTCCCGCGATGTAAAAGTACGTCAGTTTGTTTCTGTCAGAAAAAACATCATAAATTATTGCATTTTGAGAATAATATTAATAATTCGCACTCGCATGCGACGACTGTTGCCGCATCCCCGCCGCCCCAGTGCGACCTTGACGGTCCCACTCCTGAGTCATCGCTCGCTTCAAGCACTGTGCATTCGTATGCCTCTAGCCATAAGGGTGATATTCTCTTGGCAACCGCTCAGGTGTATGCTCGCCCTAAAGGTAGCACTGGAAATAAATCTGTAGTCAGATGTCTAATTGATAATGGCTCACAGAATAACTTAATAACATTGTCCTGTTGTCGTTTATTAAATTTACCAATAATACCAATGAGTAATTCTGTTGTCAAAGGTGTTGGCTCCATTTCGCACACGATAATAGGCTATGTGTATTTGGACATTGAATCTCGTATTTATGCAGATCATAAGTATACTATACATGCGTTAGTTATGAATAGCCTTACGGATCAATTGCCCTCGCAATTAATTAAGTGTGATAGCGAGTTAAATCTTCGCGATTTACCGCTTGCTGACTTAAGCTGGAACATTCCAGGAAACATTGATATAATATTAGGTGCACAGCTCTTCCCGTATATCTACTTAGGAAATAGAGTCGAGTGTGGCCCCAGTGCCCCTTGTGTACTGTCAACCGCGTTTGGGTATGTACTTATGGGTGATTACCCACGTAAAGTTGTTGTGCCTACAACCGCATCCTTTTCTGCGCTAGCACTAACTGATTTAGTGCAAAAATTTTGGGAACTTGAGGAAGTTCCTGTGAAGCGCCTATTGTCTCCAGAAGAAACCGAGTGTGAGAATATTTTCACATCTGTTGCGCTGCCGTTCTGCAAGGATCCCTCTGAACTAGGGAACTCGCGCGGCGTCGCTCACCGCCGGTTTATGTCGCTCGAGCGTAAACTTCGTCAATCACCAACCGTACGTGAAAATTACAATAAGGTTATTCGGGATTGTTTGGATAACGGTTATCTTGGTCTCGTTGATGACTCTAATTTGTCTATGGATGGTTATTACATACGACATCGCGCAGTGGTTCGACATGACAAACCGATGCCGCGTATTGTGTTAGACGCGAGCGCTAAAACCCACACTTGTCTTTCGCTCAATGATATTTTACATATTGGTCCCAATTTACAGGCAGACCTGTTTTTATTATTATTAAATTTTAGGCTATGTCCTATCGCAATGAACGCTGACATAAATACTCACCGCAAATCGCTTGAGTTTGATGTTGGCAGTCATGTCGCAAAGGTTTTAGGTCTCTCGTGGGAGCCGTGTGGAGATAATTTTTATTTCACATCCACCTTGGTAGATGAGAAGTGCACTAAGAGAAATATACTCCCTATAGTTGCACGACTATTTGACGTGCTCGGGTTGGTGACACCTGTGATACTCTACGCCAAGTTGTTAATTAAGGAACTTTGGCTTAGTAAGAGTGATTGGGATGACCCTGCTCCAGAGCATATACGCTCACGCTTTTCCGCTCTCGTTCAAGAATTAAAATTGCTTGACACATTAAAAATTCCGCGATATATAGGTGTCGAAGTTGACTGCGAATTACGTCTTGTCGCATTTTGTGATGCCAGCCTGAATGGCATGGGATGTGTTATTTATGCACATTGTACCTACCCATCTGGCATTCAAACTCGCATTTTGTGTGCGAAAACAAAGGTCACTCCGACAAAGATTACTACGCTTGCTCGATTAGAGTTATGTGATATTTTGCTTATGTCAAAGTTAATAAGAGCTGTACGTGATTCGTATGCATTACGCATTCCCGTTACTGACATTTACGCCTTTTCTGATTCCACGATTGCCTTATCATGGGTTCACTCGTCACCACATCGGTGGTCGATTTTTGTTAGCAACCGGGTCGCTCAGTGTCAAGAAAACTTGAACGCTAAACATTTTTATCACGTCGCCGGAGACATTAATCCGAGTGATTGTCTATCACGCGGTATGCTCCCCTCGCAACTTTTGGCTTATGATTTGTGGTGGAACGGTCCAGCATGGATCCGCGGCCCCCCTGATGAATGGCCTATTAAGTCATTCTCTCCCGCCAACTGTTCTGACTTACCTGAGCATAAGGCAAATGTGTTGAATGTGACAACAAAACACACAGAGTCGCCATTGTTATGTACATTAGCACAACGTGTTTCTTCTTGGCAGAAACTACTACGTATCATTACATACGTTTTAAAATTCGCACGATTTAAATTTAAGATCGAACCTCATTCTGTATCAGGATTACATCCTGTCCTTCTCCCTAAACGCGATCACGTTGTTGATCTAATAATTCAGCATTTTCACGTTGTCAATTGTCATACTGGACCTGGACTCCTCATGTCTATCATAATATATAAAACGCGTACTGGTACTTACAAACTCGCTGTAAGCAAGTTGTATCCTATCCCAACGCAATAACTTACAACGCTAAATGGAATCTTAAACTTTAATTTTTAACTCAAGCTTTAAACATACTTTAGATAGAATATTGTTAGTCTAAGTTGTTATTTTAGCTATGTGTATTATTATGTTATACAAATTCACTATGGACTCTAATCAGCCAGTGTTCGCTTGTTTGTTTCGTAACGTCTTGCGACGTTCCAAAGCCGGGTGCATGGTGGAGCGCTGTACTTTCTTAATTATTTCCCACATAATTTAATTGTATTTCAATTTTGTAATTTAATAAACCGCTTCTATGTATCGAATAATGTTTGAATATTGGCGCTCATTTGTTGACCACTTGGTGTTGGAGGAGGCCAATGAATGGCGCTGTGAATGGATCTGTTCGAACTGTATTTTGAGAACGAAGTTTCTATGAGCGAGACTCTCAAGCACCACGGCGGATCATCTACCCGCTCGCATTTTTAGTTAGTCACTAACACGCCGCCACCACCGAAAGGTGTCCTTTTTTGACTCCGCTAACGCAAAAACGGAAGTTTGAATAATTCAACTCCTCGTTTCTTTCTGTGTAATTCTATAAGTTCCTTTGGCCACATTCTCAAGTCAGTATAAGTGAAGTGTATCGGAAGAAAACGACAAATTCAAGAAAATAACCGGCCGGACGAAAACATACCTACCTGCCAGCACGTGCCAGGAACCACGCCTGTCTGCAGCTGAATCCTCACGAGGTGGAACGCAGGTCAGTGCCAGTTTTTCTTACGTTTTCATTCATAGAAGCGGTCACATGAGTATTTCCTTTATATTACAACCAAACGCCAGGTCATAGGTTCTTTACGCTTTGTGTGCAAACACACCAATTGGTAGGATTATTTACACGTCCTACCAGACTGAGTTGTTTTTGGTTTATCCATTATATCCATATCCATGTCCATTGTGAATCCTCCGAAGAGGTCGTCGAAAAAGTTAGGTATATCGGCACTAACTGTTGTTTTAGTAGTATTAGTAAGTTTTGAACTGCTAGTAGGAAGGTAGGTAGTAACTTCTACATCGGCAGCAGCTTTTGTAATAGGTGTTGTGAGATTTTGGTGTTGCTTCTTTTTACATTTAGTTTTATTGCTTTCCGCGAAGTGTAGTGGTATTACGGTTTTCAGCTGTTTATCTTGAGTCTCAATTTCGGAATCGTTTTCTGGCTTTGAAGTAAATGGGAATATAAATTCATTACCATCTTTAATTTCTTGTACATCACTTAATTCTATTTCTTCCTCTGTATCTGCCTCAATCATATCTTCCATGTCATGAATCCATCCTTTGTTTGCATTGATAATTTTTACAATTGGTGGTGTTGCTTGAATATCTTCCTTAGTTTGTACTGTCGTACTACTAACCTTGGGTTGTGTTGTCGTAGTACTAATCTTGGGTTGTGCTGTCGTAGTACTAACCTTAGGTTCTTCTGTCGTAGTAGTAATATTTTCCTTGTTGGAACTAAAAGTGTTATCATTGTGTTGCTCTATATTCGATTCGTTTTCTAGGTTGCTGGAAGTGCTTGTAGAAATATACCCTTGGAATTTAGATGTTTTTCTTCTTAATGTCAATGTACTTGCTGTGACAGATGTCGTTGTTCGGTTTTTTTCGAGTGCAGGCGTTGACCATTTGTCGTGGTTCACAGATGTACCCTTTGTCATTAAGGTCGATTGTCTAAACCTATTATTTCTTTTCGGTTGTGTACTTCCAGCCGTGGGTTCAATTGCGATAGTAGTCGTAGGGGCTTTGGTTGTAGTAGATGCTCTGGTTGAAGTAGGTGTGGGTGTAGATGTTTTTATTGTGGTTGTACTCTGCGACGTAGTTGGTGTAGTACTTGTGCTTATGGAAGTCGTGGCTGAAGTTGAACTTGGTAGGACTCTCGAAGGTTTAGATTCCTGTATAGAGTTAGCTATATTTGTTGCTGCAGAGCTGGCAAGAGGCGTTAAGTCGTCAGGATTTTTCAAAGGGTATACTCGCATCACTCTTTCCGTTGTCGTAGTGCTTGTCGTGCTGGTGCTTGTTGTAGTATTGAAACGCCTTTGTTTTTTAATTTTCTCTGTACTCTTGAATTTTGGTGTTGGCCTCGTGCGTCTGGGTTTAACCGTTGTGCTGGTTGAAGTAGTAGTTATTCTACCAGTAGTAGTTGGTTCTTCTTCTTGTTCTTCCGTAATTGTAAATGGTGCATCTGTTGTAGTTATAATGAAATACTTTTCTGTTTGGACTTCCCTTTCTTTATGTGAAGACATTGGGGTGGTTCTAGTAAATGCCGCTAAAATTTCAGCCCAATCTAAGTGGTCGTTTTCGTAAGCATAAGTTTCATGAACAGTAATAATGTCGGGGGAAACGGTGGTAATGCGAATAGGTTTTATATTATCGCTTACTGGTTCCTTTTTTATTGGTCTCTTACCAGTAGTGGGCTTTCGGTGGTTTTTGGGACCCTTTTTACTATTTATTATTTCTGGTAAATTAAGCGTCATTGGTTTAAAAGCAGTGTCAGCTGTAGAATTCGTATCTGCGTAGTCTCGCTCGTAAGACTCGCCGCCAATTTGAGGGCTCGGCCGGAAATCCAGGGGCAGGGTTTTTTGAGGTTTGGGGAACATGGATTTCAACGGCGGCATCGGTTTAAAGGGCTTCTTGTCCATAGTAACAAAAACGCCCGGAGGAGCGTTATAAACTGGAGGTCTGATGTTTTCTGGGCGGTAATTTAATTTCGTTGACGGTGGTTTGTAATTGTATGCTTTATAAGATGTAGTTGACGTTTCCGGTGCGTTGTATAAGTGATCTGTGGTATTTTGTATACTTTTCAGGGGTTCAACTTGGTACTGTGAGTTTGGTGTCGGCAAAAATGCTGGCTTCGTTGTTTTTATCGGATTGGAAGCTACAGGTCCGTTATCAGGATCGAAGTGTATGTGATCCTCATGACTTTTGTCAAAGTAAGAATATGGTGGATAAGCTGGCGATGGACGAGGATATCTAAAAGATGGAGGTTTAACGGGATAAGGAAAAACTTTTTTTTGATGATATGGTTCTCGGTCACTGACATAACGACTTGTTTTCGTATGAACTTTCGGCGGCGGATACGGATGTGGAATATATGCTTTAGGTTTCTGTCGATATGATGTGACATCATCGTGAGTGTCTTCACTAGAAAATAAAGAGGAAAAGAGTCTTTCTAGACCTCGTGAAGGTTCTCGTCGTTTCTGATATTTTTGAGGTGGACCTATATTCTTGTGAACCCATACGGCCCGTTGTGATCTAAGATGCTGCGTTGGATGCTTTCGGTATGTTTGTAATGGCGGTCGCTCCGTTGGAGCATTCTCTCTTATTGTGAATGTTCTTACTGGGTTCTCATATGGCTTCTTTAATAGCTTTGTTGACTGCGATGTCACTGAAAATGTCAACTCATAATGATATTTTCCAGGATAAGCCTCGCCCTGTCTCACTCGTTTTACCGACCAGTATGCTTTAGGTTCTGTGCAGTTATTATTACTGCATTTCTGAGGCAGTTTATCATCTTCAGCAAAGCGGTACCCTTGTTTCTCTTCAAGCAACCTGCCTCTAGCTAATACGATAGAATCACTAGGCAGAAGAGGTTCCTCTTTAAGTCTATCGAAAGGTGCTGATTTAATTTTTTCCCAAAGGTCATGATCATCAACTTCTTTTGATGCGTGATCCTCAGGCTTACTGTCGGGCGATACGAGAACACCGTTCGTTATTAGCTGGTCTATTTTATCCCTGACTAGGGTCAGGTACACACTGTGTCTCAAGGCATCTTCCCAATAATGCGCAGGCAGGGCGGCTACTGTTGGTGGTAATTCAGTCTTGACGGATTCTTGTAAAGTGGCTGCTGGTACGGTGATATCGCTCGCCCAATTGTTGAGTGGTATCGGCGTAGGTTTGAAGTCATCGTCTTCGTCTGCGTGACTTCCTTCTTTCCGCACCTGAAACGTAAATAGATAAACGGTAAGTAAATTAAAGTCAATGACAAATGATTTACTATTTCTCGGAATATATTGCAAAAACATCGTCTATATTTGACTTGGTATGCGTTTGAAAGTAAAATGGTGGTGGGCGGGAAAGTGCGCCGGAGACATTGGCGTGTGGCAAATCGGTTGCGTGTTTAGCGATCCAACCCCCGCTCGCAATGAGTTTCCAAATGAATAATTTTTGCATTCAGCTTCTTTGTAATTTTGAATGATGTAGTTAAATGCTTCTGCTATAATTTCCGCCATTGTTGTCGCTATTGTTCCTGACTTAGTTTCCTGCTTTGTTGGTAAAGTATATTCTGCGGAAAATCTATAAATATGTGAATACGTTTCGGAGATTAACGCTTTTCTATAATTGGGTATTCTACTGACTAGTCAAATTAGTTACTTTGTACTAAACCTCAAAACAATGAGTTAAAAGCTAACTTGTATCTGAAAAGGTTTAGTGACGTCATACATTTAATAGTCAAATCAGTTATCTACTATTATATAAGTCGAGTGGATGACTAAAAATAAATAAATACTATAAAAAAACATTACCCTCCTTCCTTCGGCAGTCGGGTAATAAGAACCGACGCAATTTTTACCGCTCTTTTACCATTCTTAATTTAATAAGCTCGGTTAGAGAATTTATTTTAACTGGAGGATAATACCCAATCGTTTTTATCACGGTATTTGCGGCACCTGTAATTCCTTCGGGGTCATAGAAATCCATACACCTACAACCTTTCGGTTGTGGTGATTGATGGACGAGCTTCTGACGCAGGCTACACCCTCGGGATTGGACTGTCAGACGGCAGTCATCACGTATTGGCCGCCCGTATAACCCGTAATAAAAAAAGGTGTGAACGCCGGGCTCCGAGATTAGAGCTTCGAATGCAGCTGGAAACAACGCTAAGATAACGATGGTTTATATAAAATTATTTGCCAGTTGCCCCAGTGAGGCATCATAGGTTCTCATCTCACCACCCGCGGGTTCAGTGGTTGTTCCGGCTGAAGGTTCCACATCACTTGCTAGCCGATCAATCCGAAAAGTTTATTAAAAGCCAACATACAGCTGGAATTAACCCGTGAACTATACTTGGAATTGAATTGGCGTAACCAGCTCAGGTTACAAGATGGCCTCAGCAGCCCTACCATGGCAGAAAAGACTCGTGTCTCTCGTATATTTTCGACCAATAAAATAGCAAAAAAATTTACTCCTATTCAAACAAAATAACTCTATAAACATCTAAGAGTAACCAAAATGCACGTCCTAGCGAAATCAAAAGACAAAATCGTGCAAGCTCTTCCAAAAGACCAAAGTACTAAAGAGCTCGAGTCGCGCCTCCAATTCCATAAAAAATTCATGATAGGCTCGCAGACTGGTAGGGTAGGTTTGGGTAATACTAGGAGGCAGTCAGACAAAGACATAACAAAATCTTTTCTTCAAGTAGATGAAAATAATACCTACAAAGTGCACGCAATGAACCTAGAAATACAAAACGAATGGTTAACACTAGGTGAATTTTGTATTCCCATAGCCCAAAAATGGCGTACCTTAATATACGACTGGTCACCGGCTCTCCTTAAATTCTATCTCAATGCATTCCAGTTGACCCTCCCCGACCAAAGCAATCTTGTCAGATGGGGAAAAGCCACAGATAAAACATGTAACTCATGTGGTAAAGCAATTGGTACTGCTAGGCACCTACTGGTGGGTTGTAGGACGCTATTAGACCGGGGTCATTACTCGCGCCGACATGATAAGGTATTAGAAATCGTACGTGAGGCGGTAAGTTTGGCGGTAGCTAGAGCGAAAAAGGGTTTAACCACAAACCAAAGAAATGACGTCGCGTTTGTAAAGGAAGGCTGCTCAAAAAAGACAAATCAAAAGCCGTACTCAATTTTGATAGCAGCCGCTGACTGGACATTACTCGCAGATTCGTATGAGAAACACTATAAAATACCGGAGGATGTTTGTGCCTCGTCATCCAGAACCGATATATTCCTATTTTCAAAACAGCAAAAGCGTGCAGTACTAGTAGAACTCACAGTACCGTGGGAAACTAACATACCTAAAGACCACGCTATAAAAATAAACAAATACTTTGACCTGACCAACGAGTTAACCAAAAATGGCTATGTGGTTAAACTCTACGCCGTGGAAGTAGGAGCAAGGGGAATTCCAGCTAAATCCCTGTATAACTTATTTAAAGACCTCGGATTGCCAAGAGCTTCAGTAAGCTCTTTACTCAAACGAATATCTAAAACGGCGTTGATAGGATCTTACCAAATTTGGATAGGTAGAGGGGGAAACACGACTGACGGTGGAGGTGAGCGCTGATGCATCACAAGGTGGCCACCCTAAATCTACACCTGGGTCGCAAGTCCCAGGCGCCGTCGCAGTGTTCCTCTCTGTACCACGCCATGGACCCGGCGACCGCACGGTGAATCCATGGAATGCTATGAACCGGATCTCTTTTAAATTACACTAGGCCTGACTTTTGCCATTAATTAAAAAAAAGAAAATACTACACGTTCTACATTCAAAATATAAAAAAAAAGAATCACACAAAAAGTATTTCAATACGATTTAAACAGGTTACGTATATTCACGAAATCACCAATATCTAATGAATAGGCCTATTCATGGACTGTAACTATTCACTATAATTACGAACACAGATGAACAATAGCTATAATATAGAGGATGGATCAATTGGGCCTATTTTTGTGAAACAATCGTGTATTACTAATGTTCGATATGCAGGGTTTCATAACATTGCACTTTAGTTACGCTTTTTAAAAGATCTTAATCTCGTACTTCTTTAGCAATCTCTTTGTATCTCGAGTATCTCGACAATGATAGATGGTGTATCCCCTTCGAGCATTTGATCTAGACCTATATAGCCATGGACCGTAGTTGTGTCGGTGGTGCAGCGAGGTGTCAGGTTTGAGTCCGCGTTGGGGCAAGGTTAGGCTAGCAGGGCTTAGATCAAAATCTCTCGAATTTTGCATAGTTGTGTAACATAAAAAATACAAACTAATAAACTTTCACATTTAAAGCTTTAGTAGTATTTACATATTTTTTTATTGTCATTACTGCCACCGCCGCCACATTTTATTAGAATAATTATAAATATCTTTTTTTAATTGACTGAGACATATAAATATTTAAGGGTCGCAGCAAAACAATAATTTATAAGTAGCAAATATTGTACCCGATATTATTGGGGGTGTTTTTGATAAGTTTTTTATTGGGACTGCCGTCTCAGGGACGGTAGTCCCAAAACACTCAATTTTATAGAAATTTAAGTTGTATGATGAAATTTTCTTTTCAAATAAAATTTAAAAAAAAAAAAGTTTTCTCAAGATGAATGTACCGTCCTAACCTGGTTACATGGTTACATTTGGCTGGTACAATTTTTTTTGCATATTTTAACACTAGAGTGGTTAATTTGAAGATCGATATCTTTCATTCCATTTGAATTCCATATTCAAATTAATTTTATAATATTATAGCTGTCACACTTTTTATAAATCAGTTGTTCATTATTCTATTGTTTGTGAGCGTTTCGATTTATGAAATTCGCTATTTCTATCATCACAATGATTTCTATGCTAGACTAACTACGGGCCCAAAAGTTTGATATCGACGCAATCAACCATCAAATTATGCGCTACTTTTTGTAGCTGTCATACAGATAGGAGAGGATCCATTTATCTATTCTTTACGTTTTTTTTCTTTTATTTCCTTCCCTTTCCGTTTCATCTCAACCCTAGAACCACGACACAAACACAATTTTTGTTTTTTTTCCTTTTTTAAACAACTTTCGGAGCAAGTCAAGTACACAATGTCTTTTATACAAGCTTTGATTCTACTATATGTCAGACATGGGGGTCACTATTTCAGGTACCAATAATCCCGTTGTAGCATTTTGACCCTCAGCTTGACGACCTCATAAGATGCTTTTCACCCCCTCTTAAAGGGCCGGGACTGTAAGTAGGTGCTATTGGTGAAGAATGCTAAGTTTTTATGATACGAAAAAAATAGTGCCGTGCCGTAACCATGAAAAAAACGTATTTTTATATTATTTTTGGATACTAGTTACGTCGTACTCGTAACGTAGACAGTGCGCAGTAAAGGATATTTTATTATATTTATTTATTATATAATACATATATTATACCACAAGTGTCACAAAGTGCGTTGACGATTTCATTTTAATCGATTCCGTTTTATAAATTTTGATCTGAATAATGAGCTGACCGGACACGAAAGTCGTGACCGATGAATTTATAATGTTGCTTATTAATTTCGTAACTTTGTAATGGAAATTTAAAGTACGGTATTTTTATTTATTTATGTTTAAATCTAGAATGTTTATTTATTTATGCAAAGAATAATGCATTAATGCCTGTTTGTAGGCACTAATGCATTTTTACTGCCTAATGTTAGTGACGGCTAATTTAATAAATGCACGAGTGTACGTAATAAAAATTCCGGGTAATTACCGAAGTTCCTTTGCCAATTTTGACGGCTTTTTGACTGCAGACAACTGAGCTGATAGAGATAAAAACAATATAGACCTACGTACAAAAAAAAAAATAAACCCAGATCTAAGTATTTACTCATGCATGATATTAGTTACCAATCTCGTTTCAGAGTATCTATCCCTGACATAAGATTTATAATAAGCGACAATTTTTTTTTTCTTGACTTGTCGGGCGCACTACTATGTCCCCAGATTCACCAGCCGTAAAGCCCTAACGACCAAGACTTGATACAGTAAAGACCAGTGGCGATGGATCCCTATCTGATTTCTACTGGCTCGGGAGGCCGATGCAGCATACAACTACATCGAGCTATTTTTGTTCCATCGGCTTCCCTTTTGAAAAATTTTCACCTTTCAAGACTAACCAGTAATATCATACCATCATTCATCAAGAAATTGCAGATTTTATTTTAGTTTTTGTTCGGTTTTCTCCTGTGGAATTATCTACTGAGCATTGTACGAAGCAAGTGAACGTGCGTGAACGAATGTTCGTTTGGTATTTGTATCGAATAAACACGCTTTTATATATTTTTAAACATTATTCACAACATTTGAGTTTTGCAGTGGCGGCTTTTTTATTTTTTATTTATTAAAATTTATTTATAGTTAGTGAATAAACTTTTGGCGCTCTTGTTGGTCATTATCATACGTATGGTGATTACATAATAGTCACCAGTTTAAAATTTGCAAGACGTTGATAATATAGAACTCTGTCAAAAGTATCTGATATACTTTTGACAGAGTTCTATATTATCAACGTTTGTCAATAGTTGGTATAATCAGCCACAGTCGGCGTGCGGTTTTAGTCGGTTCGAGTCCGACATAACCTCCCCTTCCGGCTCCAGCAGGGGGGGTATCCGAGGGGATTTCCGCACGAAAAAAAAGGTATAATCAGCCAATTCATCAAAATGTCTGTAACCAGTTAGCTTCCTGGGTCAAGCAAGGTGTTATAGAATGTTTATTTTCTATAACGGTGAGCGTCAGATGCCAAAATGCCTATACACTTGCCCCTATTTACATACAATCTGGGTCTCGATTCTGTTAAAGCCAAACCACTGTGGTGCCACTGCCACTCCAAAAAACGGCATTAAATAATAGACTTTAAAGAGATCTAAGTTCAAAATTAAATGACTTTTTGCAGAGTAATTGAAAAATTTAAAATTGTTGCTGAAACGTGGATGTTAATACACCTCTGCCTACCCCTTCGGGGATTTACAGGTGTGAGTGTATTTATGTATGTACATTGTACATCTCTAACCTACCCCTTTGTGAACGCACAATAACAATAGAACTTACAATATTCTATCACCATCTGCATGAATAGCCGTGGACTTGTGTACAAGATGGGTCAGGATGGGTCGAAGATCAAACCGTGATGTCTGCGGCTCATTTCATAATATTTCTCAAATTTCTTCTTGGAGACTGTAACCTTCCTGTTATCACCACGTTAAGACGGCACAGATTACCTAATAGTTGGAATTACCTAATAGTTGGAATTACCTAATAGTTGGAATTACCTAATAGTTGGAATGACCAAATATTTGTAGCGACCTAATATTTGGAATGACCTAATAGTTGGAATTACCTAATAGTTGGAATTACCTAATAGTTGGAATTACCTAATAGTTGGAATGACCTAATAGTTGTTACCTAATAGTTAGTTGGTTGCCCCTGGGTTGTTCTAATGTGTGATTCCATAAGCTACTTCATAAGTACGTAGGGTACTCTGTAATTAGCTCGAAACTAATTTCTCTGCTGTCCATGCATTTTGGGCATCTCATCATCATCATCAATGTGGTGCCACCTTCATAATGAAATTTGGAGTATAGTAGGCAAAAATCTGAGATTCTATACTGTAATTTTTAAAAGCTTTTCTTCAGTCTTTCTCGTCTCGGAAATCCTGGGCTCTTCTTTATCTGAACTCTGCTTTCGAGAATCAACCGTAGATGGATCGTGTTCAGAGCATCTAGGGTCAGTTTTCACTCCAACTATTGTCTGATTCGGTTAACAACCTTACTGTTCTAAAAATGTGAACAGTGATCTTGAAATCTGTAAAGTATATTTCACACTATTGAAAAACAAATGTGTCCAAATATTCCCATTAACATTCCCAGGCCTTTATCTATTTATGTCGTTATTTTATATATTTTAATGGTACATTATAGCGTGTATTAATATGATTTTCCACGAAACTCATAATGTATACCTAGATACGGTTGATCGCTCTACTTGGATGGGAAATCTCCATTCTCTGACAATGCAGTGCGAACTATAAGGTCATTGTCTGTTGTATAATAAGTTTAATATTGTTTGCTTTTTATTTGTATTGTTCGATAGGCTAACGCTAGTGTTAGTTTGACATTTGTTGTGAATTCTACGAGTCATATTTGTGTAGTAAATTAATTTGATCATTTTGAATCTTTTGAGTTTACATACTTTGAATCTGCGGTAGCCTATATCCCGTCCATTATATTATTGTATTTTAGACAGATGAAAGTAGTGATTGCATGAAAATTTAAAATATCGATAAAGTTAAAAACCTTGTTTTTTTTTTTTTAAAAGAATATTAGAACCGAAGTTACTAATATTCCCTCTAACCCCTCAAACTAAGCTAAATTGCTTGTGCTAGGAGTGGGTTCACGTCGGTTGTGTAATGGTCAGGATCGAACCCGGGACCTCTCGATCGTAAGGCCGACTCCTTAACCACTAAGCTACCGACGCTTATTAATTGATAAATTATTTAACGAAATTATTAAAATATATATAAATAAATGAAAATATTATGATAAATTTATGTTTACGTGTGGAGTTATAATCTACTAGCTTTTGCCCGCGGCTCCGCCCGCGTGGATGTCGGTTATCGCGGCCAACCATAGCCTATGTCCTTTCTCATGGTCTAATCTACCTCTATACCAAATTTCATCAAAATCGGTTCAGTGGTTTAGGCGTGAAAGCGTAACATACAGACAGAGAGACAGACAGAGTTACTTTCGCATTTATAATATTAGTATGGATTATCTTTCTCTACATAATAATAAAGCAGTAATAAATATTTCGCGTCTGTACAATTTACAAATGTAATAGAAAACGATTGTTGACCATAACGCACACGCTAATCTACAAAATAAAACAACTGGCTTCTAGAAGAATATTCCAACATGCTGATTTCCTTTATAGGTATATTGAAGAGTTCCGTAGCCTGATTCTGAAACCCATCATCAGATCTTTATGCAATTTAAATGGGATAATTTTGGAATAAACCTCTTTCAAACAAAAAAAGAATTTTGACAATCCGTCAACATATGAAGGAGTTACAAAAATAATTTTTCCGTAAAAATCATACAAATATAAAAAATATAAACATCCGAATTTATTGTTTAGAAATCGGTTAAAAACCGACATATAAATTAAATTTTTTTTTTTTCTGTATTCGATATCGATAGTTACATTTTCAAGTTATAATAAAAACTCAGTCTAACTACATCCCTAAAATTGCTTTCTGGCTGACGTGACGTTGTCAATGATAAATGACGTATAGGCGCCTAATTTTTGTTAGGATTTTCAGGTGTTGACGCTAGAACAAAGTTATACCGACCACTGTCAGTGAGCTGTCTAAAATACAATAATATAATGGACGGAGTATAGTGGTATGGGTAATGGACTGCTAAGACGAGGTCTCGGGTTCGATCCCAGGTTTACCATGGCACACACCAATGACTTTTCGATGCTTTTCGAAGTTATGTGTGTATTTATCGCAGGTTTATAAGTGCCCGGTTAATGGCAATAGGCTCGCCACCTATTACATTGGGACCCAAACATAAACTGGCGAATTGTCTCCTCTGCCTACCCCTTCGGGGAATATAGGCGTGAGTTTATGTTATGATATGTTATGAGTTTACGTCGGAAAAAATCTGATCTCCTTCTAGCTGCTCATAACCTGTCTCTACTATTTTAAACCTTTTATGCAAGAGCTCCGGTTGCACAAATTACTGATTTAACCTTGGATGATTTTATCAATACCATGTTGGTTCCCGGTGGAGTAGAATAGGACCACCCCAGCTCTTCCTGTGGGCGTCGTAAAAGGCGACTAAGCGATAGAGCTGTCCTCCATCCGACAGTTAACATACAGCCCAAGACAAAAGGCCCGCTAGTCGGCAATAGGCTGGTCCCCTGTTATGCCATGGACCGAAAATCATAATCGGCGAAACGTGGGTGCTAATACACCTCTGCGTACTATTTACAGACGTGTATATGGATGGATGGATTTTATCAATGAATCTAATTTATTAAGCAAGTCGGAGAGAATCCGGTTGAAATTTAAGACTAGCTTGCTTTGATATCGAAGACGATTCTCTCTGCATGATTTATAAATGTGATTTACGAGATTTTACCAGGGGAACGGCCCCCTTAACAAATGGCAATTCGTTGGCAATTCGTCAGTAGTCTAGGGTAATAAGGGTGTCTTGTCTAGGATGGCACATCAGCTAAGTATCATAACGTAAACCTGTTCAAACGATTTGCGTTAACAAATCGTACTTACATACTATTGGCTAATAACTACCATGCGTGTATCCTAGGAGATAACATCAATTTAGTATCATGCGTAAGAAACTACAAATTATGTAACATATAGGTATAAAATAAATAAACACGTTTCCTCCAAATTCCAAAATTCAATTTAGTATTCAAAATGGTTCTAATTAATATTCAAACTCTCTACTACATACATTTTGATACACTTTATTCTGTTATAAAACAAAAGTGGTTATACTGCTTATTACGATCGGAAACCGGACGATTAGATCCTAAATATTTATTTTAGCACTGATTTTATACAGGTTCGTGTAGATTTTGTAATATAAAACACAATTTCATGTTCTCTAAAATGTGAAAATATTAGAGTTTCGTTCGGTTCGCTCCACTAATCCGAAGGATCGTGGTGTTTAGCTCAACTGTTGATGTGTTGAGAGTACTCGTCTTCATAAGACAGATTCAATGAGTCGTTTAATACGACAGACTAAACAGCTCTCTCATAGAAATATGTCTTATAATTTGGGTTCTATTAGGTATGCGGATAAATAAACAAACAAATATTTGCACTGCACGTGAATCAAACCCGCGCCCTTCGACGTAGCGAGTGGCCCAACGTTCTATCTACTATCTACCGCTACGCCAAATTTTCTTTCTTTTAATCAGAGAAAATACTCAGATATCTTAGGTTGCCGGACTTGAGATTGCCGAAGAATATGTCTTGCACTCCGGCTGACCTAGAGCTATCTATTTCTCTATAAGCGTCGGTAGCTTAGTGGTTAAGGAGTCGACCTTACGATCGAGAGGTCCCGGGTTCGATCCTGGCCATTACACTACCGACGTGAACCCACTCCTAACACAAGCAATTTAGCTTAGCTGGAGGGGTTAGAGGGAATATTAGTAACTAAGGTTCTAATATTGTTTATAAAAAAAAAAAAATTTCAAGCTGGCCCTCTTGGGGTGTGAGGACCACGGCGTCCCCATGTAACCCCTGGGTTTGGGGAGACGCGTGGCCTTGGCCTGCTTTTGCTAGGGTGACAAGCGGCTCCACTCATCACCCCATTTTTTTTTTTTTTCGTGCGGAAATCCCCTCGGATACCCCCCCTGCCGGAGCCGGAAGGGGAGGTTATGTCGGACTCGAACCGACTAAAACCGCACGCCGACTGTGGGTCTTGGTGCTAGGCCGGAGGTGAGGTTGTCAAAGACATATCCCTCGCACCCCGGCTGACCCAGGGCCATCCCTTACGGTCTGGCCCTCCTCAGGAGGGAAGACAACGGTGTCCCCAACTCGCCCCCGGAATGGGGAGGCGCGCTATTCAGCGCGCCGCCGCCGTGGCCTGCTTCTGCTGGGGTGACAGGCGGCTCCACCCGTCACCCCCAGGCCCGCGCTCATTGGGGACGGAGGTCAGTCAGTGCCCTCCGACGCCCGAGTTGCCTGCGCGCGCGGGCGGCCCACTCATCACCCCCGGACACGCGCTTAAAGGGAGACGCCTCAGGGGGGGACCTCTGATGCCCGAGTTGCCTCTGCCCGTCTCGGGCTACATAACATGCTCACACCTAAAAAGGCCTCTGCTTACCTGACTATTAAAAACTGTCTTTATAGTCAAATGGCGGGCTGCGGTCTGATCCTACCTGAACTATTGCTTACCTATTTTGTTTTTGTAATCTGATTGATTTATCAAGTAGATTTATTGAGGAGACAATATCATCATACCGATTTCTAAATTGCGTCCAAGTTTACACTTTAAAGCCCAGGGTCCGCTATTTATTTTTGTTTGTATGTCAGCTTTTGCCAGATCCTATCTGTTGTTTAGCAGGTGCACCTGCTGAGGAGGTGCACCTTAGGAGATCAATTTGGGGCCCTAAGGTGTTGGAGGCCCTACACGTCTAACGAATATGAAATAGCATTTAATAAAACTAAAAAATAACCTTAAAATATTTAAGTAAATGAATGAATTGCTACTGGCGCACCATAGAATTAATTTTTATAGAATATTTACAAGTTCATATCCTTTTTGTTAATTTTATGCTATTTTTTAATTTAATCTAAGGCATTTTATTTAATATTTTGCTGCTATCACAAGAGAGGGCTCGTAAATCCTTACAACTTTTCTCCAAAAAAATTCTTTCAGTTTTTTGATAGAACTTACCTAATTTATATTACATACATCTAATACGCCCATGAAAATTTTCTGAAATCTAAATAGGACTATTCTATCGCTATTTATTCTGAGTTATGTTATTATTAACAGGTATTTCCATCGTTTTGTATCGATGCGAAATTACGAACTTTCGACAATATCATCTATAATTATAATAAGCTTTCAATACTCACAATAACAACAAAGAATAGACATATTAGCGCAGATCTCATGTTTGTTCACTGTTTCACGTCACTGCACGATTGTTTACCACTATAGTAGCAGTCCTAGTCGTTAAATGGTGCGGCACTTACGCCCGGGCGGCGCGGACTGGCGTAAGCGACGCTCACATATACCACCACTCTACTAGCCCCAAGCTGGGTAGCGAACTAGCGGAAGATGCGAGAGAAACAGCTTTCTTGTTTACATTAGAATCTTTGGCCGTTGTCAATATGATGCAGCCTAATCGTATATCAGTACAATGAGATAAATATGGGTGTTATTCGGATTCTAACCATAGTAGTAACGTGTGTAGTTTGATACATTACAATTGATTGATGTTTAAAAGAATAGAGGTGAAATTAACTCATCATAATTGTGTTGGCTAATGAATCATTTTGCCTAATCCGGAGAAAAAGCAATAGATGTATGTTCGCGTTTTGGAAAGTGGAATTCAAGGAATGCGCAATAATACAATCCTCCCATCAAACATTTATTACTGTAATTTAGTCTTGTCAAGCGTTTCTTGATCGTGAACCTGTGCCGTCAAAAATATACGAGCAATACTCCATACATGATCGAACTTGATTAGGAATAGAGGTTGAACAGGTGTTATACAAGGTAATTTTATAGTGATTTCGGAAATAAAGAATTTGGGCAAAGCAAAATTATCTGGAATTATTAATGTGGTGAAAACCTTTTTTACAACCCACCATTCAGTTTTTATTTCACTTGAACATTATTCCCATACATTATAAAAAAAAATCTTTCGCTAAAGTCCAAAGCCCAGAAACGACTATAAAATCACTCAGTATATGATGTGTATTTTGTAGTACCTTGACACTTTCTACAGAATGTCCAGTTTTGTGGCAGCTACTTTGAACCTTTGCCTCGATATATGGTCCAAAATTGAAGCTAAATGTTAGGGTTTCGCCAAGGAACTCAAGCAGGTCCATTGAAATCCTAATTATACTGATTTTATTATAGAATGAGACTATTTTTACAACATTTTTATACACATAAGTTTACAACAGATTAGTTGAAATTGCTCCTTGTGCTGCTTGGGAAATGGACTAATATAATAGCGACTGAAAACGTTTGACCGTCAAATATATTGCTGTATTTTTTCTCACGGGTTCTACGATATAAAAATAGTTTTTGACCTTATTAAGCATGTCTTTGTTTTACACTCAGTTCACTTAGATATTTATACGATTTTATTAGCCTCACCTATTGCTCATGTAAACGAATTTGGGAACCAACTTTTAATATTGTCATATGAATTAGAAATTACGTACATAAGGTCAATTTGCCTAATAAAAATCTATTCTGAGTTTAGTCTGGATCTGTCAAAACCAAATGAAATATCATAAATGTTTTTTTCCCAACACAATTTACAAGAAAGATGTAAAGAACATTGACATCGTGATAATTTTTAACAATAGATCGAGAATTAATGTTAAAACAAAAAATTGGA
The DNA here is from genome assembly GCA_914829495.1 of Eilema sororculum. Classification (NCBI taxonomy): domain Eukaryota; kingdom Metazoa; phylum Arthropoda; class Insecta; order Lepidoptera; family Erebidae; genus Eilema; species Eilema sororculum. Next base: position 6,824,785 of record OU618552.1, on the reverse strand, counting down.
GGAGGTTGAAGTTAGATCGAGACAGAATTTTGAATAAATTTTATTGATTTTGTATATCGGGAAAAAGAGTTCCAATTAAGGTATAGCGAAGCGTCTAATTGATTCTTCCCGTGACCATAGGGCTGGCCTTTACCTCGCTCAAAGAATTGCTATCGCTATTCAGCGGGGTAATGCCGCCAGCCTTTTGGGCACGGTACCGGTAGAGGTCGATGGAGAGGAATTCTACGATGCCTAAAGTTACAGTCTCTTTCACCCTTGTTTTTTTTTCTCATTTTTTTATATATTGTACACTAGCTTTTGCATGGTTTAATCTACCCCTATACCAAATTTCATCAAAATCGGTTTAGTGGTTGAGGCGTGAAAGCGTAACATACAGACAGACAGACAGACAGAGTTACTTTCGCATTTATAATATTAGTATGGATTTACTAAGCATGTATTGTAGTTAGCATAATACATTACTGTAATTAACTAGTCAGATGATTTCAATAAAATAATGAAGGACGGTTTTGAAATTGTCCTCACATTTTTGGGCAGTTGTGTAAATAAACAATCTACATGAGAATACTCTTCATTTCAGCATTGTGCTATAACATAATGAATCATAGCTATTCTAACATGACATCAAGTGACGTAGCACGTAGCCGTATAGTAATGAGTAAGTTCACAAAATGCATATTATCAACAGCATTGTTTTGATACTACTGAGAGTCGCCTCCGACCGGTCTGCCGCCTAGACTAGTGGCAATGCGTTGGCTGGCTTATTATAGAATACAATGATGAATTGATACGTATTTTGAGGCTTATGACCGTCGTCATCGACGTATGTTGATCCCATATCTAGGTACATTGATCAATATATTCCACTCTACGAACGTATTGACACTTGTCTAGAGGGGATTGATAAACGGTTAATTTGGTCTGTGAACGCTATTAACTCGTTATGGTGGATTTTAGATCAAACAAACATAAAGCTAAAGCTAGAACAAGATGATTCTAAGGGTCGGTTTTTATCGGTAGATGTTCGGGGAACGTTAACGATAGCGCGTAGGATTCGGAGATTCGTGAGTAAAAGATGTTGTTTGGTGGTAAGTGTTTTATATGAAATGTTATGTATAATTAATGTTAAATGTGGAATGAATGTTTGAGTGCCCGATCGCGACGGAATCGACTACGATGCTATAGTGATCGCGATGACCGATGGTACGCTAATTATTTCTAATTATTCACTTCTAAATGAAGTGTCTCGACACGCGCCCGGGCTCACCTCACGTGTTCGATTTCAGCATTTACACCGAACATCTTGCACAGGGAAGTGAATGAGATGAGAAGAAAAGTACAATTGTTAGTTTTAATGTAGCGGAGAGAGGTGACAAGGTGAATACATTTTTTTTCTTAAGACTAATTGTTAGTAATGACAATAGTCACTTAGTAAGGAACTAATGTTTAAGCACTATAGTTTTGCACACATTGTTTTCTTAGTTATCGGGGATGAACCTTTGTCCTGGTAGGTTGGTTCATGTGGCTCAGTACCTACACTAGTTTTCACTTGTTCACAAAAAGAAGTTTCACAGTTTGTATCGCATGTAGACCTACGTCTCCTGGTTGGTAATTGCGATACTACAACCAATGGCGCAGTGGGAGCCGGCTCTGGCGCTGCCTGCCTACCGCGACGCAAACGTAGGCAGAAGAAAGCTCCGGCAGCGATGATGGCGAAAGCCCACGATCCGCTCCAGTGAAGGTACGGGCTGTTATCGTATCTTTACACATGAAGCGTATGGAGCATTATTGGCAGCAAAAGTGGATGTAGCGATTGACCATCGTTAAACTCGTCCACTGATTCTGGCATAGAGATGTTAGTTTTACATCGGTTGATGTTGTTCTTCACACACAGGTCCATATCGGCTTTATATTGAAATATGGGTGTTTTCAATTGGCACAGGTAAGTGGTCGGATCTCGTTCTATAAACGAAATAGGGAGATATGCGTCCCTTTGTAAATTGATTGCTACATGTGTTTCGATGGGAATGATGGTTGTCATTTATTTGTTCAATTGTTGCGGTATTGGTATAATATCAAACAACTGATAGCGATCTCGGTTAAGGGGCCAGATCGTGAAAATCACCGAAAAGAGTGTTACAGTTTTTCTTATTTAACCTACTTAGATATGATTGATATCAATGATACTTTGTATATATTACAACCAAAGACCAAAAATTATGGTATGCATATATGAAACTCTTAAAACCTAATAGTTGTTATATAATAAACGTTAACAAACCCACCAAATTGAGAAAAAATGCAAAAACATGCCTTCGTATTTTTCAGATTTAACCCAATAAACCAAGACAAATTGATAAAAAGAAACACTTTTTGAACACTGAAGAAACCGTGTACTTTTTTGTACCTTTACAAACATATTTTTTCTCATCGCCCGTCATTCGCCCACGGGCCTTCGAAGCAGGAGCACGTCTCTTTGGCGCGTGATGACAGTTCATGCATACACAAATAGGCCTACCAAGAAATATATGACATGAAAAATGGCGCCACCGTCTTCATTAATCATTTGGACGGCAATAAAATAGTATGCATTTTACAGTGACAACCATAGTTCCGATTTTAGCCATTTCATATATTCGTTGGTACATTTATAGCATAATGTTTCAGATTTTGACATACTTGCTTTAAGGTTTGAACTGTAAAGTTGGGGATATACCTAGTTAAAATATTTTTTGTAGAAACAATATTTTTAGGTTCAGTTGTAATGAAATTATAATTAGATACTAACTTCATGGTCTATTTTATATGATTGTATAGGTAAGTATATATATATATATTGTAAATTAGCTGTTTCCGTACATATTAGTAATAAAAAAGTTTCATTGGGCTATGTTATATTAAAGATACTGATTCATATGTAGCAGCATCACTAGAGTCGCAGGAGTCGCGGGTAACAGTTAGTGCGACCACCAGTAGACCTGATGCACTGGATTAGCCTTTTGCATCGCAATGTCGCAGACACGCAAGAGAGCCGCCTTGGTTGGTACGATCACGTCAATCTGCGTCTGATCGAAAAGGAGCGAACGTCCGAGTGCCATCACTGCAACGAGAGCGACGTCACGGGACTGCACACGCTCACCGAGTGGCCGGCAAGGCTGGAGTTCGTGGCGGCCCTGGGAGTGAGAGTTCTCATCCTCGCCACCTTGCTCACGGTGATGGTCCACTGTGTGGACGCGTGGGTGGGTTGTTTTTCTTTCTAATGGTCGTGAATGAGACGGCGGAACGGGAGTGGCGGCGTGAGCGAGAGAGACTTACAGATCACACCACCCGCGTGCGCAGGCAACTCGGGCGTCGGAGGGCACAGACTGATCTCCGTCCCTCATGAGCGCGGGCCTGGGGCTGACGGGTAGAACCACCTGTCACCCCAGCAGAAGCAGGCCACGGCGGTGGCGCGCTAAGAAGCGCGCCTCCCCACTCTGGGGTGAGTCCTGGACACCGTTGTCCCTCCTCCCGAAGAGGGCTAGACCGCAAGGGATGGCCCTGGGTCAGCCGGGGTGCGAGGGATATGCCTAAGACAACCTCACCTCCGGCCTAACACCACGACCCTCAGTCGGCGTGCGGTTTTAGTCGGTTCAAGTCCGACATAACTTCCCCACCCGGCTCCAGCCGTGGAGGAAATGTAGAAAGAAGAGCTGCAAGACGGACCCTGAATCTGTGCAATTGGGTTGCTAGGTGCCTGCAGGAGCGCCGTATTCGTTTCCTCTGTGATGAATATTACCCACTCTCTTTCTTCAGCTTTCATTGCTATGCAGATGATAGCACCTTACCACGGAGTTATCACGGAAATCCTGAGGCTACACAGTCTGATATCGATGAAAAAGGGTAGCTTCTTGTCACTGAGATTGACCGGATCCTGGACCACATTTTGCAATGGCGCTCTGAGAACTTGGTGGAATTCAATGCTAAGAAGACGCAGGCACAGCAAAGGTATTTTCTTTTCTTCCACCATTCCACTCTTCAGAGCACGCCACTACCACTAAACGACAATCGGATCGGCATCTAATAAGGTCGTCAAGCTGAGTGCCACCATTGTTAACTAAGTACGTATTTGTAATGGTGGCCCTTTCTTGACACTATGCCCTTATCTTACCGTCAGGCGACGAGAAGTCAAATTGTCGTGCTCGGCTCCTATACATTTAGATTAATATGCGCGCTCTATACATAAAATCTAAACTATATGTGATCTTCGCTATCTCGTAGTTTGATATTTCGTACAGTTTTGAACTTCGGAATTTTGTAATTCGGAATTTTAAATTTCGTTATTTTGGTACGTAACAGGCAGGTATGGTCTGTCTACGCGGTGGGCATTTTAATTTTATGAGTATTTTCAGTATCCTCAGATATCAACAATTAGGTGTAGGTATGTCCCCAGCCTTATTTTGTTCGAAATCTCATAATCTCTTTGAAAGGTTTAACATGCTATGTATGACACTGAAACAAAAGACATGCCAATGACGTCACGTAACATAATATGACAGAGATGAATGTATGAGAAGAAAAGAGATACGAAATGTAATTGACAGACGTAATACGTCACAATAAATCATATTACTCAAAAATGCACTCTAACCACAAGGCTTAAAATAGTTTTTCATCATTGGTAAGACAATTTTCACCATTATTTTGACTGGTAAAGAGCGTCTAGCAGCCCACTGTGCATCTCGGTGATGTGTGTGTGCACGGCTGCGTCTGTATTTTGACAGATTTTGAGTCGTGCGCTCCGCGGACTGGGTCCTTAATTACCGGAATTCTTATCTCAAAGATCAAAAAGTTTTCTGCGAGCCGCGCTCGCACCTTAAGGAGGTGATAAATGTTGCGGAGGTCTGTTTGTAGATTTTCAATGGGTAGAGCGAGGTCTTCATTCAATTATCCTGAGATGATACTTAATTCGCCTTGCAATTGTGCCGGGTCTATCAGGTGAATATTAAGGTGCCCATTGTAGACACTTGTTATTGTGTCTATCAAGCTATCTTGGATGTATTTAAGGTGATTTAGCAACGTATTGGTTGCAATAGTACACATCGAAAAGTCAGTTATAGTTTCAGCTTCGTTTATTTTGGCTACCAATACATCGGTAGTTTTATCTAGATGCATTAGTTGCTTGTTGATCATCTGATGTTGTATTTCCATGCTCTCTTTTGTTCGTTTCAGCAAGTTATATTCAGCTTCTATAATGGAGGTTTGATTTCGCCACCATAGCGCGAGGTGGTTTTGATTCTGTCGTACTAGAGCAATGTCTTTAGCATATTGTTCCGCGAATCGGTCGTCCAAAACGCCAAATAAGGTGTTTGCTATAGTGGTATCGCCGAATGATGATCCCTATGACGTTTCAACTGACAGTTGTATTAGTTATGCGAAACAATTTCGATAAAATACTGTTTTTTTAGGGAAATGTCATGTCATTCAGCCAGGCCATTCAACATAATAAGCAATATTTATTTATTTTGAAAAAAAGACTTCGCGCATTAATGGACATAAAACACTAGATAAAAAAGTAACAGCCTTATTATATTTTATTTTACTATACTTTAATTTTTATTCAAATTGCATAATTTAAAGAATTTAAAATTCTTTTTGAATTGAATTTTAAAGAATTCATAATTAGCTGGCAATTATGGATTACATGGAAAAGTATTTAAATGGAGGCCATAGACCTACCGTATTTTTTTAATTCAGTCATGTCATGTCTTGTCAGTCTGTTTTGTCTTCTTGTCACACCGCATCACATCGCGTCATACGAGTGCTCTAACGCCTTGTATGCGCCACGTCTTTCTTTGTTAGCTGAGTTTTGTTTCTGTTTTCGCTGTTTTGTGTTATTTGTTGATTTTCTGTTACCTGTTTGTTGATTTTCGGTTTTGCAAAATGCCGAAAAGACAGCGGAAAACTGTTCTCAACAGTGAAGTTCGCGAGTTTGTAGTTCGTTTGCGAGACTATTTTGCTCGTGAACAACAAAATGGCGGACCCTTGTTACCGCTTGACAATGTTCGCGATCGTGTAGCCGATGCTCTAGGAATCGGAAAGGCTACTGTTTCTCGAATAACAAAGGAAAAATTTGGGGAGTCGTCCATGGAGGACAATAAACCAAAGAAAAAGAAAAGGTTATGTCATATAACAGAACCTGATGAATTTGATTTAGATGCTATACGCAATCATATTTATGGTTACTACCTACGAGGTGAACTACCGACCTGCCAGAAGTTATTATCTTCATTAAAAGCTGCAGAACTCTTCAAAGGCGGTGCTACTTCTCTTAGAATTGTTTTGAAAAAATGTGGATTCCGCTATAAAAAATGTGACAAGAGAAAAATATTAATGGAGCGTACTGACATAGCTTTACTACGATGCGATTTTTTTTTTTTTTTTTTTTTTTTTACTGACCATTGGCGAAAAGTGGTCGAAAGAACGAAGAAAATTTGCTTACAAGACTGGGATCGAGATGTACAATACGACAATATCATTGACCAACCGTTAATAATAAACGTCACGGATAGCTGCAGTTCAGACTCAGATTTTGAAGATCCGATTGACCCTGTATCAGATTCAGATTGATATAAATAAAATACAAACTCAAAGCATTTGTTTTATATTTCCAACAAATTATCGATATTTTGTTTATCGATGTGTCCCTTCTTAGTCGATAACAGCTTGACGACGTAACTTTTGCAGCACGTACCATGTACATTTGCATTGAGTTTTTTTCTATTATTTCCGAACATTACGTAATAATTTCTTAATATTCATTTTTATAATTTACAATTGTACACAATTATGATTTTTTCGTCTTTTTAATGGACCTCTAAAGGATTTGATGTGATAGGACGTCAGTACAATGTTAAGCGCTAACGAACTGTCATAGGGATCATCATATAACGCTCGTAGTATAGGTACCCGATACCGTTGACCAGGCCTCGTCGCTGTCGCGTGCGCGTACTCACGTGGTGACGTAATAACACTTTGTTGTTATGAATCAATTCAATAATTGAGTGGCCTAATTGTTACATGGGAAGGCCACAGTGTGTCTGTTGTTTAATAACATCGCAAAGTTTCTCAAGGTATGTATAATATTTTTGGCGTATTATGATCTTCAGCCTTCTTCCCAGTAAGGCTGAAGATCATAATACGCTACTAATTTCCATTCACCTCTGATAAGGTGGGATGTTTAATAGTTTGTCGAAATAAAAGCCCTGTTGTTTGTTTAAACTGGTAACATTGAAGCAATCACCTGTTGTGATAGTGGAAAATAGATACATAAAGGTCAGTAATGTTGTTATGAAATTGGATAGTTTGTTTTTATGTTGGCACCGCGTGCGGTTTCTTGTTTCAGGTGGTTGATAAATGTCAGTTGCAGTAATATTAGATGTTTCGGCGTGATGTAAGTAAAGGTAACACAGATAGTTTAGTGATTGGCCTTTTTATCAAGCCATTGCCAGTTTTCACCGTGACGATTCTCACGTAGTTATCTGCGGCAGGGTGGACCTCGACTACCCTTCCTAGGGCCCATCTCCCCAAGGGAAGTTTGTCCTCGTGTATGAACACCAGTTCTCCAACCTTGATGTTCGGTTGGGGTGATCACCACTTTCCTCGTGGTGTTTATTGGCTCAGATACTCAGACTTCCATCTCTTCCATATATATCCTTTTTGAGTCAATTGCCAGCGCGTTCGGGCATCTTCGCCGGTCTCAATGACTGTGACTCCTGCTCTTCCAGTCAGAAAGTGTGCCGGTGTTAGACAGTCCAGGTCGTCTATGTTTTCCGTTAGAGCACATAGGGGGCGCGAGTTTAGGCAAGCTTCGATTTGAGCTAGCAATGTCGAATACTCTTCAAAAGTAAGCTTCGGTTGTCCTACGCGCTTCAGGTGATCCTTTGCGCTCCTTAACTTTCTTTCCCATAAGCGTCCCGAGGCGAGATTAGCAGGCGCATTGAAGTGCCATTCTATGATCATGTCAGTAACTTCTGCTAAAAAACTGTCACTGAAAATGCTTTGTAGGTGGTCCCACTCTTTCTGTAGGACCTTGCTTGCTCCCACAAAGTTTGTTCCATTGTCGCTGTATATGTGACGAGGACCTCCTTTTCGGGCTGACAGTCTTCGTAAGGCTGCTAAAAAGGCTGTGGTAGTCAATTCGGAAACCAACTCCAAGTGGACGGCTTTGGTCACCATGCATATGAAGATCGCTATGTATGCTTTTGATGTTTGTCCGCCTCAGTCCTTGTTCCTTTTCACTTCAACAAATCCCGAATAATCCACTCCTGTATGATAAAAGGGGCAGGCTGGGTTTGTTCGAGCGGCAGGTAGGTCTCCCATTAGTTAAGTGTTGTTGTCTCCTATTTTCATATTTGCGACATGTTATGCATTTACGGAGCTCTTTCTTTACTGTATTGTTGCCACCAGGAATCCAGTACTCGTGTCTCAATGTGGCTAGTGTGAGACGGGGACCCCCGTGAAATGTTAGTTTATGCACTGTATTGATGAGTAACTCAGCGAGCCGGGAGTTGTTTGGTATTATTTTGGGGTGTTTCATCTCCATGCTAATGTGTGCATTGGCTAGTCGCTCCCCTACTCGCAAGATGTCGTCCTTGTCATAAACGGGTTCAACTCAAGCAGTTTACTGTTTGAACTAACGGCGCCTAGTTTTCGTAAACTCTCCCTGTGCGACTCGCATCCACAACTTTGTTGTTTGTAATTTTGTAGACGTCTGGTAATATGAGATAATTGGGTTGTTGGCGATTCTTCGTAAAGGTGAATGCTCGTAATATGTAGGCCAAAATACGTAATATTTTATTGAAAGAGCTGTGTATTGTTAACAATTCATCAATAATGCTGATATTGTTATTGTGTTGTATCCCGAGTGATTGTTTTGTATTTCGTTGTTCTTGATCGGTTGTATAGCATGGCAGGTCTACAGACTTAGGTAGAAATGATGCAAGCCATTTCGGACCCTCGTTCCACTGCTTTTGTTGGTTTAGGAATCGAGTTGGATATACGCCTCGACTTGCTGATATTTTTGCTGGCATTGTTTCTGTTATTTGTCTTACTCTGTTGGCCACAAAGGGACGCCATTTGTCTGGTTCACCATTGAGCCAGTCTAACACCACCTTTGAGCCCGTCCATCCGTATGTCTCGAGCTGATGGTTCGATAATGCTTGTCTTATTTTATTCATAAGTTTAGATAACAAGTAGGCTTCACTTAGTTCTAACCGAGGTAGTGTTAGTTGCTTTTTTAGTGGAATAACCTTAGTTTTGGCAGCGACTATGAGCGACTGGGTTTGATTCTTGACGCGCGCATAGACCACACATGCGTATGCTTGGATCGATGCGTCACAGAATCCGTGCAGCTCGATTATCTCATGCTCATTGCTGGCGATCCATCTCGGGATTCTAAATGTATTAATTTTGTTGATGTCACTTTGTATTTTGTGCTATTCCTGTTGGATATCGCTTGGCACTTCAGTGTCCCATGGGGTGTTTGTTTTCCAAACCTTTTGAAAAAGTAATTTTAGCTTTATCACTATAGGGGCCAACCATCCTAATGTATCAAATATCTTTGATATTTCAGATAGCAAGCTCCGGCTCCGTTTTCTTAAAGGAAACTTCGGGTTGGATATTTGGCAGTTAAAACTAAAACAGTCCTCTTTAGGATTCCATCCTAATCCTAGGGTTTTTGACGTGTTTTCAGTCTTAAAGTTAAATGTTTCAACCGCATTATGCTGTTTAGTTGACAGTAACTCTTGTTTATTTGAAGCCCATTTACGTAGGTTGAAGCCTCCCGGTTTTAGTAGAAGGGTGAGGTCCTCAATTAACTGTTGGCCCTGTTCTAGGCTGTAGCATCCGTGTACGAGGTCATCCATGTAAAAGGCTTCTTGTAGGACTCTCGAGGCTTCGGGGTATGAGTCGTATTCGTCTTTGGCTAGCCGTTTCAGAGTCATCATTGCTAGGAATGGCGCGGGCTTGGTTCCGTATGTAACAGTCATTAGCTCAAATGACTGTAATGGTTTGTCTGGTGATTCCCTCCAAACGATCCTCTGCAGCGGGGTGTCCAATTTGTTGACTAGAATTTGGCGATACATTTTCTCGAGGTCAGCTGTAAAAGCGAATGGGTATTGTCTCCACTTTACTAGTAGGTTTTGTAGGTCAAGCTGTAAATTGGGCCCTGTAAACGTCAAATCGTTCAATGAGTTTCCCGTTGATGTTTTAGCTGATGCATTGAATACCACTCTGTATTTTGTAGTTGTGGACTCAGTACGTTCCACACCGTGGTGGGGTATGTAGCACTCAGGTGTAAGCGTATTGTTCCCTATACAGGGATGCATATGACCGAGTTCTATGTATTCTGACATAAATTCACAATAGGAGGTCGCTAATTGTTGGTGTTTGTGCAATTTTTTCTCTTAACTTTTGAATTTGTCACAGCTATGTTTTTCGAAGAGCCAAGTTTCGACCCTACATCGCCCTTCAATGGCAGCCGAACGATATATCTGCCCTCGTCATCTCTTGTCATGGTTTCCTCATAATGTTTGAGGCATTGTAAATCTTCTGATGACATCTCTCCTTCTTCAGCAATCTCTTTTACTTCCCAAAATTGTTGAATGTTATCTATGTCACTTATAATGACATTACAATGAAACGTTTGCGCCGCTCCACACAGTATCCAGCCTAGATTCGTTGGTTGAGCAACCGGTTGTGCTGCATCCTCCCCTTTTATGATGCCGCTGAGTATAATCTGAGAGTATACGTCAGCTCCTAGCAATAAGTCCCCTGGGCGGCTGACGTAAAGCTCTGGGTCTGCTAAATTAATGTTTGTAATGGCGGGCCAAGTTGGTTTGTTAAAGGTCTTGTTCGGAAGGCGCATTCGAACAAGACCTTTAACAATCTTCGTTAATGAATTAGAAAGTATTTTTCCATAATTGTCACGTTATTGAACATTGAAATTTCCTGGGTTTATACAATAACATGTTCGTGTTAGAATTGCTGTTGAATTTTCGGCTGGCTTTAACAGAGTTTTCTTCCCAATCCTAAAAGGATCCCGCTAGCATAGTAAGCATAAAGAGGATCTTTTTATGCCGCACAATTAAGACCTGGAACTCCCTGTCAGCCCACGTGTTTCCTTCTACCTACAGTCCCGGGTCCTATAAGCGGGGCGTGAAAAGGCCGTCAATCTGAGTGCCACCATTGTTAACATGGTACATGTTTACTATGCTGACCCTCTTTCCGAGTCTTTGCCTTTAGCTTACCATCAGGCGAGGTGAAGTCAAATTGACGAGTCCTTAAAAAAAAATAGCTAGTCAGATTTTCGGAATTAGTCGAGTTTAAATCTGTGGCAAACTATGTCCACCGCTCCAGAGTAATACAGTGACGATGAACACATTGACCTAGGTACTCTATTGATAGACCTATGTGGGGAGAAAGAAAGGGTTAAAGTGGTTTAGAGCATGGTTGTGAACGCCTCACCTAATAAAAAAATCAGATACCTAAGCCACTTCTATAGCCCGAGAGATATAACTTATAAGTATCGTGAATGGTGATATAATTAAGAATTTTTGGTTAAGCGGGTTAAGCCATCTTCCAGATATGTGATCTTCTAGTCTATGATGATATGTACTAGTCATTGATACTTTACTAGCGAGAGGATGCTAAACTATGTTTTTATCATTGACCCTCGAAAAAGGGCCCGTGATTCATCAAAAACAGTGAATAAAACGCTCTTTTAAAAAAAAAAAAAATAGTAATTGAATTTGGAACATGCATGGATTAGTAATAGTTAGAAAAAAGAACATGCGAAGAGGTTGCACACTCTCTTGAAAATGTATTAAAAACCACCAAAAAAAAAACTGAACAGGCTGTATGGAATACACTGACGGACTCATAAACTGCATCAAAGTTCAGGTTTACTCTAAAAGGATTTTTTATAATAAGTATGCAAACTTTTTAGATTAAATTATATAAATATGGAAAGACTGGCTATTATACTTAAAAAAAAAATTAAATTTAAAAATAGAACTGCAGTAAAACAAATGAATATAGCCGGGAAAAGAAATATAGTATCAGATTTGCGTGTTATTTATAGCAAAGTTTTAAATTGATTCTCATTGATTTTTTTTTGTTTTGTCAATTGAATTATTGTTACCAGCATAATTGTTGGGTTAGTTTTTTAACACATCGAGAGTTTTTGAACCATAATATGGATACTTCGTCCGAACAAGCGGCACAAATTGTAGCATTGGTGCGGGAGGGCTTGGATCAACGAACGATTGGTAGAAATTTAAATTTAAACCAGTCTACGGTTTCTAGAATATACAGAAGGTTTGTAGAGACAGGTTCTTACAGGAGGAGACGTGGTACAGGCAGAACTCGAGCAACCACAGGTCGTGATGACCGATTTATTGTTATAACTTCCCTGCGAAATCGTTTCCTCACGTCAGTTAACATCAAAACCGAGCTTAATGAAGTGCGTGGAGTAAACGTGTGTGCACGAACAATAAGAAGAAGGTTAAAGGAAGCGGATATCACCCCTTTTAGACCAGCAAATGGTCCAAAGTTGTCTACAGCTCACAGACAAGCTCGCTTAAGATTTGCGCGTCATCACCTGAATTGGACAGAAGAGCAGTGGGCCTCTGTATTGTTCACGGACGAGTGTAGGACATGTTTATATGGTGCAGATGGTCGCAGAAGAGTCTATCGTCGACGTGGGGAGCGATATGCTCAAAGTTGCATTGAGGAGCGTGTTCCTTTTGGAGGCGGTTCATGTATGGTCTGGGGTGGCATATCGATGAACGGGCGAACAGAACTTGTGTTCATAGACATGGTCCGTCAAAACGGTAATAGAGGGGGTTTGACAGCACATCGCTACATAACAGAGATATTAGAAGATCACGTGGTGCCTTACATGGGATTCATAGGCGAAAATTTTACTTTAATGCAGGATAATGCCCGGCCGCATGCAGCTGCACAAGTTCAACATTATTGCGAAGAGGTTGGGATACGTACAATGAATTGGCCAGCACGCAGCCCGGATCTTAATCCCATCGAGCATGTTTGGGACAATTTAAAAAGAGCTGTATATGCGACAAACCCTTCGCCCACGACAGTGGCAGCACTAAGAACAGCACTTTCAGAAGAATGGGACAATATTCCGCAAGATCTTTTAAAAACCCTTATAAAATCTATGCGGAACCGATTAGAATCCGTAATAAGGGCACGTGGGGGTAATACACCTTATTAAAAATAAACCCTTGCATAAAGTTTGTGTCTATTGTTAAAACCAATTTTTTAATTAAACCAATTTTTCTTAAATTTCTGTTTTTTCTTCAAAAAAAGTCTTAAGGTCCTTTCCAGTACATAAACTTAAACTTAAAGATATGACCCTACGCTGTTTTAAAGTTCACGAACCAATCTAGAGGTTTCAATTTAAATCTGTATAGAAAGTATGCATACTTGGTTAAAATATTTATTTCAAAGTCGTCTATTACTTTGATGCAGTTTATGAGTCCGTCAGTGTACATAAAATATTAAAATTATAATGTAATAGGTAAAGTAGAGTACCAAACACGTGAAAAAGAAATTCTTCTCGGCTCTTGTATCCCTTGATCCGCTCAGGTTTCTACCGTAGAAACCTTCGCTCCTCTCGGGATACAACTCAGTGCCTAGAAAAGAATTCACATTTTTTTCACTTGTTGGGTAATCTACTATTATCTACAAGTACTGTCTCAGGAAGCACAGGAGGCTCAGGAAGTTGCTGCAACGTGTACCAAATATCCGTGCGATAATGAGTTTTTAAAAACAACAAGACTTATAATGGTTTCAAGATGATTATCTTGTCTAGTTTGAGCAATATCGTCGCAAATTTTTTTATTGGTCTGTTTTTTATACCAGAAATAAGTAATGTAAAATATCCATACTAATATTATAAATGCGAAAGTAACTGTCTGTCTGTCTGTATGTATGTTACGCTTTCACGCCTAAACCACTGAACTGATTTTGATGAAATTTGATATAGGAATAGACTATGAGAAAGGACATAGGCTATGTTTGGTCGCGATAACCGACATCCACGCGAGTGGAGCCGCGGGTAAAAGCTAGTATAAAATAGAATAAGTTGATATTGTAGTTCACTGAATATTTTCTTTCTTTAGTTAGGTCTTTTGATTTATTGTTCAATGCTATCAAAATTGTAGCAGATATGTTAATAGAAAAGTTACAAACTTAGAAAAAAATGCCCTAAATGAGAAGTATTTACATTCATTCTTGAATATAGTATTTCAATGAACTGAGAGCGTCTAACAAATTGTCTCTGGAAGTGCTGGAAAAGTTCTTAAGCGTGTGTTGTCATAAAAGGGTTTCCGACTGAATAAATAACCCACAATTTGATAACCTCTTGAGATGATATCATGTTGTGCTTGTAATTGTCGTCATTTCTGTTGTCACAACACAATTGACATCCAAGCAGGTGAAACACACTCTAATTTAGTTTTAAATGCCCGCTATTGTCCAAGTTAGTTTGATTAGTGCAAAGATTCAGTGAAATATGCTATGCGAGCTACTTCTATTCTTGATTGAATGTATGGTACGAGTATTATGCGAAAAAGTTATTACTAAAAAGAACCGTAATTATAACAGCATTCATCACGCTAATGTATTGGCAGTATTGGCACATATTTATTTATAGTACGCAAACACATGTCCGTTAAAATACTATATTTCACGCGAGGGGTGGCCAAGTGAAATGTTTTCATCGCGTGCAAACTTTCCATCTCGTGGTTACTTTTTTTCATACAATATCGTTACTTGTCGTCCGCGGAACGATAATGTGAACTATTCCTTAGATTGTTACTATAAACTTACTGAAATTACATCCCTATTTAACTGCTGATAGGATTGATTTTTGTCTGTCTATATAAACATTTGCCGGTTACTTATTATTGGCTTGCGTTGCATAAATAATTATGTATCAACATGAGATGCTATGCATGAACGCATTGGGAATCTGTCTGCTTTCCTTGTTGTTGATTCATCATTAATTTTATGTAGATAGGAATGGAATTCATACATTTACAAATTGATGCCCATAAAAATACATAACACATAGATGCTTTCGCTTTTCTCTCCCTGAGGGGAGGCAGAAACAAAAGCATGCTACCTGCCTCGGTCTTTCTACATTTCGCGAACTTTCTCACTGTCGTTAAACATTCCTGTACACTTCCCATAGATATCCGCCAGGATCAGGACCTACAATTAACAAAAAAATATTATTAATTACTCCATTTTTTTTTAATAAATTATAACTAGTCAATCAATTAGTTGACTGCTCGCTCAAATTCCCACCGCAGTCCATCCAATTCTCAGGGACCATGTACATTCGCGATAAGCCAAAGGTGCCATGCGCTTGCGCAACTAACCGGTATTGTTCACACACTATCTTGGACTTGATCTCAGTTAATTATTGCCGTATTGCTCTTTACGCGAATACTTATTATGTTTGAAGTACCGAACCATTGCGTACTAGTTGGGAAATTGGTTTGATATGGTGTAGCATAAAAGATAAAATGCAATTCATTGCAATTCTATGTGAACTGTAGGTACGTAAAATGGGGAATTCAATATATTTATTATATAATTAAAAAAAAATCTGTTTATTCAGTGTTTTTAAGGTCACTTCACTTCTTCTCTTATAATATGGTGCAAGAGTTCTATCTACTTATAAAAATAATGATAAGAGTTTTATCGTGGCCTCATCGATATCATATCCTTTCATCAATGCTTTCCTTGTAGTGGCACTGAAGTGTTAGTTACAAGTTACCTCATCTTGTAATAAATGGAAATCAAACACCCTTAATACTATGACAACACTCAATAATGTTCTGTTGCATTATTGAGTGTCGTCATAAGCCGTCGGTCCCGGTTGCCATACGAACATCTATTGCAGTCATTACGCGAAATTGGAGCTCTCAAAAGTCCGATTACTCTATTTACAGAACTTAGATATCGCCATTTGGTTGTGGAGGTTAGATGGCTTTCGCTTCAAGGAAAATTTTGAAGTTCAGCCTCATCACAGTTTGATTGAAAAGGCTCGGAGAGCCCTTCGGCCGCGTATGATACCAGAGTTTGGTAACCAGTATCCTAAGAAGAAAAAATGATCCTCATAGGATACCAGTATCCAAGTAATAGGACTTTTCCTTCTCTGATACCGACCATATGGCACGTAACTAGTATCCAGTAAGGAATACATCATACACTTTTGAAACCATGTGTACTAGAAACAAAAACTATAAATGTTAATATTTTATTAACTGTTTATTAAAACCTAAAAGAATATGGTGCAATTTAAGGATATTAATTTACGAGGACAAGCGACACACGTCTACTCGAAACTGTGGTATCGAACCGAACCAATACTACAACCGGATACTAGTTACGTGCGATATGGTCGGTATCAGAAAAGGAAAAAATCTTATTACTTGGATACTGGTATCCTATGAGGATAATTTTTTCTTCTTAGGATACTGGTTACCAAACTCTGGTATCATACGCGGCCGAAGGGTCGGAGAGTGAAAGGACTGAGTGTATAAGAAGAGTCCAACAAACAATGAACTAATTTGCAGACTACGCAAACTATTTTTACTTCACATAATTTACTTGTTATTTTTGTTACAGCCTCACTGCCAGGCACCGAAGCAGCTCATCAGCTAGTCGTATGCGTCCGCAACAAATGCACCGCTGAAGAAGCCCTGAACGTTCTCCGCGAGCTGCCGAACCCCCTGCGCGAGGGAGAGCAACCCCCAGCTGCCCAAGCCGCACCATACAACCCCCTTAAGATAGACGTATTCGTGCAAACTCTCTTGAACTTGGGCAGTAAAAGTATATCACATAGTTTTGCTGCTATTTCGAAGTTCCATTATGTTTTTAAGGTTTGTATTTTTTTGTTTTATTAATAACTTTTAAACTTTCCATCTGTGTGGTGAGGGGTCCCTATAAATAAGATAAGCAGATTCTAACCGGGCTTCCCAATGAGTTGCAATGTAGAAGACAATGTAAAGGCAACCCCTTAAAACATTTTCTTCCGAACCGAGTGGTCGCTGAGTGGAACAGCTTGCCCGAACATGTGACAGCGTTCAAGAGCAGACTAGACACTGGACAGCGTCTTCAAATCGAAGGATACACACGCATCAGCTCTTTGAGCTGCTAGTGTGATTTGTGATCGGGGACACCGTTGTCCCACCTCCCGAGAAGGGCCAGTCGGGCCATTTGGAAAGGGAAGCAGACAGAGAAAAAAGTTATGTTGATCTAGTTTGTCATGCAGAATTATTATTTTTTTCGTGCGTAAATCCCCTCGGATACCTCCCCTGCGGAGAGGGGGAGATTATGTCGGACTCGAACCGACTAAAATCGCACGCCGACTGTGGGTCGTGGTGCTAGGCAGGAGGTGAGGTTGTCTTCGACATATCCCTCGCACCCCGGCTGACCCAGGGCCATCCCTTACGGTCTGGCCCTGCCGCTGCCGTGGTCGCCGGACAATCAGCAACGGCTTGCAGATGAGGTTGGCTGAGCTCGATGAAGATAAAAACAATAAGAACATAATTGAATTTGGTCCCCGATCGTTGAAAATAAATACACAATACACATCGACCCAATTGATGAATAACCCCTTTTTAAAGTCGGCAAGAAAACATGAGTCACTAAGGTTTGCTTGTAAAAAATGTTATGTTTTTCTGCTACTTTCCTAGTATACAATAAGCACGTTTTGTTATGTAATACAAATGTATAAACTTTCTTACTCAATGTAATCAATCTCTAACCCCAATTGTCATTGACTTTTTATTTTCAAACAGTCTAACGTTCTCACTAATAATAATTTTAGATCGCCCTGTGCCTATGTACTAATAATTTGTTTATACAAGTGACTTGAAATATACTGGGTGGAAGATTTTCTTCCCACCTGGAGGGGAAATACTAAAGATACTTAGTACTTAGATAGTTAATTTCACTCACGGATTATCTTGCAGCAGGAGCGCAGGCCGCATGTCTCGTCATGCCAATATTAACGACATTATCCGTCGGGCTCTCGTCACCGCCGGCGTGCCAGCTATACTTGAACCTGTTGGCTTGGCGCGCGACGATGGCAAGAGGCCGGACGGTATGTCGTTGATGCCTTGGAAGATGGGCAGGCCTTTGGTGTGGGACGCAACGTGTGTCGACACTCTGGCGCCTTCCCATCTTCCAAGTACGATGGACTGTGCATGCGCTGCTGCTGCATCAGCGGAGACTCTCAAACGGCGCAAATATACCAATTTAACTGATAATTATATATTTGAGCCGTTTGGAGTCGAAACGTTGGGTCCGTGGGGTCCAAGTGCGCGCGCGCTATTCAAAGAGATGGCGAAGCGTCTAATTGACTCTTCCCGTGACCATAGAGCTGGCCTTTACCTCGGTCAAAGAATTGCTATCGCTATTCAGCGGGGTAATGCCGCCAGCCTTTTGGGCACGGTTCCGGTAGAGGTCGATGGGGAGGAATTCTACGATGCCTAAAGTTGCAGTCTCTTTCACCCCTGTTTTTCTTTTTCTTATTTTTGTATATATTGTAGATTTAGATATAATATACTGTACCTAATTAATTTTAATGTTTTACATAGTACTAATAAATACAGTTGTACCGTCTGCAAAAAAAAAAAAAAAAACAATGGAAACATATCTTTATTTTTTTAAAGAAACAAAACTGTATTCAAACATTTTTGAAAACTCGCTTGAAACACGCGGTAATCGTATTTCACTGTATTTTTATAACATCAATCAATAGCAATAACACAAATCAAGTGCATTCTCAATTTAATTATAAGTCTGTGATTCATCGTACGTCTCTTACCAGACATATCACAGTGATACCTACTTAATTTATGTAAATGACAACATCCGCTAATACCTGTGATAAACAATAAATAAATTTGAATTTGAAAAAAAAAAAGTGTCACTCATAAGGATCAAATCTCTCTAACGAACAAGATAAATTTATGTGAAAGGAAATCCCCAAAATTTTAAACATGTAAATTCAATGCCCTTAAATTAATATTAATCACACACAGACAAATTTTAATGAATTATGGTCGAACTAACTGTTGCCCACGTGAAATCCTGAGCCAATTCCCGCGACTTACAGAAATCTGTTTTCGGTATACGGGGAAACAAGATAAAAGTTGCCTGTCAAGCCAAGCCTCAGTTCTGATAAACATTATTCGATATATTTTTATCCTGTTTCTTTCTTCATGCCCTTATATTATAGTACTCATCATGCCAGTAGATTGAAACTACTTGATTATCATGAACATCTTGAATATTCTCCTAATTTGAAATTCTCCTATACAATCATCTTAGTATTAATCAACAATTCACTTAATAGATCCTCGCCGAATCCGAAGAAGCTCAAATATGCATTCTGCGCAACGTTTGGGAGCTGTGGCAGCGTCACACGCAGATGGTGTGCGTGCTCGTGGACAAAATGCTCAAGACGCAGATCGTGGAGTGCAACGCAGTGGCCACCTGGCTCTTCTCTAAAGAAATGGCACCTTTCTTCACCCACGGCTACCTGTGGGAAGTGCTGCATTTGACGATTGATAAGATGAACAAACATGTCTCCAAATTGAGTGAGTTTAAATAGTTTCTGTTCATTCTGAGAACATCTTACATGTATACATAATATGTTTACGTTTGTACTCCCTACCTTAAAGTAGGCAGAGGTTTATAAACATCCACATTTCGTCAATGATTTTCGGTCCAACGTACTATGAAATGAATATTTATTTTTCAAGTAACATAGACTCATTTTGGTTAGTAACAATTTTAGCACATCTATCTTAGTATGTCGTACAAAATTTCTTAATACTAAATATTCATTTTAAAACAAAGATATAGTATATAGTATATTGAATTAAAATTAAATTATCAGAATTTTAAATAATATAATAAATTAAATTAAAATCAAATTAATCAATTACAATCATAATAATACATTAAAAGAAAAATACAATATGGGGGAGCCTATTATCATGCGGGTGTTTTGTCATGGGCTGTAGGTATGTTTACTGTCGGATGGAGAACAGCTCTATCCCGAAGTCGCCTTCTACAACAACCATGGAAAGCAATGGGAGTGGCTCTATTATCTATACATATAACGGAGTATCTCTACTAGAAACCACCACGGTAAAATCAAACATAATGTCTATATCAGGGAATTAATCATGTGTCTCTCATGTCATCAGGTGGTGAACTGCAAGAAGCAAGAGAAGCATTAGCGAGAGCTGACTCTAGTAGTTCAGACTCAGAAGACGAAAACAACACTAAGAAGAAAAAAGACCAGGACAAGCCTACCGAGGAGGTGAGGCTCTCGCTAACTGTATTATTCATTCATTTACAATTTTTGTAGACGCTCCATACCAGTATTATGCTATTAGCTCCATATAGTATCACAATGATAAAAGAAAAAGTTTAATTTATTGACGACTACGACAGCAAGTGCAACTACGACCCGCAAATATTTTTGTTACCAATCGATTTCTCTAATCGATTGTTTTTACTTATTCTTCAGTAAACGATGGGTCGTTTCATCCAATCATCGTTCGATGAGTACTACATTTTGCTCGCTCTGCTTCAAACTGTACTCCTAGCAACGAACAACTATCGTAATCGAATAGTAAACGCATTGAGAGAACGAAGCATTGCGATTGACCGCCTGTGTGTGTGATGCCGAGGCCGACCAATCCGGAATGTACAAGCGCTATAAGTTTAATAATAATAATAATTTATTTATTTATCAAAAAAGGGCTGTACATTGTATTATTACTAGTTTTACAAATGAGGTCAAATATAACTACTTTACTGCTAATAATGTCTACATTAAGAGTTCATGTGCAATAAAAACACTGTATGTTATACGTTAAAGAAATGGAATTTAAAATATATATCACTAATATTTACAATTTGCGACCTACCTGATCTAGGTTTTTGAAAAACCTGTGTTTCAGGTTATGTCCGTTCAATTACAAGTTACGTATTGCAATCAATTAAACAATATAAACAAAAGAATCTATATCTACAGCTTATCGCTACCTACTTTAATATTTCTAGCAGTTTCTCCGTGTCAGCATAATCTAGTTTCTCTAGATATTCTGCAACTAAAACCTTACAGTTCCAATAGTTTAAGCTATGTATGGTTAGTTGTTTGTTAAGTTTATTATATAGAAAAGGACCCAAAAATATATAAAACGTATTTACAAATTCATGTTTAGTTTTTGGTCTTTCACAAACTATATCTTTTCGTCTCTTATCTAGATTTATTGTGGGTGTAAGTTTGGTATGTTGGTATAGAGTGATATTTAGAATAAATAGTTGACGCACTGTTAGCACTTTACATATCTTGTAGAGTTGATCTGTGGGAAACCTAAATGGCCGAAACGTGGCTACTTTTAGGATTGCTCTTTGAGCGCGCTCAAGGGGGAGCAAGATTGTGCGTCCTGCTCCACCCCAGGAAGTTATACAATAGGTAAGAATGGACTGGCACAAGGCCAAGTATACCAGTTTAATTATCTTAGAGCCCGCTATTGAGCGTAAGTTCTTGAAGATATACACTGACGGACTCATAAACTGCATCAAAGTTCAGGTTTACTCTAAAAGGATTTTTTATAATAAGTATGCAAACTTTTTAGATTAAATTATATAAATATGGAAAGACTGGCTCTTAATCTTAAAAAAAAATTAAATTTAAAAATAGAACTGCAGTAAAACAAATGAATATAGCCGGGAAAAGAAAATTTACTTGTAGTATCAGATTTGCGTGTTATTTATAGCAAAGTTTTAAATTGATTCTCATTGATTTTTTTTTGTTTTGTCAATTGAATTATTGTTACCAGCATAATTGTTGGGTTAGTTTTTTAACACATCGAGAGTTTTTGAACCATAATATGGATACTTCGTCCGAACAAGCGGCACAAATTGTAGCATTGGTGGATCAACGAACGATTGGTAGAAATTTAAATTTAAACCAGTCTACGGTTTCTAGAATATACAGAAGGTTTGTAGAGACAGGTTCTTACAGGAGGAGACGTGGTACAGGCAGAACTCGAGCAACCACAGGTCGTGATGACCGATTTATTGTTATAACTTCCCTGCGAAATCGTTTCCTCACGTCAGTTAACATCAAAACCGAGCTTAATGAAGTGCGTGGAGTAAACGTGTGTGCACGAACAATAAGAAGAAGGTTAAAGGAAGCGGATATCACCCCTTTTAGACCAGCAAATGGTCCAAAGTTGTCTACAGCTCACAGACAAGCTCGCTTAAGATTTGCGCGTCATCACCTGAATTGGACAGAAGAGCAGTGGGCCTCTGTATTGTTCACGGACGAGTGTAGGACATGTTTATATGATGCAGATGGTCGCAGAAGAGTCTATCGTCGACGTGGGGAGCCATATGCTCAAAGTTGCATTGAGGAGCGTGTTCCTTTTGGAGGCGGTTCATGTATGGTCTGGGGTGGCATATCGATGAACGGGCGAACAGAACTTGTGTTCATAGACATGGTCCGTCAAAACGGTAATAGAGGGGGTTTGACAGCACATCGCTACATAACAGAGATATTAGAAGATCACGTGGTGCCTTACATGGGATTCATAGGCGAAAATTTTACTTTAATGCAGGATAATGCCCGGCCGCATGCAGCTGCACAAGTTCAACATTATTGCGAAGAGGTTGGGATACGTACAATGAATTGGCCAGCACGCAGCCCGGATCTTAATCCCATCGAGCATGTTTGGGACAATTTAAAAAGAGCTGTATATGCGAGAAACCCTTCGCCCACGACAGTGGCAGCACTAAGAACAGCACTTTCAGAAGAATGGGACAATATTCCGCAAGATCTTTTAAAAACCCTTATAAAATCTATGCGGAACCGATTAGAATCCGTAATAAGGGCACGTGGGGGTAATACACCTTATTAAAACACAAATAAACCCTTGCATAAAGTTTGTGTCTATTGTTAAAACCAATTTTTTAATTAAACCAATTTTTCTTAAATTTCTGTTTTTTCTTCAAAAAAAGTCTTAAGGTCCTTTCCAGTACATAAACTTAAACTTAAAGATATGACCCTACGCTGTTTTAAAGTTCACGAACCAATCTAGAGGTTTCAATTTAAATCTGTAAAGAAAGTATGCATACTTGGTTAAAATATTTATTTCAAAGTCGTCTATTACTTTGATGCAGTTTATGAGTCCGTCAGTGTACATTAATTTTCGTAATCTAGGACATAGCAATTCAATATGTTTTCGGAAATTCAAATTTGTGTCAATCGTTACACCAAGATATTTAATATTATCAGTTTTAGTTAATGTAGGGCAAGCGCATGCAATGTCAGCGGTTGTACAGTAATGTGCATATATGTTTATATTAGTCATTGGCTTATTGGTGTTCCGCATTGTAAATAACATGTATTTCGTTTTGTCAGTGTTTAGTGATAGAAGATTTCTCTGAAGCCATCTAGTCACATAATTGAAACCATTTTGAGCGTGTTTAAATAACTCCTCTCTTGATTTGGCCGCGAATAAAAGATCCGTGTCATCGGCATAAGATATAATAAATCCATTTTGAAGGGTCGAACTGCAAAGGTCATTTATATAGATTAAAAATAAAGTTGTTCCTAGTACACTCCCTTGAGGGATTCCATACCCACTATTTTTCATTTCAGAACTCACGTTCTGTCCAATTTTAACACATTGTTGACGGTCTTTCAGATAATCCGTCAGTAATAATAGTTGCGTCCCTCTTACTCCAAGAGATTCTAGTTTTTTTATTAGTATAGAACAGGAAATAGAATCAAACGCTTTGGCCAGGTCAAGAAATATTCCCATGGTGTGCATGCCTTTATCTAGGTTGTTAGTGACATAGTCTATTAGTGTATGTACAGCTTGACTGGTTGACCTATTTGGCCTAAAACCAAATTGACTATCAGAAAGTAAATTATTATCTTCCAGGTATTTAGTTAATCTAGTGTGTATAATTTTCTCTAATATTTTAGAAAGGCCTGCTAGTACTGAAATAGGTCTATAGTTATTCGCACAGGTTTTGTCACCAGATTTAAATATCGGCGTGACGACTGCCCTTTTAAGCGATGTTGGAAATATGCCATTAGTTAGGCATAGTTCGAAAATATGTGTCAAGGGAGGTGCAAACACGAATCTGAATCTTTTTAGTATGCTATTAGGTATGTTATCCCACCCAGTAGAACAATTGTCCTTCAGCCCCGCTATTATTCTCAGTATTTCTTCAGCGTCAGTATTTAATAAAACAAAAGAGCTTAGTTTAGTCAAGCTTGGGCGTACAATATGGGTTTCCAAGGTAGTGGCAACGCATGTAGTGCAAGTAGGATTTGGAATATTTTCTGCTAGTTCTTTACCAACATTTACAAAGTAAGTGTTAATTTGATTCATTGTGTCGAGTGGGTTTTCTTTAGACAATAAATCGAGTGGCGGTTCGGGTGGTTTTGATCTAAACGTGTGTTTTTTTATGAATTTCCAAATTAGCTTAGTACTGGTACCCGCCGTTTGCAGTTCATTTCTGTCGTGTTGTATCTTTAATTTTTTAAGTAGATTATTGCAAAAATTTCTATACCTTTTATATATAAGTGCAAGTATTTCATTTTCAGGTGCATGTTTCGCTTTAAGGTGTAGTCTATCTCTATGTCTTATACATCGAACGAGCCCCGGTGTAATCCATGGCTTGATGTTATATTTTCTAGGTACTAATTTAGTGGAAGTATTTTTTAATATTGCTGATTGCACAGATTCAATAAAGTAGTTTAATGAGGTATTTGGATCGTTTGAGGTGTAAACTGGGTCAAAATTAATGCTGCGTATGTCATTTTCGAGGCTACGCATGTTCACCTTAGTCACGTTGTTTATGAAAGTGTTCCTAGGTGAATATGTTTGTAATGCTAATAAGATAGCCCGATGATCAGTGAGCCAAGAGTTAGTTATTAGTGTTTTAGCTGGTACTTTAGTTTTTATGATAAGATGGTCCATACATGAACCAGTTGTAAATGTTGGGTAATAGTGGGTGGGTAGCAAACCATGAAATGAGCAAATATTCAGATACTTGTGCGCTTCAGCCTTGGCTTCCTCAGGAACAATATTAATATTAATATCCCCAATGATTATGACATTTTTAAAAGCTGTTAACCCCTTCAAGGTTATGTCAAGAGATTCTAAAAATAGGTCTACATTTTGTGATGGAGGACGATAGATTGCGATGACTACCGTATCATCCTTCATTTTAATAGTCAGACAGCTACATCCATGAAACAACGGTTCCTCTACCACAGTGATTAGGTTTTTCCTCACATACACCACGAGCCCATCGTTTTGGTTAATAAAATTACCGGAAGCATATGATGAATAACCATCAAGACAAGGTAGGTTATTTCCCTGGCTCTCTAGCCAACACTCCGTTAGAACTATGATATCACAACTTACGTTTAGATCATGCAACAATACCTCCAGGCCATTTATGTTACAGTTAATACTACGAATATTTTGCGTTAATAGTGTTAGTAATTTTCCCCCTGTGGGTAGGAACTGTTTGCAGTTTTCCACATTACAAATATTCATTTCTGACACGGAAAAGCTATCTAGATCATTTACCAATTGATTTGATGTCATTATACAACTTTAGAAATAAATATACAAATAAGTTAACTAAACAGAAAGTCTAATGTGCTTAAAATATAGTTTGATTGGTGACGCTCTTAGGCGCCCTCATAGTCTATGGAATTTATATAATTGGCCTCCGCGTATTTACGAGCTGGGCAGCTAGCATCGCCTGTTTGGTGGTCACATTTCCTCCTAAAACGTTTGCACGTTGCACATACTGGGGGAGAAGTTTTCTTGGTGCACTCCTTGTGAGAATGACCCGCTTCTCCACAGTGGTTACAAGTAGCAGTTGTTTCACGACAGAACTTCGCTGCGTGCCCAAACATCTGGCAATTGAAACATCTGGTCACGATAGTGAAATCCCTTACTGGACACGATGTCCAATTGATAAAAATGCGCCCTTGGCTTATGAGTACCTTTCTGATGGTAGGAGGTACCTCCAAGATATAATTACATGAAGAAAGGTTCTTCTTACCTGATTTATGGCTCAGCTTAATGTCTTTAATAAAGGACTCACGTGTGTAATTCGGCACCTTATCTACGAGGTTCTGCTCATAAATGCATTCTAGTACCTCTTGTTCCGTAAGTGATATAGGGTCTCCAATTACCACTATTCTTGGTTTGCGCTTGGTAGGTTCTTCAACTGTAAGGCCTGATGAAGTGAATTTGTCGGAGCTCTTAAGTTTTTCCACGTCCGTTTTTCCTTCCGTGCTTATTATAACGCCCCCGTTTCTGACTTTCCTAAGCCCACGAACGTGTAATTTCAGTTCCTCTGGTGATATGATTTTTTGGACCAAGGCCTTGGTCTCATCACTGGTTTTGCTTCTGTCGTTAGGATAGATGACAACGGCACTGACGTTTGCAGGACGGACGACTCTATCAGTTCCTTTCTTCACCATGTTCGCGTACGAAGATGCCTCTGCTGGTTTCATTTTCTCTTCAACGACAAATTTAAATTGTTCTAGGGAGGTCACAACATTCTGTTGGCCCTGCAGGTGCTGGATGCGTTCGTGGGCCACGAGTGTCCTCTGCTTCAAGGATTGGTATATAACGGCCATTTAGGATGTACCGTTTGATACCTGTCGGTACAGGTTATTTACTCGAAGCTTTTGGTCCGAGTTCATCTTCCCTTCCCCTACAATAGTGCAAACTTCGCTAAGCATTTCGTCAATCTTCCCCATCCATTTCTGGATTTCCGTGGTCGTGGAGGACTTCGGTGCATTATTTGGCTTCGGCCAAACGGGCTAGAGCCTGAACTTTCCATCGATATTTAGTATAAAACGATTTCTTTTTCTGTGTAGTTCATTTTTACATATCGGCAAAAATGCAAAACGAAACACACAACACTTGCGATCACGCGACACACTTATTTTTCCTTACACTGCTATTATTACTCGATATTTATAAATTATAAATTTCTAATATACATAATTAACAATAAACACGACTGTGCTGTAAGCTACACAATAGGTGAAGTGCTGGTAGATCGGCGTCGGCTACCAGCTTCCTTTCTGTATACAGCCTAAAGTTTGACCCATGTTGGTATATTATCCGCAGGCCGTAGAGCGCATGGAGGAGCGGCTGGAGGCGGCGCACATGGACCAGAAGCGTTTGTTCCTGATTGTGTTCCAGCGCTTCATCATGATCCTGTCAGAGCATCTCGTGCGCTGCGACACTGACGCGCGCGACCCCGACACGCACTGGTACCGCAGCACCGTGGGGCGGCTGCGCCAAGTGTTCCTCATCGTGAGTACTGCCGCACTGTTACATACATAGATATACAGTATGGATACGACATATAGGCATTTACGGAAACAGTGAAGCGTCCTGGTCCATAGGAATGAAACAAAATTAAATTTAAACTCAAATTCGCAGATTTAAAAAAAACTAAATTTCCTAACAAAGTAATTATTAAAATAAATGTAGAAAATGTAACCACTTTTATAAGTCATTGATTCATTCACAAAAATACACACGCTTAGAATTTGCACAAAGTACTTACTATAGGTACAGCAGCAAAGCGGCAACGTGCCGCCAGCTGACGCGCGCTCGTGACCTACCTACTAAGGTAAGATTAGGCACCTATCACGAAAGTTCACTTAACTTTATAAACACCAGTTTTGCACGGCAGTGCTTAAAAATGTGAATCTAAATTTTAGAAATGCCCGCCACTAACTTGAAAACATAAAATGATATCGCCAAACTAACTGTTCAACAGATTTCGGTTAGGTACCTACCTTGCTTTCAATTTATCAAATGCCTCAATAATACGGCTGCGAGTCACTTTCAGAAACACGTTAGGTACACTATTCACTTCGTTGTTTTTTCAAAAAAAGAATACGTAACAAAACTCGCACAACAAATTTACTAGGTAGGTATTTAGACTCATTTTCACCGTTAAAATTAAGGATAGAATAGCTAAACAAAAAATAAACCCAATTCACAAACACAAAAAGAATAGATTAGTGTCAATTTCACTTTAAAAACAAATTAAAACGAGAAAATAAACCGAGAGGATCAAAGAACGACACGCGGTCCCCAGTGACGTCGCGGTTACTGACAACATTCCAGAAATTATCGAAACATAAAATTGTACCTAGGTTAATAAGGTAAAGGCACCAATATCCATCTTTGAATATGTTTATTTTAGAATATTTTATTTATTATTAACCTGATTGATGAATAGTTGGAAGGTATTTATTGTCAATTTTCATGGTGTTCATTATCATGTCATCGTGCGTAGTTTTCCTGTCAGAGTTGGAGGGTAGCCCGGTAGTCGCTCCCACAAAAGCCAAGATAAACCAAATGAAAATAAAGATTAGGAAAGCAGCCCTCAGGCACCAAAGTACAAGATATGGATGCAACCGGGATTAACACTGAAATTATGAGCTTTAAATTCTTCATTACGTAGATATTAATACTCTTAATTATTGAATTTGTTATGGAAAAATTATAAAGAAATCAAATACAAAGTGTAAGTAATCAAAGTTAATCATTGATAAGTAGGTACCTACTTACCAAATCAAAAAGTTTTATGTGTAATCAAAACAACCATTATTCTCTGTACGAGTAACAGACTGCCGTTAATCAGAAATTTACCCTACCGGCGGCACCCTTTGAGGTATTATGTCTCTCTCATTACAATCGTATTTTTACGAAATTGATGAATGGAAAAATGAATGAATACACAGAACGGCAACGTCGCATCGTGCAATTTTAATAGTAATAAGGGTTTCCATCTGCAAAATCCGTAAACCAGGACAAGAAGTTTTTTTTATACTACTAAGGTGGCAGATAAGCATACGGCACACATGATGGAAAGTGGTTAACGTGGCCTATGGACGTATGCCACCCCAGGGGTGTTACAGTTGGGCTGCCGAGCCTGTAAAAACGTCGGACGCCAGTCATCTCCGGAAAAGTCAAAACCACCAGATACGATAAGAAATCGTATCCGGTATTTCGTGCATGCATACCCCACTTGACCAAGAGGTTCGCTCGTTCACTAGTGTACCGGAGCCGGACATGGCTAAAGAAGAACCAAGTAGGCAAGTGGAGGTAACGTGGAACATCGGCACGCCGTATGTACTTTCCAGGCGGACGGTGGCCGTGACGGCCGGCGGCTGTTACTCTAAGCTCATTGGGGACATCTACCTGGTGATGGTCTCACATGCACCACATGGGCAGGTCGGAGTGGGTATAGTGCTCTCGGGTGCTACGTGGCTACAAATCCGGGGAAACTCGGACGGATGGTAACCCTAATGGTAGTATTTTCGTGCAATTTAGAGTTCATTGATAACTGCGATTCTACGGAGTGTTTAAAGTTGTTCAAAATTTTGTAATATTAAAACCCTAGTTTCTGCCCTTAATACTGGGCCGATTTTGTTCAAATTTTTCCTATTTGAAGCTATGGGGGTACCAAGTATATGGTTTCAATTAATGCCTATATGTCGTATCCATATTGTATAACTGCGACACGCACTGGTACCGCAGCACCGTGGGGCGGCTGCGCCAAGTGTTCCTCATCGTGAGTACTGCCGCACTGTTACATACATAGATATATAACTGCGACACGCACTGGTACCGCAGCACCGTGGGGCGGCTGCGCCAAGTGTTCCTCATCGTGAGTACTGCCGCACTGTTACATACATAGATATATAACTGCGACACGCACTGGTACCGCAGCACCGTGGGGCGGCTGCGCCAAGTGTTCCTCATCGTGAGTACTGCCGCACTGTTACATACATAGATATATAACTGCGACACGCACTGGTACCGCAGCACCGTGGGGCGGCTGCGCCAAGTGTTCCTCATCGTGAGTACTGCCGCACTGTTACATACATAGATATATAACTGCGACACGCACTGGTACCGCAGCACCGTGGGGCGGCTGCGCCAAGTGTTCCTCATCGTGAGTACTGCCGCACTGTTACATACATAGATATATAACTGCGACACGCACTGGTACCGCAGCACCGTGGGGCGGCTGCGCCAAGTGTTCCTCATCGTGAGTACTGCCGCACTGTTACATACATAGATATATAACTGCGACACGCACTGGTACCGCAGCACCGTGGGGCGGCTGCGCCAAGTGTTCCTCATCGTGAGTACTGCCGCACTGTTACATACATAGATATATAACTGCGACACGCACTGGTACCGCAGCACCGTGGGGCGGCTGCGCCAAGTGTTCCTCATCGTGAGTACTGCCGCACTGTTACATACATAGATATATAACTGCGACACGCACTGGTACCGCAGCACCGTGGGGCGGCTGCGCCAAGTGTTCCTCATCGTGAGTACTGCCGCACTGTTACATACATAGATATATAACTGCGACACGCACTGGTACCGCAGCACCGTGGGGCGGCTGCGCCAAGTGTTCCTCATCGTGAGTACTGCCGCACTGTTACATAGATATTGCAGTCCACTGCTGGACAGAGGCCACTCCCAAAGAGCGGCGATTAATAAATTGAAATGACAGAAACATATCGAGCAAATAAATGAGAATTACCTGCACAAGTGCTAATATTTTTGTGCAAAATATACATACATGTACTCACATTTGTAAATCTCTGTAGTGGTAGGCAGAGTTGTATACCCACGTTTCGCCAAAAATGTTTTTCGGTCCCACGACGTAATAGGGGCGAACCTTTTGCCGTCTAGCGGGCCCTTTGTCTTGACCTGTATGTTTACTGTCGAATAGACAGCCCTATCCCTTAGTCGCATTTTACGACACCTACAGGAAGACCTGGGGTGGACTTATTCTACTCCACTGGGACGTGCAAAAAATATTTTCACTTATAATAATGAGATGTCTTTTTCTTCCAGCACCACGAACAAGTACAGAAGTACAGCAGCACCCTGGAGACTCTCCTCTTCACACAAGACTTGGACCCGCACATCCTGGATGTGTTCCACCAGTTCTTAGCTCTCACCGCTTAGACAACAGCCTATCATATACATGGACATAGTTCAGTGTGAACTGTAATATAGACTTTATTATTATTCAGACAAAGTTGAAATTCATATAATAACTTGTGGAAGATTCATTTCCCCATTTGGGAATTCTCTACTGGGGTAATGACGTCACAATACCGGACAGTGTGTTCTTGCTAGTGAAATTGAAAGAATAGCAGGTGAATGATAGGTGAGAAATTTAACCATTTGGGACATATCTGTAATGACGTCACAGTAAACACCGGGTAGTTTTTGCTAGTGAACTACCAAAATTGGGAGAGATTAACACTACTTAGCTGGGTTATCCGGGACCCCAGAACACCAGGATATGCCCAGTAACCGGGGGAGGCCCTCTAGGAGAGGGTAACACATCTAGTATCGCGAGGGTGTTTGTTCTTTGTAGTAAGAAAAATAAGTAAGATGAATTGTAAATGTTAGTTGGAGCCTTAAAAATTTCAACAACTGGTCTAGCTGCAATGCTTCGATATTTGGGTCGTGGAGGTCAGATGGCGATCGCTTCACAGAAAATATCGAAGTTCAGCCAAATCCGCAGTTAGACTGAAGTTAAGCGGTTCCCAGATTCGGAGGTGGAAGCTTCAGATGCGACTG
The DNA here is from genome assembly GCA_914829495.1 of Eilema sororculum. Classification (NCBI taxonomy): domain Eukaryota; kingdom Metazoa; phylum Arthropoda; class Insecta; order Lepidoptera; family Erebidae; genus Eilema; species Eilema sororculum. Next base: position 6,792,989 of record OU618552.1, on the reverse strand, counting down.
GGATTTACGCTAGGATGAAGAATATCTTAACACCAACTTGCAAGAGAAACAAGGCCTTGGCGCGTGTGGATTTTTTTAATACATTCTATGATTGATGCATCATCATCAAGAGACACCTAAAAACGGTTACTACGCATATAGAGTACCTACATTTTGTGACGCAATTGGTGTCAAGATCTGAAAACAAAACTGATAGCGGGTTCGAATCCCGAAGTTGCAGAATACGGCAGAATATTCGGGCGTTGTAAACAAAAGTTTGCCCTAATGGCACAGTAGATATACCGGTAACTAACTATACACTAATAGTAATTTACTTAATATTATTAATGCGAAAGTAACTCTGTCTGACTGCTGGTCTGTTAAGCTTTCACGCCTAAACCACTGAACCGATTTTGATAAAATTTGGTATAGGGGTAATTAGACCCTGACGAAGGACATAGACTATGTTTGGTAGCGTTAACCGACATTCACGCGGGTGGAGCCTCGGGCAAAAGACTCGTATTGATTCAAATTTAAGAGCAATATTATTACTAATGAATGAAATCTTACTGTAACAACATATTTATCAACTTCATTTATGTATTTGGTTGTGTGTATGATAAGTGTTGCGTATTTTGTACTGAAGTAGACTTTAAAATTATACTTGTGTTTTCATGACTGGTGTTATTAAGTTCTCGAAAATAATGATATTTGAATAGGATATAAAATGAATTTTATTGGCTTTGGAGCACACTGAACTGCAATTTCGAGCACTTTTTAAGTGTTAGTAAATATCAACCTTATGTTTGTATAATACATTGCAAAATTGAATTGAAGCTGCCGCGAGCATAGACTAATATATAATCTAGACGTATATTCAATTTTGTAATGTATTATACATACATAAGGTTGATATTTAACTAACACTTAAGTGCGCGAGCAAATTGCTGTTCGGTGGGCGCGAACACTTAGACGTATGTGAGTTTATGTGTAAATGAGACTATATTCATATTGATCTTGAAGTTTATTAGTTAGTGAATCAAACTTCCATCTTCGATATAATTTATATAGCAGTGGCGACGGGTGAAAAATCTTAGGTACAGTCAGCACCAAAAGTCGATGAACAGAATCAACTTAACAAAACACCTGTTCACAATAAAATGCCATAAGTTATAGTCGCAACTAAGAAACAAAATAGCCTGTACACCAGAAATTTACAAAAGTCGTTGAACACGAGTATTTCACAAGTAGCTGTGCACTAGTATTCCTAAAGTCGCTGTACACCATCAATCCAAATGTCGCTGAACATCAAAATTTCAAAATTAGGTTAACAAAGTATATTTTTAATGTTTCCGTGTGTTAATATACTTTTGTCGCTTACGTTGTTCAGCTACTTTTGGGACCTGACTAGACTAACTAAATATGGAAACTGTTGATATTGTTATTATAGAACGAAGTGTTTGGCTGGATGAAACTATAATTAAAAACTTAATCATTTATTTATTAATAGCACAATTAAAAATTCAAATGAAAATATTTTAGATAATATAATATAAATCTTAACGCAAAATCAAAAAAATAATTTATAAATAATAATTAATAGCGGGTATGGCCTCCATTCGCGTCTATTACTGCCTGGAGACGTTCGCGAATATTACCTACCATATTTTGACAAATATTTTGGCCCCTAAATCTCTCCCAAGTTTCTGTTGCATGAGCTATTATATTTTGTCGGGTGCGTGGTGTATCGCGATCCCATGCTTGCACCATAAGAGCCCACAAATTCTCTATGGGGTTGAGGTCCGGGCTTTTCGGTGGGAATGGAATCTCCAAAATTTGCTCTGTGTTTTCATTAAACCATACTCGGCATACACATGCTTTATGAATTGGATAGTTATCGTGAACGAAGTTTATTGTCCTCTCATCTGGCAACATGACTTCTGTCGTCGGCAACAAAACATCGTTCAATATATCTATATAGCCCGCGCTATTTAATTGACCTCCTATCTCGATTAGTTCCCCAGGGCCACCAGAGCACATCCAACCCCAAAACCCAACAGATATTCTGCCACTTGCACGGTTATCGATTATTATTATTACGTATAAATGTGCATATTACGGAGCATGAACGTCACAGAATTGTTCTCTAGAAAGAACTCATTCTACCGAAAATGGTCGTATGTCGCTCTGGCGCATAAATAATACCCGATATGCAGAACGTAATATAATCGATAACCGTGCAAGTGGCAGAATATCTGTTGGGTTTTGGGGTTGGATGTGCTCTGGTGGCCCTGGGGAACTAATCGAGATAGGAGGTCAATTAAATAGCGCGGGCTATATAGATATATTGAACGATGTTTTGTTGCCGACGACAGAAGTCATGTTGCCAGATGAGAGGACAATAAACTTCGTTCACGATAACTATCCTATTCATAAAGCATGTGTATGCCGAGTATGGTTTAATGAAAACACAGAGCAAATTTTGGAGATTCCATTCCCACCGAAAAGCCCGGACCTCAACCCCATAGAGAATTTGTGGGCTCTTATGGTGCAAGGATGGGATCACGATACACCACGCACCCGATAATATATAATAGCTCATGCAACAGAAACTTGGGAGAGATTTAGGGGCCAAAATATTTGTCAAAATATGGTAGGTAATATTCGCGAACGTCTCCAGGCAGTAACAGACGCGAATGAAGGCCATACCCGCTATTAATTATTATTTATAAATTATTTTTTTGATTTTGCGTTAAGATTTATATTATATTATCTAAAATATTTTCATTTGAATTTTTAATTGTGCTATTAATAAATAAATGATTAAGTTTTTAATTATAGTTTCATCCAGCCAAACACTTCGTTCTATAATAACAATATCAACAGTTTCCATATTTAGTTAGTCTAGTCAGGTCCCAAAAGTAGCTGAACAACGTAAGCGACAAAAGTATATTAACACACGGAAACATTAAAAATATACTTTGTTAACCTAATTTTGAAATTTTGATGTTCAGCGACATTTGGATTGATGGTGTACAGCGACTTTAGGAATACTAGTGCACAGCTACTTGTGAAATACTCGTGTTCAACGACTTTTGTAAATTTCTGGTGTACAGGCTATTTTGTTTCTTAGTTGCGACTATAACTTATGGCATTTTATTGTGAACAGGTGTTTTGTTAAGTTGATTCTGTTCATCGACTTTTGGTGCTGACTGTACCTCTCTTATAACAACCACCAACGAGCAATTTTGTATGGCATTCTGGGCGTTCTGATTTCGGATAGTGAATTTCATATAGGTACAGAATTTCAGTTAATAAGTATTTTAAACATCTCTACCATGGCTACCTTTTGCAGAGCAAGCCGGCAAGAATCGGGTTATAGATACCTACCTGTCGCCATTGTTATACAGACTAGAAACGGTATGACACAGATAAGGCGCGAGACCAGGTCTGCCGGGGTGCTAGAAATATACTTTTGGCAATCTCACCTCCGGCAACCAAGGACCCAAGACGGCGTGCGTTTTAGTCGGTTCGAGTCCGACATAACCACCTCCACCGGCTCCGTGGGGATTTATCGCACGATAAAAATAAAAAGCGCGAGACCAATTCGCATCGTACTGTCTCCTCGCTTCTTCGATATAATTTAGATAGCTAATGTCATTTTTAAGCTATCGCGGTGTAAACTCATACCTAGTTAGTTGTGACTATTAGGGATTTCACGCGATAAAAAAACGTCGGCAAAAATAAGTGGATTTTTTTTAGTCCTGAATAGTCATAAAATAACCATGATTTTTAATCGTATCTTGCCTTACCCGTGCCGTATCGTTTCTACACCCTTTAGAACGTTATATCTCGGTACACATACCTTGGACCTAAGTCTCGAGATAAACGAGGCCATGACGGGCACGGATTGTTTTATAATCTATGCTTGGTGAATTTCAACTCGTCTACCGCAGTATTACCCCGTGGTATCTTCAAAATACATCCAAGACACGTGTACTGCGAGATATATATACATTATCTTGTTATCGTTAATTACAATATAAACATGTCTTCGCGTATTATTCGTCTTAGTTCAATTTGTAAGATGTATTTTATAAGGCAGATAAGTTAACAGTGTTTGGACGCTAGGTTAATACTATAGGAGTTCTCAGAGATGAACATTGCGGTAGGAGTATAACGACGATTGATGATTTAATATGTTTTCATGTAAATAAATTTGATTAAGTTATGTATTTAAGTTTGTATTTTTATTTACTCCACCATATCTCAAAAGTGACTGATTTCTGTGATTTTTTGTTTGTAAATCAAAGAAAATATTCAAATAGGCAAGTTTTTTTTTTATATAGGTATTAAAGGATACGTCAATTTGACTTCACCTCGCTGGTAAGTTAAAGGCAAAGTCTCGGAAAGAGGGTCACGATCGTAAACATGTACCATGTTAACAGTGGTGGCACTCAGCTTGACGGCCTCATCATAACAAGTGTGCCTCGATTGATTCATAGATAAGTTTCCTATATAGATAAGGTTCTCCAACAAATATTGTCGTCACACCAGAAATACACGTCAGTCTTTATTTATATATTAATAGTATAACAAAATACAAATACAAAAAACATTACACGTATAAAAGCTGTACAAATGTCTTCATTTATTTGATGTATGAGAGTAGTTCTTCAACGTCTTGCTTTGAGCCTAGGTAGCAGGGAGCCCGTTGGTGTATGGATGTAGGAACTATGTCCAGGATAGGAATCTCACCGTTGCTGGCCAGACCACCAGCTTCTGTCACGATGAACGACATAGGGTTGCATTCGTATAGGAGACGTAGCTGAAAAAAAATTGCAACATTTTTAGTGTTTAAAATTTTTTGTAACTTATATGTGAAATAAAACCATCATCATTTCGATTTCGTGAATACCCAGACGGGACTTGAACACGCGACCAATCCCTTACAGGGGGAATGCTCTGATGACTGAGCTACTGATCCGATGATCCGATGATTGTATAGACAGATTGATAGTTTGAAATATGGCCTATACAATCTGTCCTCAGATAAATCGCGATGCAGGCTGAGTGTCATTCTAGAACACAGGCCTGAGACTATTGGCACACATGTCATCTACTACGACACAAAGCCAGGACTATTTGGGTCTACCCCTTCTACCGAGGCCTTTTAAAGTTATTGAATAGACTGTTTCAAGTGTTCAGACATATACTCACGCCTTTACTCTACAGTGTAGGCAGATGTAAATGCCATCTGCTTCTTTTCTCTACTGTTATCAAAACTCATGCAAGGCTCACACCATCCTCACCAATTTGTGTATCAATGTTTTGAAAAACAGGGTAGATATTATTGTTTACAATTCACCGGGCCATGCCCCCACGCAATAGCCTGTAGATAAGGTATTGTAGTTGCTATATTGGATGCCATATCTTATCTATTAATAGCTTATTAATAGATATGGATATAAAAAACAAAAGTGGCGAAGCTTGTAGTATGAAGATAGGGTAGGGTTTATAGGACAAGTCAAGGAGAGAATAGAGCATATTATGATTATGCCTTTCTTTCTTCATTCGAGCGCCTATACCGATTATATCCTACACCTGAACTTTGGAGCCTGAGTTCCAAACTTAAGACCAGTGCACATTATCGACATCGGCAAGGAAAAAGATCTGTAGGCATCCGTCTGCTCTGTCGGAATCTTCGCTTTAGCATGACGATAATGTGCGCCGGCTCTTATACTCCTCTTTTATTATGCGGTAATGTCTTTTCTAGTAGCGACTGCCAAGCAAGTCCTAAAAGTCCATTACTGCTGTGGTCTTCAAGAAACATTCATGCGTCATCGTCTTAGTCCCTTCCTAGGAGAATCCGAGGTTTTCATCTTGGAGACCCAGGTCGGTTCACTTGTTCTCCTTTTGGTTTCTTTTATAAGGTTTTTATGGGAGCGCAGCCGCATGTCCCCCAACGCATCCCAAAACCTTCGCCAGGACGACTTTAGTGACTTGAGTAGGTCTTGGTGGGCCCATATAACTACTACCTATTGGACGGTTTTCTTTTTATTGTTCAAAATATAACATTATCCATACTGATATTATAAATGCGAAAGTAACTCTGTCTGTCTGTCTGTCTGTCTTTCTGTCTGTCTGTCTGTCTGTATGTTACGCTTTCACGCCTAAACCACTGAACCGATTTTGATGAAATTTAGTATAGGAGTAGATTAGACCATGAGAAAGGACATAGGCTATGTTTGGTCGCGATAACCGACATCCACGCGGGCGAAGCCGCGGGCAAAAGCTAGTATGGAATAAATCATTTTGAACCGCCCGGGGCTTAAACCACGAGGGTTTTTATGCGAGCGGAAGTCCGCCTATTGACATTTGCAAGTACATGAATACGGTTTAGGACTGACCTCTCCCCTAGCAGGTTCCCCTAGGGGGGGACGCAAGGATTTTTTAGTACTAGCGTCTCCACTCAGTGAGGGGAGATAATAAAACTCCTTTTTATTGTTTTTCTTTCGGCCTGAAGTCTCCCCTATCTGGTTCCCCAGGGAGACGTTAGGATTCTCAAGTACCAGCGTCACCCTAGACTAAGGGGAGGCCACCATTAGGGCGACGTTGAAACTTCTTAGTACTAGCGGCTCTCCTTTGATAGTAGGAGACATTATGGGATGTGACTTGACATATAAACAAATTGTTTAAAGGGATAGTGGACCCCCGCATTACCTTTCATATATCGTAACTGTCTGGTCCGCTCCACCGTGCCCATTGTAGCGCCCTTCGGCACTACTCGTCAGCGGACTGGGATGGATTGCGCGACTATTATGCGTCCATCCCGTAGGTTGAACGCTGCTTTGAGGGTAAGAACCCATCTGAGAGCGCTACTGCTGTCGCCGGTGAGATCGGTCTAGGTATGGAATACTATATCCCATACACCGATGTCACCGGAGCCCGCGGAGCGCGTCCGTGGTTCGGGCGCGGGCGGAGATGTTGAGCATAAACAGTCTGCGTACCGCGCTTGGGTGCGGACGCGCGTCACACGCGATCCCAACGTGGTTCACTTCAAGGCGGCGTACAACAGAGCCACAAAGGTCTTCAAGAAGGATTACGTCAGGGCGGATGCCCAGCGCCAAACTGCTACCATTTATAATTTATATGGAAAGAAATTGGTTAAAAAGTAAAGAATGCATAACAGAATGGTGCATTTACGATTAACGCCATCGCACAAATAATTATGCCGGGGGTTGGCATGCCAAATTAAATAGGCAAATTAATAAAAATTATATCACCCTCACAAAATTGTTAACTGTTCTAAAAAAAGACATGAACGAAAATAAAATGACCATAATAAATTTTGAACATGGTGTACATAATAGTAAGAGAAGTAGAGTTCAATCTGAAAGAGACGCATTAATTTTAAACGCACAACTTCAGCTAGTCCATAAAGAAATAAGCGTTGGCCATTTCTTGGAAATGTTACACTGATTTAAAAAAAAAACATGTTTTCAAGAAATACAATTATTTCTAAAATAGCGTGACTTAAATAACATCATTAGGTATATAGTATGTATGTATTAACTATATTAAATAATTTTAAAAGTACCTAACTTTTTACTATAGCTACATAAAACCCTTTCAGACAGACCTCTCTCCTACATTGATTCATAACTTGCAAGCGAGGGAGGGAGCTCAAGAGATGGCAAAAATTAATAAAAATCAGGTTTTAATGTCTCCCCTTAGTCTAGGGAGACACTGGTACTTGAGAATCCTAACATCTCCCTGGGGAACCAGATAGGGGAGACTTCAGGCCGAAAGGAAAACAATAAAAAGGAGTTTTATTATCTCCCCTTACTGAGTGGAGACGCTAGTACTAAAAAATCCTTGCGTCCCCCCCAGGGGAACCTGCTAGGGGAGAGGTCAGTCCTAAACCATGAATACATACATAATATAAGTAGGTACCTAAAGTATACCTACACAACAATATCGCATCAGTTACTTTACTAGGTACTTTGATTTTTAAGGATGGGCTTCGCTTAACCGATTTTAATTAAATACAGTAGCTTACCTTTCCATTAGGCGATGACTTTGTAGCGGGGTAAATAAAGATACCACCATATTTGATCGTCCTGTGAACGTCGGCGACCATAGATCCGACATATCTGGCTCCGTATGCCTTGCCGGTCTTGGGCCACTTCCTATCTTCAATGTACTGCTTCAGACCTTCCGACCATTCTGCTGCGTACCCTGAAAAAGCGAATTTATTTTACTAGCTGTTGCCCGTGACTCGGCCTGTAAGCGGATATTTCCGGGGTGAAAAGTAGCCTACGTATTATTGCAGACGATAGTCTATCCATGTAACAAATTTCAGCCAGAACCATCTCAGTTTGTGAAGATGTCTGATTATTTATAGGTAATCTACTATATAAAAATAAGTCGGGTTTTCCCAGAACGCCTTTACCGATTTGGCTAATTTTGGTCTTGAATTATTCGTGGAAGTCCAGGGAAGGTTTTTACGGCGAGAAAAATTCGAATAATTGCCGGGAACCGACATCCACGCGGGCGGAGCCGCGGGCAAAAGCTAGTATATTAGTAGAATTTTTATCAGTAACTACCTAAAGTGAAGAATGGTAAAATCACAGGGTAAAACGAAATCTGAAACTGGTAGATTCGTCACACCGCGCGCAAACCGTGCAGGTAACCGTAAGTTTAGAATTAGATTACCGTAATATCATGCTGAAATTCATATAAGTCCACTTTACGGCTCGTTACTTTTTGTATTAGATATTTACAGCGGTATCTAGAAAGTATATTCAAACCAATGGCTTAGTAAAGTATTTGTTACAAAATCCCTAAAATGGTCTGATATTATCCGCCTGGGCGGATAAACATATAAATAAATTAGTTACCTTCATTGATAGAATAGATTTTCCCCTTCTCAGGTATTCTCATATTCGGGTCAGTCAGAATGAACTCTCCCAACGAAGGGTCGTACATGAAGCCATTGACGCCCTTCCCCTTGCCAAGAGACAGCACCATCATGGTTGCTGAGCCGTACAGGGCGTACCCTGCTGCTACCAGTTCGCTGCCCGGCTGGAGAGCGTCTGCTTCTCCTGGCTCGCCTTCCGATTTCTTCCTGGATAGAGTATTCATCAAGATGTTAGGTATGTGGATGTTTGATATTTGGTGAGCGAACATAATTCACCAATCTCAATATCCCACACACTCGCCACATTGCTCACAGCGATGCTACGATGCGCGAACGCTTGGGGTGCGGCCGCCTCCTTCTGCGAGCAAGTAATGCTCGAGAAGGAAGCGGCCGGTCGGGTCCGGACTAGACTCCGGGCCCGGGAAGCCCGCGAAGAGCGAAGGCGAACCGGACGTCGGAGGTCGCAGAACGACCTCCGTCCTCCATGAGCGCTGGCGTGGGGGTGACCGGTGGAGCCGCCTGTCACCCTAGAAGAAGCAGGCCGCGGCGGCGGTGCAAAGTGCGCCTCCCCTTACCCGGGGCTAGATGGGTACACCGAGGTCCCCACAACCCGAAGGGGACCACCTCGAAAGAGATGGTCCTGGGACTGCCCCGGCAGTCTGCGAGACTGCCGGGCGATAGATATGCTTTCGGCAATCTCACCGCGCCGGTAACCAAGGACCCAAGACGGTGTGCGTTTTGGTCGGTTCGAGTCCGACATAATCGCCTCCAGCGGCTTCGTGTTCACTCTTCGTGCTCGCACCGGTGTTCCATTATTGCTGGTCCCACCCGCGCTATCCCACCCTACATTTTTTAAAGTTATGTAATTCTCGTACCTGTAAATGGAGAATATGGACCCAACAGAAACCAAACAATCGATGTTGGAGGAACCGTCGAGGGGGTCGAAGCACACCACGTATTTGCCTCTCCTTTCTGATTCCACCTGTAAAACATGTAATACTTAGTTTGCTAGGTACCTACTACACCTAACCTAATCATCATTATAACAAAGTTAGTCCCGATAGCATTCAAAGCTTGCATTTTGCTCACTACTTACAACTCTATTATTTGAGCTATTAGGCACACATTAGGTTCAACTACGATTCTATTATTTTTACGGGAGCGATTGCCGTTTGATCCCCTAATTCCGAGAGGTAAGCCTGCACCAATTGCACCACAGCCTCGATCGTCATGATCGAGATCGATGATCAAGCAGCACGTGTATACTGCATAGACTTGTGAACGGTTAAGGGTACGGATCGTTAGGTACAACAACAATCATTTTCTAAGATGTCAAGTCGATTGATCTTAGCAATCGACATCATTCGATTGGCCAGATTTTGATTTTGATTCCAGAAGACGTCGACTTACTTTAGTTACAGGTACTATTTATCTATTCTGTGGTTTCAGTCAAGGCAAATCTTAGAAACCGTACGAAATGTATCCTTTTGTTTGTTGATTGCGAGTCTGGCTGTAAATGCGGAAGCTATTTAACTTGACGGACTGTAACGTTACTTTGTGATCTAAATGATATATTAGGTATATTTATGGCTACCTATAACTAACCATAATTGAGTATTTTGGGCATTAGAGACTAAGATATTTTAGGCTATAATACAGACGCCGATGCTGAATTTAGTTGTGTAGCAATTGAACGAATGAATTTTGATTGTTGAGCGTCGAGTCGAGCGAGGTGACATTCAACTTGACCTTCACAGATACACTTACATGCTTAATAGGCATTTTTGTAAGAGTTTGTAGGTATCGATAACTTCATAACAATTAATATTATTATGAGAGCTGAATGAGATTTTTATAGCATTTTAATAAGGTAACTTTTTAAGTTCGAAATACATCGGGAAAAAGAAGCGCTCAAGCAGGACTTGAACCCACGACCTTTCCTTTACAGGGGGAATATTCTTCCAACTGAGTTATTGAGCCACACTTGATTCACTTCAAATTTCCCTTCTCTTTATATCCGTCTTTAAAGGCGACGCACGGTGCGGTGGAGCGATCTACCAACTTTCTTGCGAACTGTTTGAACCAATGAACGATTTTTCAAACATTTTTAAACATTGATTCTTGATGACTCCCCAAATTTCATTCAAGTATTTGAATGAAATTTTTATAGCATTTTATTAAGCTAACTTTTTAAGTTCGAAATACATCAGGAAAAAGCAAAGCTCAAGTGTGACTTGATCCCACGACTTACAGGGGAAATGCTCTTCCAACTGAGCTATTTTTCCCTATTTCGAATATGAGAGTTGGTATTTGTTACAAGCTCCATGCGGTGACGGAGAAAGAATACAAGTATCACCCCCATTTCATCCGAGGGGTGTCGTACGAGGCGACTAACGGAAAAATACGCAGACGATATCACTGCGAGACAAGGAAATCTCAAAATAAAACCTTGTTCCAACGCTAGCCAGACTAGCAACAGTAGGCCTCCCAACATTGGGAGAGGCCTATGTCCGGCAGTCAGTGGTCTGCGATAAACTCCTTGATGGATTGAAAACAAACCTTATAGAAGCCCTAAATCAAGGCCTAGTAATAGTAGTAATATCTAATACTAAACTTAGTGGTACTCTAATTTAACAACTCGATGGCATAAAATTAATGGCATATTATGAGTGTGTTGATAAATGGACGAGGTTCCAACTACCTATATTGTAATCTGTGGTTCTGTTGCAAACTTTACTCTCGGGGTGGAGAGGGAGACAACAGTCGCTTCCATAAAAGCGAACCAAGAAGTAAGAGTCTGTAAGAGTGCCGAGTTCGGGTTCGAAAGTGCATGCTTTGGGTGCAATCGCAATTGGCGCGCAGATGATGTTGATGATTTGGACCGATTTGGTTTGTAATGGCGGAAGAACTACTTCCGTTAATTTATATATATAATAATTCGCTTCCCTTTTCACCTTTCATAAAGGTAGGTATGGTTTGGTATGACCCCTTAGTTTAGTCGTATATTTTGTTGTTCAAGTATCCTGGTAAAGTTAGTTTGAACAGGAAATACCTACCTACCTATACTACGTAGTACTCTTTTATGACCACCATTTTATACATTTACATTATATTATATGAAGTATTATATTGCCTTGCATTGCTATTACAAAATAATTTTTCTATTGTTTTCTACTAAAAATTTTAATACTTTTAGTAGAAAAAAAATGAAGTAGTGCTCTATATAAATTAGTTTACATATTACCTGTATTACTGTAGGGTTCTCCTCGGAAACCAGTAGGCAGGCCGTGAAGGAAGACTTCAACATGTTAATGAACAGATCGTTGGATAGAACGTCCAACTTTTTGACCTGCTCGCCTTGCACATTTGTGTCTCCTGAGATGCCATGCCTGGTAACAACAACACCAAAATTAGAAAGGTGCGACAAGTTTTGATACTCGAACGGGTTTTTCTAGTTGCCGAAGGAGGCGTGGTCTTGACATTTTGTGGTCTAAAATTCGCGTTCAATCACTCAGACAAATTTCATTGGATTTTTTTTAAGAAAAACGAAACTGTACCTATTTTACTTACCTAACTACAAGAATTATGATACCATAGATTGGTTGATTACTGATCTAATTTTAACACGTGATTTTAGCTTTCTAATAGTACCTAATAAATATTTTCAACGAAGAAGATATTAAAATCTCTCCATTTCTATAGAATGTGCAATTTAATGCTTTATTTATTATATTTTACCGAACCATCAGTAACTTCGCTCCTTGCTTTAAATAAAAAAAATACTATCGCTATAAAAACAACACCGGTTTCAGTAATTTAATGAGATAATAATACAGTTAATTAGCTGTCTTAAAAGAACAGATAAGTTCTTATTTTCATTAAGTAAAAGTAGGTTATTAAGCTTGTTTTACTGTTATCAGGCGCAACGTAGTTAAACATCCAAATAATAATAGTGGTAAATACTAACAGTTTGGCGATGCCGGCTTTCCTTACAGCCGTCTGTATGGCCTTGACAGCTGTCTGGATAGAATTCAGGAGCTGAGTCAAGTCTCCAGTTGCTGTTGGGGCTGTCCGCTGCTGTGCCAGGACCCACCGCGTCAATGTCATGGCATTGACGTCAAACGCCGGGCCTTGTTGGGTCATTTTGTTGTTTTTTACTCAGTTAATCTACAAAGTTAACGTGTTGCACTGCCAGCTGACGCCGACTGACTGCGGACTGCGGAGTGCGGACTGGTGGATCGGGCCGTGCCTCCCGTTGAACTCCAATGAAGGTTGTTCGTTCAAGTTCGTTGTTAATTTTCCGTATACATGATGTAATACAGCTAGTTAGTGATAGTGATACATATTTGACTGACAAACTTGTTACTACACAATTCACGTGTACCTAACTACCACCTACTTACTCCTTTGGAAATGGTATTATGATTATTAGGTATTATGATTATGAATGGAAAATTGTTATCATCAAAGACATATAAATTAGGTTTCATGTATCAATCAATCATATAGCCTACTGCAGTCCACTGCTGGTTATATAGCTCTCCCACTGTGCGCCGATCTTCCTCCGTCTGGTTTTTAGTCATTGTCACTCACATTGGACGTGTTTTTTATTTACAGGTATCAAAAAATTGCAGAACCTACTTACCAAGTAAAATTTGGTTTAATGAGTTATTACGTAGTTCCTATAGGTACTTGAAACAATTTGCTAACCTTTGTCTTAAGTGGGTAATAAGCCCTAGGGACCAAGAACACCACAAAGTGATTGAGTTGTTTGATTGATTTTCCGTAAAACGACTGCCATTTGAGCTCTTCTTCATCTTCTTCTAGTGAGTATAACTATTACTGTGGTAGTAAACAAGCAACCTGATGATAAGTGAAAGGCAGAAAGAGGGAAAGTAGTCATGTCCGGCAGTCCACTACTACACCGCTATTTTTTTAAATCCAACCCAAAAAGCCCGAACGACCCCTCCAGCTTCAGACACAGGGGGAACCGCGCGGTAACCGCGCTTTGCCTTTATTTTAGAAATCTATTAGACCATTCAGTAGCTCTACCACAACATGACTTTAGACATGACATGAGGCAACGTCTGCGTTGCGTAAATTTGCAGGGCCGTATCGCGAGCTTAAGTTTTCAAATTTTGATGAATCAAGCAAGACCAGAAAAAAAGTTCACTATTAAAGTATTTTTGTGCTGTTTTGCTTTTACCTACAGTTGTTTTTAAAAAAGGTTGCCTGCGGCTCCGACCGCGTGGAATTTTGATTTCGTTCCAATTTTTTTTTCGTGCAGCAGTCCCCTCGGACAGATGACCGGGTTAGTTACTAGTTACGAAGTTACCCCGGTCGGTAATGGGGTTTTTTTATTGTGTGAAAAGTTCCCACGGATGCCACCCCCACGGAGCCGGCGGAGGCGGTTATGTCGGACTCGAACCGACCAAAACGCACGCCGTCTTGGGTCCTGGTTTGCCGGAGGTGAGATTGCCGAAAGCATATCTCTCGCACCCCGGTAGACCCAGGACCATCTCTGTCGAGATGGCCCTCTTCGGGTTGTGGGGACCACAGTGTCCCCATCTAGCCCCGGGTACGGGGAGGCGCACTTTGCGCCACCGCCGCGGCCTGCTTCTACTAGTATGACAGGCGGCTCCACCGGTCACCCCCAGGCCAGCGCTCATGGAGGACAAAGGTCGTTCTGAGACCTCAGACGTCCGGTTCGCCTTCGCTCCAGTAATGGGGGGTGGTTATGACGAACCCAGACCGACTAAAACCGCACGCCGTTTGGGGTCTTCAGGGGAGTATGACTGCCTAGAGCATATCCCGCGCACCCTGGTCGGCCATCGGGAGAGGTTATGATGGACTCGCTGTTTTCAACGCGACCAAATACATAGCCGTGTCCTCTCCCAAGGTCTAATCCATCCATCAGTGCATAAATTTCATCAAAATAAGTGGTTTTGGTGTGAGAGCGTAACAGACAGCCCAAGACAAAGTGCGCCCTAGACGGCACGGCAATAGTAATTCTTACTCTAAGTATTCGATACACGGTATCGAAATTCGCGCATACGAAATAACGTTCTCATAATTAAGCTGAACAAAGCAATCGGAAGTCAGGGTTTTGCGCATGCGTTCTGCACGGACCACTAAAGATTCGCGTACGCGCACGATAAACTGTAATGATGTAAAATGCGGTGTAAACTCATAGTACCTATAGTAAAGCTACAGACATAACCGTGCGGTGACCGCACGGTTCTCGCCGTGTCTTAACAGCACTTAAGCCGTATTGCATGTGTAAGGAGTGAGGTCACGTGTTTGCAGTACTTATATAATTAAAAAACAAGGATTCGAACCCGTTACCTCACGATCCTAAAGTAGTAGCTACCGATGCTTACTAGCGTTGATCCCGACATATCCGAGGTTTAGGTACACCTTTTTTATGCCAACTGATAAGAAACGGTTACCGCAGTCTACGAACATGTGCAACACCAAGTTACTATGTAAGTCCTAATAACCTTTCACCACAGTGCCTGTGGTCCGCTAACTCCATCTCCTCCCTTTAGTGTGGCTGTGTTAATAGTATATGTGTTAGTAGGTATAGTTTAAGTACATACAATCACGCCTTTATCCCCGCAGGGTATGCCAGAGGTGAATTAACACCCTCATTTAATCAATCATTGAATTCTGTCCCACGCAATAGGCGGTGAGCCTATTACCGCATTCTGGGCACTATTGTTGACTCAAGCCGTGCATCCGAGGCTGAGTCTGGGCTGTAATATTATTTTGTCTGATGTTTAAACAGTATATAGGTATATTAATCTATGTGTTAAACAGTCCTATACCTTAATCGCCTTGTACGAAACCGCATGTGAAGAGATCGGGTGGGCCAAATTCCACGCGGTATGGTATGGTATGGTATCACGGGCTGTTGTCCGACTCCACGACTAGGCGTGGTTTTTGCGTGAGGATGGGATTTTATTCGATCCAACCCAACTCGTTGAAGAACCCCAGCAGGCTATTCACGCTGCTGGTGTAACAATGAATTCCACCAATTACCATGTTATACTGGCCGCTGTCAGTGAGCTGTCTAAAATACAATAATATAATGGACGGAGTATAGCTAGGCACATAGGGGTAGGGGGGTTGGCGGGAAACACTGGAGAGAACACATTGCGGTATTATTTTATTTTCCAAAACTGGTGTTAATTAGAATTTTTATGTATAAAAATTGTGGATTTTTAGATATAACGTCTTGGACAACGCACACAAGTGTAGGAAAGTGGCATATTATTAATACAGTAAATTGTGACTCTTCGTGTTAATTTCAACTCTCCCTAGTGAGCTCTTAATAAAGTCCCCACAAGTTTACTGAGGCAGCAATCATCTCAGTCATCGTCATCAATAATTTTATCGTGATTTTTAACCCCCGACGCAAAAACGACGGGGTGTTATACCTAAGTTTGACGTGTCTGTGTGTGTGTGTGTGTGTGTGTGTGTGTGTCTGTCTGTCTGTGGCATCGTAGCACCTATAGTAGCACCCAAACGGATGAACCGATTTGGATTTAGTTTTTTTGTTTGAAAGGTATATTAGTCGGGAGTGTTCTTAGCGATGTTTGAAAAAAATCGGTCCAAGATGGCCGCCGCCACAACATGTTGGAATACATATTTCTCTCAATATGGGTATCAAATGATAGAGCTTGACTAGTAGATCAATTTAAAAAGCATAAAATAAAAATTAAATTAAAAATTTAAAAAACCCCCGTAACAAAATACACCAAAATGTTGAAAATTGGTCTCGTTAAGTACTCCTTTATATCGTAAGGTAAGTACCCCCCCCCCCCCGACATGGCAACCGTTGAATTAAAATTTATCAATTTATTTTCAACATTTTGGTGTTTTTTGTGACGGGGGTTTTTAAAATTTTTAATTTATATTTATATAAAATAATAAAAATAAGATTTGATGTAAAGGTCTATAGCTATAGCCCGTCAAGAAAGTCGTGAAAATTGAGGGTGGCGCTGCTGCGCTTAATCTGGTATCCCTGTCATACTACATCTGAACAGTCTTGATCTGTTGTTTTTTTATGGTATAAAGTTAAATATAGTACATACCTCTAAAGATAATAAACAAATGAAAGTGAAAAATGAATCACGGCAGTAATTTTTTTTTTACTTTTATTTACATCATATATGCATATAACATAAACTCACGCCTGTATTCCCCGAAGGGGTAGGCAGAGGTGCTTGCACCCACATTTCGCCAGTTTATGTTTAGGTCCCAATGTAATTGGTGGCGAGCCTATTGCCATTAACCGGGCACTTATAAACCTGCGATAAATACACACATTACTTCGAAAAGCATCGAAAAGTCATTGGTGTGTGCCATGGTAAACCTGGGATCGAACCCGAAACTTCATCTCAGCAGTCCATTACCCATACCACTAGGCTGCCGCAGACTTTTATTTAGGTATTATTAATATATGGAACCGAAAATAATGTTAACAGAAATTAACACGATTATGGTACAGTTGAATTGCTTGAAGTTTCGATCAGATTAACCAGCCGTGATCACAGACTGGCTAGATCACACACTGCACGTCCGTCGTCACGTCATCGTCTAATCCGTGCGGTAGATAGTTCTACATTCCCCCACAACCCACACATTCTCCATTAAATACTCGTTTCACCATATTCTTTGACCACGCCGAAAAGTAAAGTTGCATGTTTCATATCACTGGACTCCATATTGCTAATAACAGAAGAGATATAACGGAGTCATCAAAAATCAATGTTTAAAAATGGTTGAAAAATCATTCATTGGTTCCAACAGTTCGTAAGAAAATTGGTAGATGGCTCCACCCTTAAAGACGGATATAAAAAGGAGGGTGATTCAGGTCAATTCAGGTGTGACTCAATAGCTCAGTTGGAAGAGCATTCCCCCGTGTAAGGGAAAGGTCGTGGGTTCAAATCCCACTTGAGTTCTTCTTTTTCCCTATGTATTTCGAATTTAAAAGTTAGCATAATAAATGCTACAAAAATTTCATTCAAATGTTTTGAAATATAAAATGTTCACTCTAAGCAAATCAATTATTAGCAGATTACATTACTTAGACTTACTGTGTTGAAAAATAAAGAAAACGTACATACCGGTTAGTTTGGCTGTACGCCCATATACATCGTCCAACCCGGGTAGTAATTTTCCGGCTTGAAATTCAGCCATACACTGCTGAAAAATGTTGAATATGACCTTCCTCGTACCACTTTTATATACATTTTTATTCATCTTTTATGCAAATATTAGAAAAGTATGTTCAAGAGTATGACATGTGCGAAAATCTGCGAATTGATTGCTATTTTTCTTATTTTTGTAATAATTTCTATGCTTGGTGACTTTGAGCTTGTCCACCGCTGCTGGCCACATTTTAGATCCAAGATACATATCCTGAGCAATACCTTACTCAAAGCACACCCAAAGAAAAAAAACGGGACCCTATCACTAAGGTCTGTCATGAACCGTGATGGCTTGACAGTCGAAATTTTCAGGATATATTATAGTATTAAAAAATTAAAACAATAATCTTTTATAAGAATAGTTTATTGGTATGAGTATTGAACACCTGAAATGCTGCTTGAAACTCCATGAGTAATTATTTTATCTTATAGTTTCCGACTCACTGGCAATATCATCATACTGGAATGATATGTCTTGAAATGTACTTTTGAAAATCTGAAACAAATACAAACGTCCTGGATAAATACAGCTGTATTCATACCTCGAGTATTTTTTAATTAGTTTGGGCCTAAGTGGTTAATACAAATTACCTAGATCAAGAATATTCAAAAACGTCAAAGTGATGCACTATGATTTGTTGTAATCGTAGGATATTGACATAACCACAATAAATGAAAACAATGCTTTGAAACACAAAATATTCACTTAAATTATATAATTTTTAATAGATTACACTTTCCATACCTTGTTTAACATTAAAGTATATGTACGTACTGGTTAGTTTAGCATTTTGGCCATCAAAATCGTCAAAGTCGGAAAGCAGCTTGCCGGCTTGAACTTCTGCCGTGTTTCATACTATATCCCTGAAATACTTTGAATACGACACGTTTCGCACAACTATTATTCACATATCAATTCATTTTTACACTCAAAACTGTTATCCTATGAACAGTAATTAAATACACGTAAATAATATACGAAACATCTCCAACGAGCCTTGGTATTGACATCTGATTAGTCAGTTTGGCAGTTATCGAGTGTTGCAAGTACAAGGAAAAAAATTAGTTCCTCCAACATTAATTTCACGACTTTCTTGACGCACTATACCATGCATCATCGTCATAAAATCATTATTCAAAAAAAAGTAGGCCCATAGAGTATATTGATCTTACGTAGTATTATACTCTGTGGTATATTGATTATTAATGAATGTAGGCCGGCGGGCCAGTCGCCATTTGTTTTGCTTGTTGCGCTTGTTGTTTGTTGTAATTTCTGTTTTGAAATAGGTACATAGTAATTAGAAAATATGGCACCGAAATTGAAGTTTGCTGATGGTAAATTTGATTATTTTGACTAAAGGAGTTGACGCAATGTTGTTAATATAATTACTGCATTATTGTTATAAATATTTAAAATATTCAATGTTGTATACTTTCAGGGGAAAAAGTGTTATGTTTTCATGGCCCTTTGATATATGAAGCAAAATGTCTTAAAAGTTCTGTAACTAAGGATAAACATGTACGATATTTGATTCATTATGCTGGTTGGAACAAGAAGTAAGTTATGTCTATGACTTATTCATCAGGGATTTGAAATTGTAATTTGTTTTATATGTAACCTCCTGCTCACGGAATATTTTTATGTAATTCTAGTTGGGATGAGTGGGTTCCAGAGAGTCGAGTGCTGAAATACAATGAGGCTAACGTGCAGCGGCAGAAGGAAGTGCAGAGAGCACATTCTGCACAGCCGACAAAGACTAAAAAGAGTATGTACAATTAACAATTTTAGCTTCTACACTGTCTACAGCAGAGCAGAATTTTGGGCCACTGGTCTATTCCCATGTGGTGTCGTATAAGCCAGTTAAGGGATAGGCCTGTTTAAAATCAGACAGATATAATGCAGCCCAGGCTCAGCCTCAGATGATGGCACGAGTCATCAATAATGCTCGGACTTCGGCAATAGGCTCATCCCCTATTACGAGGGGCTGAATACTATGATTGGATGAAATGTGGGTGTTAATTTACCTTTGCCTAACCCTCCGGGGATGACTTACTTCTATCCAGCGCAGGATGCAGTTGACCAGACAGAGGATCTGCCCTTTTTATAAGGGCCATTCCAGCCTCCGGGGATAAAGGCGTGATGATATTAAGAAGTGAACAAAGGTTCCACCAAAATAATCTTCACTGACATCAAGGGCATTTATTGCCACAATGTTTAAGTTTTTAATGTGTGCTATACATTAAAAACTTAATCTTTATTATTGCAGAAAATCAGCATATTGCATCCATAGATTAACATTATTCTTAATTTCATAGAGTAGTGATCATTTAAATCATCTTATAATAGTTATTTTTCACTCGTTATACTAACTACTGCCAGTGGGAACGCTGTTTGACCACCCGAGGATAATACCCGGTGATCAGCCCTTCTATGGGGAGCCATTTCACCAAATTCCCCTACAACAACTGCCACACATGTTCCTATGGCAACCGGGACCGACAGCTTAACATGCTCTCAGAGGAACAACTTGTATACTAAATAAAGATCTCATCTTATAAAGTGAAACCAACCTGACCTTTTTGCATAACCTACAACAAAATCATGACATTGATCTTTTTAAATTACACTAAAAGAGATCTATTTTTACTTTGAATAATATTAGAATGCTTTTACAATACTTCCAGCTCCCGCCAAAGGTCGTAAATCTGAAGCTGCTGCCAGTGCCACTCCAGCAAGAGAAGAGTCGCGAGCATCTACTCCTGCAGGTAATTACAACTACTATGGCTTACTTTTGAACTAGCTTTTGCCCGCGGCACCGCCCGCGTAGATGACGGTTATCGCGACCAAACATAGCCTATGTCCTTTCTCAAGGTTTAATCTAACCCTATATCAAATTTCATCAAAATCGTTTCAGTGGTTTAGTTGTGAAAGCGTAACATACAGACAGACAGACAGATAGAGCTACTTTCGCATTTATAATATTAGTATGGATTATTCATCCAAGATGTTATACATTATGTGCATGAGAAGTAATTAATGGGAAATAATGGAATGAACTGTTGGTTGATTGATTGCCTCGCAACTATTTGGAATTTTAATATCATCCCCACTACCCATTGAAACCTTTTAAAATTATTTGGAATAAAATAATCCTGCCTCTACCAAGCCATGAACTGTCTTTAACTTACTGTCTTCTGAATAAAAGTAATCTAATAAATAAAAGAATCTTATGTATGATATCAAAGATTTTTATGCCAACTGAACTACTTCAAATTTAAAAATATTTTAATCAAAAAAACACTTTGTAGTGTACAGGAATATCTAGATGACAAGTGTGTCTAATCTCTGTTAAGCAAATATGTATTCTTTAAGTACCTTTGACCCTATATGGGGAATGAACGCGAAAAGAAAATATATTTAGTATATCTCAAAAACTAATAGATGGCACTAGTAATATCATTTTAAGAAGTAAAAGAGCTAAAACGCTTATTTCTTCATTTAAAATCACGTAAATTATTTCAGAACCTTAAATGATGATGTAAGTACATAAGGCTAAAAAATTCGTTGGTCATTTATTAAATAAAGATGAATTTAGGAAACTGCCATCTAGTGATCTCCATCTAGCAATTTTGTCCATGTTGTTTATAACTATTCATGATAACGGCAGCTTTTCTATGGAAGATATTAGCAATAATCCTCAGCATCGACTAATGGCAGCAAATTATATGGTTGCTGCAGATGCTCATCAGCAGCGAACTAACACGGAGTCAAACGCAGAGAAGTTAGCCAGGCCCGCAGATCAGAACTCTGCTCGTGCCGCAAATTCTTTTCCTTTTGCACATTCCCTCGCGCGAGCCGGTTATCCACTTATCGGCACAGAAGCGATGTCACCATCGTTTCGACATTATGTGCAGCGACGGCAGGAAGAAATAATGCGAGAATGTGCTGCAAAAATTATGGACTTGTATCCAGCTGGCACCTTTTCTATGGAAGATATTAGCAATAATCCTCAGCAGCGAACTAACACGGAGTCAAACGCAGAGAAGTTAGCCAGGCCCGCAGATCAGAACTCTGCTCGTACCGCAAATTCTTTTCCTTTTGGACATTCTCACGTGCGAGCCCGTTATGCACTTGACGACGCTGAAGCGACATATCCACCATCATTGAATGAACAACTATCTTGGTGGCGTCAGGAAGAACTACGACAATTTGATGCACAAATTATGGGCTTGTATCCAGTTGGCTACGTTCGACCACCGCACGACCCCTACCGACCCCTGTGGCTCTAGACAACTCCCCAGTAGAATAGATTCATGAAGTGGAATCTTTTATAAATAATCATTAAATGTGACAATGTGATATTGTAATTTATATTGTTTGTAGCATTAAAGTAGCATTTTAATGAGTTTATATTTACTTTTAGTTTATCTGTGGTAGTCTAGTGGTATGGGTAATGGACTGCTGAGACGAGTTCTCGGGTTCGATCCCAGGTTTACCATGGCGCACACCTATGACTTTTCGATGCTTTTCGAAGTTATGTATGTATTTATCGCAGGTTTATAAGTGCCCGGTTAATGGCAATAGGCTCGCCACCTATTACATTGGGACCTAAACATAAACTGGCGAAATGTGGGTGCTAGCACCTCTGCCTAAGTACCCCTTCGGGGAATACAGGCGTGAGTTTATGTTCTGTATATTTACAGTGTCATAGGCAATGTTTAATTTGTATCATGATGAGTTTATCTGCCACAGATTGTAATTAATATTATGCTTTATTATTTTTAATGAATGTTTATCGGCAATCACTGTTTACGAGATTGCTTCTCACATTATAATCATAGGCTTAGTTGAAACTATCTTTACTGCCCAGCTAAAGTGGCAATCAGACAGTTGTATAATCGTCATGTTCGCAAGGTATATATTAAGAAATCCTTGTGTAGTAGATACTCAATAAGATATTCGTATTGTTCGTTCAGCCCTCAATCTTCCAGCACTACTTTGGCCTGTCCTGTTTCTAACATATTAATGGTTCTGTCTGTAAGGTTATTAAATCAATCATTACTTGTATTTATGTATCACTTACAAAGAACCAGTCTTAACACATTATCACTAGATATTTTATATTCATTTAAATACTTCGATGTTAATATTATTTAACAATGCAAGATAAGCATTGTTAAAAAGATAATTAAATATATTTACAAAGTATTAAATAAGCTTTAATTTACTGAATTTTATTTATTTTTAGTATTAAATAAGCTTTAATTTACTAAATTGTATTATTACCATTAATTTATTAAGGTCACATCAAGTAATATTTGTTATTATATAGATTTTAATATTACGTTATACTTTTCACTATTTTATTTACGATCAGCGTTTGTAGCACTGTAAGTAATTTCGTTAAGGAAGTTCTAATCTAGTCAGTTATAATTAAATTCGTGAAAATAGTAATAAGGACTTCATATAAGAATTATTGAAAACAATTCTTCTTGTACAAAAAAATAAACATTTTTGTTGAAATGATTGAGAATCAATTTAAATTAGAATATTTATGGTTTTTTTCAGTCATATTCAATAATGTTTAGTGTATTTTTTATTTTTATAAGCCTCTGTGGCGTGGCGGTAGTGAACGCGGCCGCTACGCAGAAGGCGCGGATTCGATCCCCGCTCAGTCATACAAAAAAAATGTATTATATGTTTATCCGCATTCTATATTAAATAACACAAGCTAGTTACTATGCTTACCATGGGTCTAGATAGCGTTGTGTGGTATGTTGTGGAATACTTATTATTATTATTGAATAGTATAAATTAGAAATGTGCCAAAGCATTGTCGCCATCTAGTACTTAATAACATTGTTTGGAAATAAAAGTTGCCTGCCTGTTTTTTGTTCCTGATTGTACCTGATTGACCTCTAGAACTGTATTATCTGTGACCCTATTCACTGTGACATTATATTATTGATTGATTTAATTATTGACTTAATATGAACTATTGTAACTTATTATAAAATTGAAATAATTGTGTACCTTTATTAAATTTATATGTCTAATTAAAATACCTACTTATATTTGTACGCCTAAAGGCGGAATATGGCTGATCAATTATATAATTGTGCTAACACCTACTGTACCTACCCATGTTCGCAAAATAAATAACTTGAATGTGAATTTAATCTTATTCTGTTCAATTCCTATACAATAGCGTCTTCCTCGCTAGCCCCGCTGATGTGTATGATGATAGTTTCATACATAAATCCACAAGGTTTTTCCAGTACTACTAGAGATGTTCACTATTGGACACTGTTTGTGAATTAATCTATGTACCTAGTAGTGGACTATCAATCAAGCAATCAAAGCTGGACATAGTTAGTTTCTCTGGGCTATTCCGCACTTAGCCTCTTGATTAGGCCATTATGCGTACCTTTCATTCCAACCAACCCAGATCTTCCCAAAAAGCCAGCAGCCTTTTCAGGTTTCCATATGCTTGCCGGAGCGACGCTGGTGACTGGAGGAATTTCGCCTGTAGTTCGGCCACGCTCATGCACTCTGTAAGCACATGTTGCGCTTCTGCCCTAAATTCCCTTCCCACAAAACTGATTTCTACTCGTACTCCTTCACCGTGCAAGCGGTCAGACTGTGGAACTCGCTACCGTCTGACATCAGAGCCAGCAACACGCTGTCTGTATTTAGAAGCAAAGGTCGCAGTCATTATCCTTCTTCTGTTCAGTGACGCTGTGGGCGGAGGAGGAACGGTGATTCTCCTATTTATGCATAAATGTTTGCTTATTTATTGTACTGTGTATGTTTAGTATATTTAATATATTTAGGTTTATGTAGAATACGTTTAGTATATCATTATTAGTATATATATGATACAAATTTATTTAAATGTTAAGTACTTTTTATTATGATAAGCTTGTGTGTGTATTTATAGTTTTCTCTCCAATTACTGTACACACAATCACACCTATTTTCTTGTTTGACACGATCTCCTCTCGCCGGTCTGCTGGGAGAAATTTCTTATAGAACCAACTTTTCAACATCCATTGTATGTTATGTTTGCTTTGTGTGTGCATGAATGTTAAATAAATAAAAAATAAAAAAAAATATACTATACTTTCATGCTCTTACACAGGTAAGGAAGCTGAGGTTACTCCAACACCAGCTAAGGCCACGAAGACTCAGAGTAAGGACACTCCAGCTGACTCTGGCTCAGACCAACCCAAGTAAGTTCAATATTTTGATCTAACTTTTGTGAAAGCCATGAAAACAAAATAAAAGCGACTAAGGGAAGTCTAGGGGAGAGGCCTGTGTTCAGCAGTGGACTACGTGTGGCTGATATGATGATGATGATGATGATGAAGGGATAGGGCTGTCTTCCACCTGACAGTGAACATCCATGACAAAGTACCTGCTTGAAGGCTCATAGTTAGCGAAATGTGGGTGTTAATACACCTCTGCCTACCCCTTACTGGATTTTACATGCAGGAATATATGTATGTTTGAATGGAAGTTGAATGATGAAAATTAAAGAGACGCAGGTTTACAATATTACAAAATAGTTGTTTCGAATAGTGCTCGATAGATGGCGTTAAAACAACTGCAAGTCTAATTGTATAAAATTACTAGATTTAAATTTTATATCTCTTCATTGCAGGAAGAAACGCGGCCGTCTAGACTTATCCATTGAATCTGAAGAGCAATACTTAGCTAAGATTGAAGTGAAGATCAAAATCCCTGAAGAGCTGAAGGTATGGCTTGTAGACGACTGGGACGTCATTACGAGACAGCAGAAACTCGCCATCTTACCTGCCAAGCTAACCGTCTCCCAAATAGTAGACAATTATCGAACTTTTAAAAAATCTAGCAAATCTCACAACCAAGCAAAAGGATCAGTATTGACTGACATCACAGAAGGTATAAAAGAATACTTCAATGCGACATTAGGATCACAACTTCTTTACAAATTCGAAAGACCGCAATACAGTGAGATTTTACAAGAGTTCCCTGACACGCCCATGTCTCAAATATACGGATCTATACATTTACTGAGATTATTTGCGAAAATGGGGCCAATGTTAGCGTATACGGCGCTTGATGAGAAATCTCTGCAGCATGTACTAACGCATATACAGGACGTGTTGAAATACATGGTGACGAATAGATCTACGTTGTTCAATTTGCAAGATTATGGGAATGCAACCCCTGAATATCATAGAAAAGTTCAGTAGTTATTTAGTATTAAGTTGACTTAAGTAAATGGTTTTAAACTGGTGATTATAGTTTTATTTTCTATCATTTATAGAGTTGTTAGAGGTTTTAAGGTAACTATCACCGAAAGAAACACGGCTATTTTGCTATACTTATAATTAGAAATTAACAATGACCTATTTGAATGAATTTTTTTTTAGCATTTATTATGCTAACTGTTAAGTCCTATTGTTTATTTGACAGTTTCTTCGCGCGGCGGTAGTCAACGTGACACAGGGGCCGCGGGCTCGATTCTCGCTCGATGCAAACATTTGTTTGCATTGATATGCCTATTTGCATTGGTCTATCGTGTCTCTGAGAGCACGTTAAGCCCGGGTGCCCTACAAACATCTATGGTTGTCGTTACGGCATACAGGTAGTTGGAGTCCTAAAGAATCTAAAAACTGGTCTAAGTGCTAACTGTAACACTCCGATATCACCAATGAGTTGGGGAGGTCATATGGCAGTCTCTTCACGGAAAATTTCTAAGACAATTAATTGGCTTGTCTTAGAAATTTGCCTGGAGTTCGTCTGGAAAAAGCTGACCACAGACTCCGAGGTAATAAAAAGCTTCGAATACGACTGGGATTAACGCTAGGTAGTAATAATTAAAAGCTGTAGGTACATACATTATGTGTGTACTAACTGACCTGGCGAATAGTACCCGTGACGCCGAGCTCCACAATGGATTCAAAACAACACGCAGTCCCAGAACATCTCGCTTGCTAACTGAAAGAATCGCTCAGGCCGCCAGGTTCGATTAATCGAATTATGGTTCGATTGAAAATTCGAAATGTGCGGCGTTTGCTATTTTAAGTTAACGTGGTTCGATTTATCGAACTATGAGGCATTTTAGAAGCATAAAGTCGCTTTCGTTGTGTCACTGAGACACAACTCTGTGTGCAGAACAATATCTTGTTAAATGTTATTTGCGATGTTTCCGGTTGCATCCAAATTTGACAGGTGCCTGGGATCTGTTAATATTTCGTGGAATGGTAGGTATATGTTTTTGGTTATTATGGGAGTGACATCCGCTGCCCTCCCAACCCCAAGCGGAAGGCTTGTGCCAGAGTTTCGTTCGTTATTTTAGCTGGTACGCAGCCTGACACATGGTGAGGTTGCCCCTATGTGCAATATTTTTTATTCCAACAAGCAAAATTTTTCGAATGAGTCAGCGGGGCTAAAACCGCCACATTGACCGATTCGGCTACAAACAGTTATTTTTTTATTATTCAGTATATCTGAATAGATTCTTTTAAAATTCGTAAAATGATCACTTATATGAGCTGAATCACAACAACTCATTTAATTAACAGGTCCTAATTTTGTGTAAATAACGTGTAAAAGACGAAATATTATCCTAATACGTATCCAATAAAGTGGCCTTTTAGACCTGCAGATAGGTATTAAGAGTACATATCTACTAATCTGTGGTATTAAGTATAACTAGAATGGTGTCAGATTACTAATAAAATTATTTAATTCGCACTTTTTAATTGCCAAGATAAATGCCATACAAGACAGGTAACACTAGCAGGCGACATGTGGACCAACTTGTGACTCACGCGCAGAAAAACTCGCTCAGTCCATATATGGCCGTCATTGCCACTATCAATTTATTTTACCTATAGGTTGTAGGTTTGATAACATCGTTGTTACGCCAATAATGCTCATTATACTTTGACACGCGCGAAAAAAGTACGAACTTGGCGCTAGTTGTTTTTTTTTGTAGTGATGTTTTTTTATGAAATTACCGTTTCATTTAGCTTTACTAACACTATGGAGAGTAAGTAATGAAAAATTAAAAAAAAAATAAAAGAAAAAAAAACGAAAAAACAATTTTATATAATGCAAAATTTAAAATTAAGAAATTCAAGAAAATAATCGATTTTCTTTTCCGAATCGTTTTTTTTATGCCAGTGTGTTATGTTCTGGAGTACTACTTTTAGGTTTTCGGCTTCGGGAGCGTTCCCCTTACACCCGGTATGTACTCACAGCGATGGTACGATGCGCGAACGGTTGGGGTGCGGCCGCCTCCTTCTGCGAGCAAGTAATGCTCGAGAAGGAGGCGGCCGGTCGGGTCCGGACTAGACTCCGGGCACGGGAAGCCCGCGAAGAGCGGAGGCGAACCGGACGTCTGAGGTTGCAGAAGGACCTCCGTCCTCCATGAGCGCTGGCCTGGGGGTGACCGGTGGAGCCGCCTGTCACCCTAGCAGAAGCAGGCCGCGGCAATGGCGCAAAGTGCGCCTTCCCGTACCCGGGGCTAGATGGACACACCGAGGTCCCCATAACCCGAAGGGGACCATCTCGAGATGGTTCTGGGTCTGCCGGGGTGCGAGAGATATGCTTTCGGCAATCTCACCTCCGGCAACCAAGGACCCAAGACGGCGTGCGTTTTAGTCGGTTAGAGTCCGACATAACCGCCTCCACCGGGTCCGTGGGGGTGGTATCCGTGGGGATTTTGCGCACGATAAAACAAACCCCGGTATATAACCTATATCAACTAGGCATATAAAATGATTTGTCCTGACGACGACTGTTTCATCAACGTAGAGCACAAACCATGACCTATAAAGTAATTTTGCCAGGTATGGATACTACCCGTCCTTGGTTGCCGGAGGTGAGATTGCCAAAAGCATATCTCTCGCACCCCGGCAGACCCAGGACCATCTCTTTCGAGATGGCCCCCTTCGGGTTGTGGGGACCACAGGGTCCCCATCTAGCCCCGGTTACGGGGAAGCGCACTTGGCGCCGCCGCCGCGGCCTGCTTCTGCTAGGGCGACACCGGTCACCCCCAGGCCAGCGCTTATGGAGGACGGAGGTCGTTCTGCGACCTCCGACGTCCGGTTCGCCTTTGCTCTGCGCGGGCTTCCCGGGCCCGAAGTCTAGTCCGGACCCGACCGGGCGCCTCCTTCTCGAGCATTACTTGCTCGCAGAAGGGGGCGGCCGCACCGGATGGCGCAGGGTGAAGCAAGCAAACCAAATCTTCGAGATTGGATGGATGCCGATGCATGTCAAATATATATTTGTAGGTCTTACTAGCTGAGCCGACGAACTTTACGCCCGCGTGGCATCTGATCCCGTTCCCGCTGCACCCTCTACTGTATTAAGCGTGTATTATACATATAAACCTTCCCCTTGAATCACTCTATCTATTAAAAAAACCGTTTCAAATTCCGTTGCGTAGTTTTAAAGATTTAAGCATACATAGGGATGGACAGACGGCTACAGCGACTTTGTTTTATACTGTTATAATGATGATGATGATTCAGAAATAATTGCATTGAGTCTGGGCACACTTTCTACCCATTATTGGTAAACACGACAGACACACTTCTTAGTGCGGCAGATGTCCTTAACTGATGGTCAGTAAAGAGAATAATATACAAATGCTAGCCTAGTTAGTCATCATCACTCTTCACATGAGGTTAGGTAATGATTTCTCAACATGCTTACTATGTGATAGTATACATTTGAGTACAATAATAGTAAATCAACTCCATAAAACGCCACAAGGCTTCTGAACATATGGTTAACTGAATACACTCATTTATATGGCATATAGGTACATAGTAGGTATATTATATTATAGTAGGTTTATCTCGTATTATTGACTTAGCGAGTCTCAGTTTCGCTATGTGATCGATTGTTACGTCCGTCTGTATGTTTGTCAGTTTCGACACAGAATAGTACTAGGTTTTGGTCTAGGTTTTCTTAAACGATTTTCACTTATAGTAACTTGGCGCATGTTCTTTGATTTAAAAAATAAGATGATAGGAGGTAACTGGGGAAATTTGCTGTTACGTTATTTATGAACGGACCTTGATGAATTTGGCTGAAATATCAAGAGACTAGCTTTTGCCCGCGGCTCCGCCCGCGTGGGTATAACGGTTATAGTGACCATACATGATAGCCTATATCCTTTCACAAGGTCTAATCTACCCACGGAGGACAGAATATGATTAATCTACCCTAAATATACCAAATTTCATCGAAATCGGTTCAGTGGTTTAGGCGTGAAAGCGTAAGAGACAGAGTTACTTTCGCATTTCTAATATTAGGTAGTATGGATATTCCCAGGCACTTATTCAAATGCAGGAGAGGAATGAATTCTGGAAACAAACCGCAAAAATATTATTGGGTAGGTACTAAGTAAATTCTAATTCTCTTGTAAACATGTGACATAGCCTGTGGTCGTTCCTCTAAACTTAGGTAGGTATAGCTCCGATCATATATCTTGGACCTGAAGCGTGAGATATATAAAAGGCCATGGCGCGCGCGAACGTTTTGTAATAATCTATGCTTGGTGAATTTGAGCTCGTCTACCGCAGTATCACCCGAGCTATCTTCAAAATACATTCAAGAAACGTGTACTGCGCGTATACAGCACATTTTAGGTCCAAAATATGTGAATCGAGCTATACTGAAGACACGACCACAAGGCAAGTCATATATATTTGCTATGCTGTTATAAATAGGTGAAGTAGGTATGTAGGCACCTCCTGACGTTTTGACGTCATTAAAATTTCTGGAATTTTGTAAACAACCTATTAATTTAGAAGCTTTAAATATACTCTACCGTAGGCAGGCACAGAACTCGTTAGTATTTTCATCATCATCATCATCATCAATAGTGTAGGCATTTATAAGTGAATCGTTGACACGAAAAGAAGAAGAAGAAGTCTGTGATAAACCTAACTTCAGTCCAAACCATGGAAAACTTCAGTCCGAACTAAGAAGCGCGAGGTCGCGAGTCGGGGACGCCGTTGTCCCCCTTCCCGAGAAGGGCCAGACCGTAAGGGATGGCTCTGGGTCAGCTGGGGTGCGAGGGATATGTCGATGACATAACCTCCCCTTCCGGTTCCGACGGGGGAGGCTCTCTTACGCTTTCTCGTGACAAGATGCTGTCTTTGCATAGTTCTTCCTCTGTCGCTGGAATCTGGAATGCTCTCTCCATGCACGTATTCCCTTCTTCTATAATCGCCATTTCTAAAAGCGGGGCGTGAAAAAGATCCCTCGAGGCCCACAAGTTAGGGACTTCCATTTTAAAATCGACAGCATTTGGAATGATGACTCTTCTGGATAATCAATCAATCCTTCAAGGCAGTCAATTGACAGACTATATTAAAAAAGCTTTTCAACGACTCGCAAACTGAGTGCTCCATACGAAACTGGATTGAGGGACAAACGAATGCTACATAATTGATTTAGAAGTTTGATTTATTTAAAGCTTTAGGGCATCGCAGACCTAAGTACTTACCTATTCGGTATGCATTTCATCTAGATATACACAAGTAAATCCTACATGGATTCAGTTTTTTCTTTTGAAGGTACGGAACTCTTTAGACTTACAGCAGGTATGCATTACCTACCTAAGCTATATCAATCTAATTACTACAAATTGATCGCATCCGGCACCAATCAGTTTCTCTCCATAATCTTAACATTATTTGCTTTTAAACTTACGCATAATAATACGAAACATTATCAACAGGCTTGTGAAAACGCAATCAGGGCCTGCAAGTACCATAAAAGGTAGAAAATATGCCGTCTTGTCGGCAACCCGCCGGCCTGAGGACTCGGAGGTCGGCGACGCGATGGCGACAACAGAGCCATTAATTTGTGGCGAACGTTATGCATTGTCCAGTGTACTTGTAAACATGTCCTTTATGCAATAAGTGATATTGATAGCATAATATTTTAATGCGTATACGATATTTTCTCACGTTTTATATCGCCAAAGGGCAAAGGATTACTTTTACTTAACTGCGCTAACATTTCGTCATCCATATTTTTAATCTCATTTAAGCGTGAATTATATAGAAATGGTACGGCACGGATAACATAGCATTATACCTTATCGTACCGTCTCCAGTGTCTCCACGCCTCTTCCATACCGGGTGTAAGGGGAACGCTCCCGTAGCCGAAAACCCCTAGTAGTACTCCAGGTACATAACACATTGGCATAAAAATAAAATCGATTTGGCAAAAAAAATTGTTTTCCGATATTTTAAAAATTATTTTAATTTTTTATTTTGCACTAGCTTTTGCCGGCGGCTCCGCCCGCGTGGATGTCGGTTTCCGGCAATTATTCGAATTTTTCTCACCTTTTAAACCTTCGCTAGACCTCCACGAATATTTCAAGACCAAGATAAAATAAATCCGTTCAGTCGTTCTCGAGTTTTAGCGAGACTAACGAACAGCAATTGATTTTTATATATATATAGACTAGCTTTTGCCCGCGGCTTCGCCCGCGTGGATGTCGGTTCCCGGCAATTATTCGAAGTTTTCTCACCTTTAAACCTTCCCTAGACCTCCACAAACATTTCAAGACCAAGATAAGATAAATCTGTTCAGCCGTTCTCGAGTTTCAGCGAGACTAACGAACAGCAATTGATTTTTATATATATAAGTAGATTATTTACTCTCCATCGTGTTAGTAAAGCTAAATGAAAAGGTTATTTCATAAAAAAACACCATTACAAAAAAGCACGCGCTTGGCGCTAGTTGTTTTTTTTGTAGTGATGTTTTTTTATGAAATTATTCTAGGTGTTTTCGGCTTCGGGAGCGTTCCTCTTACACCCGGTATAATTCTTGTGATTCGCGTCTTGTGGGTTGAGCTTACCTATTACCTACCTGAGGGTAACTGTACTATCAACATCGCCCTGCGTTAATTCCAGCTGCATCAAAACCTTAAACTATGGAGCTAGGGTCGGCTGTCCTACGATTCTTCTGGTAATTAATTTCTAATCTTCTGCTCTCTGTTCCCTAACCTTGCGAGGGAATCCTGCGCCTGAGTGTCATCTGCTGTTAATTAGCAGGTTTACAAGTGAAGTTGGCTTTGAACCCTACAACATTATAAATAAATATCAGCAAATTTGAGGGACATTTCTTCTTTTTTATGGGCTCTGCAGCGAATCGCTGCATATTGCCAATGTCAAGTAAAATCCATACTTCCATACTAATATTCTGAATGCAAAAGTAACTCTGTCTGTTTGTCTGTCTGTCTGTATGTTACGCTTTCACGCCTAAAGCACTGAATCGATTTTGATGAAATTTGGTATAAGGGTAAATTACATCTTGACAAAGGACATAGGCTATGTTTGATCGCGATAACCGACAAGCACGCGGGCGGAGCTGCGGGCAAAAGCTAGTGTATTATAAAATCATAAATGGCGAAACGCCAATGTCAAGTTTTTTGAGATATTCTTCCAGAGCCACGTTAGCCACGCCATTAAATTAGGGAATTTGTTTCCGTGTCCCCCCCATGAGATTCAGGTGATCGATCAGCAGATGGGCAGAGGGACATTCTCAAGTAACTGCATGCCTAACCTGCCTGACGTTTCCCATTTTAGCCGCCATCCAAAATAACACAAAATGTACCCGGCAAGAAACTCTGCAGACGACACAAAACATTCTACTATTGTTTTCATTCATCTGACTCTGACTACAGTAGAGACTGAACGCGATACGTCCGTCCCTGTCGACTTGTATAGTATGGAAATAAAAAACTGTAGTTTGTAGGCAACTCGAATGTGTGTTATACGTATGATGAAACCCGTACCCAAGTTATTTTTGGTACGGTGCGCGCACGCGTCGCCAGACAAAAATAGACGTATGTAATATTATGTCCTGCATCGCTTTCTCTCTTAAACGAGGCGAGAATATAGCAGGATTTAAACTTATGTTGTTATGAGCTATGTATCCAGTTGTTTATTTAAATACCTAATTTAAAAGTCGATTTATGAAACTTACAGGCACATGAATAGATAAAGTTATTCAAGTGCCTTCAGAAACTATGCAGAAAATCTACATAGTTCCTGAGACGTATCGACGTAACGATATTTAAGTATTTATTTATTTATATCATTCTGAAATGTCTAATCTTGATCTTTATGGGAAGTGGACAACCAATTCCGAAAGCAAAACCTGCGCCATAGTTTCATCCGTCAATCAGAGGTCTTGAGGCTTGCAAGTTGCAGGAGAGGATGTTTTGAGCCCCAAGGGTCGTTTTTTTATAAATGACTAGTCAGTTAGATTTCACCTCGCCTGATGTTAAGCTAAAGGCAAAGTCTTGGAAAGAGAGTCACCATCGTAATCATGTACCATGTTAACAGTGGTGGCAATCAGCTTGACGGCCTCATCAGATGCCTTTTCACGCCCCGCTGAAAGGACCCGGGACTGCAGGAAGAAGGAAACACGTGGTGGGTCCTCAAGACCTAAAGCTTATTTGTCACTTTAGTTCCAAAGTTTCTCCAAACGATGCCTTCTACCGAACAGATGTTTCCAACTAAACGTAACTAAATACGGTTAAACATTGTATTTCTAAGGATCATTTACACAATATAAATCACTGACCATATGTAACAAACATATGGTGCTGTTTGTGAAGATGTAATACCTATATTACCTCCATCTCTATTATGACTCGAGTGAGTCGTGTGTAAAAGCTGAAACACTTGATTCACTAGGGAAACAATTTTATTTATGTAAGTTCGATAAGAGTTACTTTTACTTAACACATCGAACGCGTTGAGTAATCTGAGTCTACTTACATGATCTCATCTTCCAGATGCTTACGATTGGTCTTTGAAACCCATCAGGGTTCTTTCCTACATTTTCCCCTGTCTGACTTCTCTACATCTTCATCCGAATATTAACTCAGTTGGACCTAAAACTTGTCCACTAGTGTCCACTCCATCGTTTCCCTGGACGAATGCGTGAGCTTCATGACCTCACAACGGCAGCAATAGACTGGCTTCGCCAACTGGACGTCGGCATATGAGGATTCGAGCAGGGGCCATACGAAATGATGATGATGACCTAAAACTTACGTTTTAACATTACGTTTATTATTTACTAGGTAGCTTTTGCCCGCGGCTCCGCCCGCGTGGATGTCGGCTATCGCGACCAAACATGGCCTATGTCGTTTCTCATGGTCTAATCTACCCCTAATAAAATGTCATCAAAATCGGTTCAGTGGTTTAGGCGTGAAAGCGCAACATATAGACAGACGAAAGACAGACAGAGTTACTTCCGCATTTATAATATTAGTATGGACTAGCTGATCCGGCGAACTTCGTATCGCCAATTAAAAATAGAAGGGAAATTTGAATCACATCGGGCGTGTCTCGGTAGCTGAGTTGGTCAAGGCATTCCCCCTGTAAGGGAAAGATCGCGGAATCAAGTCCCGCCCAAGATAAATTTTTCCCTATGTATTCGAATATTTTACTTATTAGTAGGTACCTACTTACATATAGGATTACGATTTTTCTTCGATGTTTTTCTGTTAACTTCCATCCAAATATTGATCCAAGTTTCTTTGATTACCAAATATGTAAAGTGTAAGCTTGAACAACGTAGTAGGCTAAACCTATCCAACAAAGTAGTAAATTGTAACGATAAAAATATTTCATTTATTGATACAGTTGTGGATTAAATTGACAGACCACGGAGCTAATCGTACTCACCGCAAGGAATTCCTTGCTTGATTATGAAAATAGTTATCATCATTATGTATACCTAGTGTGTATTATCATGAGTACAGTTTGTTGGTGGCTGCAGCCACACCACAAATGACTTAAATAGAGAGACTGTGTTCCAAGATATCCTCACAGGGTTTGGGGGTTAGCCGGAGAGTTATTTATGTACTTGCGTCGAAATGTTGATATTTATGTGGCTGTTCCCGGGTTTTCAGATGGACATACTCGTGTGGCCAACAATATTACAAATAAAAATAAAAATGAATACATAAAAATCAATACAAATAAAATCTCTTCAGGGAGATTGCGAAGCGTATGGTCGACGCTTCTCTTGACCAGAAGGCTGGCCTCATTTTGTCAGAGATTAAGCATTGCCATACAACGTGGCAATGCTGCCAGTCTTCTGGGAACGCTACCGCAAGAGGCATGCGATGCGGAGAAATTTTATGACGCATTTTAATAATATTTTAGCATAATTTGTAAATATGTATTTCATTTATTTATTTATTTATTTTCATACATACTCTGCCATTACAGGTAAACCCAATGCGACAGAGCGAGATACATGATTTACTTATAACTAATAC
This sequence comes from Eilema sororculum, assembly GCA_914829495.1. Lineage (NCBI taxonomy): Eukaryota > Metazoa > Arthropoda > Insecta > Lepidoptera > Erebidae > Eilema > Eilema sororculum. The sequence continues at coordinate 6,756,546 of OU618552.1, read as the reverse complement.
AAATAACGCTGTCCTCGTGAATTCACTCAGAGTACAAAAGAATAGATCCGTCTCCCCAGCAATGAGGTTTAGCGTGCGGAGTGCGCGCGTCAGCGGCGCCTCCTTCCCCAGGTTCGTTCGTGCGCGGGGCACCACTAGCAGCCACGGCCGCCATCGCCGCCACACATACTTATCCGGAACACAGATACCTAGCTGCCCTAAGATATCCACATTATGTATCCTCCCTCTAAGTACTTTGAATAAGTACGAAGTGAGTGCGAGATCCCTCCTGACTCTCAGTTCGTTATACCCCACCATACCCAAAACAAATAGAGTAGGATACATAAGCGGATAGAACGGGTATACTCCGTACAACCGTAAGTATAGGTACCTGACAAATTTATTTTGCACTCGCTCCAGCATAAGCCCATATTTAGCCTCATGTGGAGCCCAGATGACTGCGTTACATTCCAACTGTGTTCTCACCAAGGCGTTGTACAACATGATGTCCGCATTAATATTTGTGAAGTCCCGCACCAGACGAAGCAATAAACCCAGATTTCTGTAAGCTTTTTTACAGCAACTTATGATGTGGTCATTAAAATTTAAGTTGCATTTAAAACTTACTCCCAAATCCTTTACCTGTGTGACCCTGATCATCGGTGAATCATCTATGCGGTAATCATGCAGTACAGGTGAGTGCGAGCGGCTAAAACTAACTGTGACACATTTTGAGCTATTAAAATGCAAGTTATTGTCGTGACTCCATCTGACTACTCTGTCAATGTCCTTTTGCAGCTTAGCACAGTCACTCAAATCTCGAATAGAGAGAGATAGTTTGAGGTCGTCGGCAAACAGCAAACACTTGGCATCCTTAACCATTTGAGGCAGGTCATTTATCATCAGCAGCAACTCCAACGGGCCTAGGTTACTGCCTTGACTCACCCCTGACCTTGTGAAATATGGTTTCGATTTGTATCCCGCATATTCCACAAATGCTTTTTTGAAGTCGAAGTAAGCAGTATCAATTTGTCCCCCACTGTCTACAGCAGGCACAATATGTACCATGTGGCTGATCAGGTTACTCATGGTACTTCTTCCTGGCCGAAATCCGTGCTGTTCGTCTGAGAGCTGTGCGCTCACCTGCAAGAATATACTATTGTGGATAGCCGATTCAAATATCTTTGCAGGAGTCGACAACACTGCCACGGGTCTGTATCCATCTAAAGAAGCTGCGGTTCCACCCTTTGGGACTGGAACCACGCTAGTCACCTTCCATTTCTCAGGAAATACCGCCGCCTCAAGACATTTATTAAAAATGTACAAAAGTGGTTCGGTCAGCACAGCCCGGCAATCCCTAAAGACATAAGGTGGAATACCGTCAGGTCCAGCCGACGTTTTAGGCTTCAGTTGCCGAAGCGCACGACATACATCGTCCAGTGCTAACTGGTTCAACTGAACCCGCGCGGCTCCACTCCCGTCCCCTGCTTCTGTAATAGCCGCGTTCACATCTAACTTTGGTTTCTCTGACCTGTAGACGGAATAGAAATAGTCAGCAAACTCCTCCACACACCGCTGGCCCGACAAAGCTTCCCCGTCTTTCAGGATTGCCTGAGGACTTCTCTGACCTCTCCTGGATTTGGCGTATTTCCAAAAGGATCTCGTATCCAGTAACATTTGATTTTGCATACGTTGTTGATACTGTTCCCTTGCTACCATAATTTTTTTTTTACATTGGTTCTACACCTGGAAAATGCTTCATAATCAGCCCTCAAACCACTCGCATTGTACCGTTTATGTAGAAAAGCTTTTAATTTAATGTCGCGAATTATTTCACTAGTGTACCACTCAGGGTAAATGTACCTTGAGTTTACACTACTTCGCTTTTTCTGGGGAACCCAGTCATCTATCGTCGAATTAATTTTCGAATTAGTTTTAGTTTATTTAGTTTTAGTTTCATTTTAATAATAAAATTATTTTAATGTCTAAATTTCATAAACCTTTATCTTTTAAGAAATATATACTGTATATACTTTCAATAAAATCTTTTTCCTAACAATTTGTTTACTTATTGTATTTTATTATATTGGTAGATGCAGATCATAATAAGAATTAGGTGTAAAGCCATTTTGGACCTTATTAACTTTTCGGAAAAATGTTTTAAATACATTTCGGCACAGGTGGGACCCTGGTATGTTACAAAGAATCATAATAATTTTTAAAGCACGGTCTTTTATTGGTATTCATTTTATAAGCTGCGTCATTCCCGGCAGAGTATCTCTTCCTATGTAATCTCGTACAAGGCGACTAAAGGATAGGGCTGTTTAACATCAGACAGATCTAAACAGCCCAGACTCAGCCTCAGATGGATGGCTCCAGTCAATAATAGTGCCGGAATGCGGCAATAGTCTCACCCCCTATTACGTGGGACCAAATACAATGATTGGCGAAATGTGGGTGTTAATTCACCTCTGCCTAACCCGTCGGGGATGAAGGCGTGATTATTTGTAACATAAATTCTCATACAACTCTCGCCCGTATTCCCCGAAGGGGTAGGCAGAGGTGCTAGCACCCACATTTCGCCAGTTTATGTTTAGGTCCCAATGTAATACATGGCGAGCCTATTGCCATTCACCGGGCACTTATAAACCTGCGATAAATACAGACATAACTTCGAAAAGCATCGAAAAGTCATTGGTGTGTGCCATGGTAAACTTGGGATCGAACCCGAGACCTCGTCTCAGCAGTCCATTACCCATACCACTAGGCTACCGCGGTTTTTTGATTGATTGGTTGAAATGTATGTATGTTTATTTCGAGATTCGAGGCATAACCATATTGCATGAAATCAGTGTAAGTACATAAATAACGACTCTACCCTAATTCCGACCTATGCTGATAAGCCAAACTAACAAGACCTGGCCCCATGCTTTGAGGGGAAGCCGTGGCAATCAAACCTGGGATGATGCGAACACCAATACAAGATGATTACTTAGTTGCTATTTATAAGTCGATAAGTATGTATATGTATAAATAATCAATCAACCTTGTTGTGTTAATGTACCTAGTTGAGTTAATGTGTCGCCTAGAATAGTAAAATTGTCTGGTATCGGGTGACATTGGCTCATACTATTATTTACAGCGCCAACTGCTATTTATCTAGGTAGGTATTCTTCATAAACAGGTGTATTATTGATACCTGTCCTTGAGTAGACATAAAATAGTATCGATTATATCAGGAAAAATGAAAACTCAGTTGGGGCTTGAACCCACGACTTTTCCCTTACAGGGGGAATGCTCTTCCAACTGAGCTACTGAGCCACACCTGAATCAATTCTCCCTTCTTATATATATATTTGTCTTTCCATTCATTCATTGGTTCCAACAGTAAAGGTAGGTTAGCTAAGGGCCGGCGAGTGCGTTCTCGTGCTCCTACTAAATAGTCCTACTGGTAGGAACACCGGGACACCTATGTCCTGGTGCTCCTACTACAAAGGAAACCGTGAAGCGTCCAGTAGGGAGCACCAAGACGCTCCCATTATCGGCATCGGCCAGCTTCAGGATTTTTTTTGGCCAAGCATTATAGATCTTCTCACTACCGTCATAAAATTGAAATTTCAATGACGATTGTCGACTATTGTCGGAATCGATCGGCATTTGCAGCGTTATGGTTACCAATTAAAGTTCAACCTTATATCTATAACTATAAGATCTATTGTGATTCGACAAATACAAATCCAACGCCATTACAAGCGCTAGCCCGCGAAGATATGTGCAGATTCCATCTTCTAACTTTGACGTGACTACAGAATTGAAGGATACTATTCATTTCTGTGGTGTGGACCTATATAAAAAATATCCCTTTCCATATATTCGCAATCAAACTGAGGGTGTTTTCATTTTCGGGTTATTGTCATGGAGAAGTTCTTTGAAAATAAGCAGCGTACCTTCTCTAAAATATAACGTGCTATCTATTTATTCATAGCATCTTTGTGTTCTATATCAAAAGGTGTTATCTACGGGAGAAGCATATTTAAAACGATTTTATGTGGGTCGATGATGCCTGTTTTTAAAATTAGGTCAGCTAGACTAGATGTTATATTTACACGTTTATTGTAAGAACCGTAGGTATTATGTTTTCTCTGAAATAAGATTTTACTTCAAAAATCGATTTAGAAACGAAAAGTCCAGCCTTCTGACGACTTGTCGAAACCAATGAATGATTTTACAATCATCTTTAAATTTCCTTTTTAAATAGATTTGAATAACTGGCATTGCTAAATGCTTTAAAATTTCATTCCAATTTTTTAATAGTAATTTTGACATAACATAACATAACATAAACTCACGCCTGTATTCCCCGAAGGGGTAGGCAGAGGTGCTAGCACCCACATTTCGCCAGTTTATGTTTAGGTCCCAATGTAATAGGTGGCGAGCCTATTGCCATTAACCGGGTACTTATAAACCTGCGATAAATACACACATAACTTCGAAAAGCATCGAAAAGTCATTGGTGTGTGCCATGGTAATTTTTATTGGTAAAGTAGTAATTTTGATGTTACTTAAAACGTTCAACACGAGGCTTCAACACTAAAATAAATTCACTAGCTTTTGCCCGCGGCTCCGCCCGCGTGGATGTCTGTTATCGCGACAAAACATAGCCTATATCCTTTCTCATGGTCTAATCTACCCCTATATCAAATTTCATCTAAATCGGTTCAGTGGTTTAGGCGTGAAAGCGTAACATACAGACAGATAGACAGAGTTACTTTCGCATTTATAATATTAGTATGGATTCTATGATAGAGGACAAGACTTGAACCCGCGAATGCCCGATGTCGCGATGTTGCACGATTGTTTTTTTCTGTTTTTCCCGTCGGTAGATGGCGCAGAAATAGAATTATATATTTTACGAATTTAATACGAGAAACTATTTAATACTATTTCTATCTAAAATAGTTTAGGGTTTGTGTTACCCGTTTGGCCTTCCTCTGAAACTTATTAAACTTTTTGGCCCTTCAATAAATTTTGCACATCACACTTCTGATTGGCAAGGAGCATACATGCATGACACTTATTACATAGAGAATTTAATTAGGGAGCTAATTAAATTCTTTATGTAATAGGTGTCATGCATACCTGCCAGGTACAAAAAAAACTGATTTCAAACTTCATTTTAGTCCAGTAACCGCAGTTAATTATGTCAAACTTAAAACCAAAATTGGTTAACAACCGCCAGATGCGCAGATAAGCTTACAGAGAGCCTATGCCCATACCGAAGGTCAGTTAATTGTGGTACTGTGCCATGGACCAACTGTGAACTATGGTCACAGCGAGTACCTACACTCCATAAATGTTGTGGTACCATCTGGGTCAGCTGTTTACACAAAATGACACGCACACTGACTCATCGCAAGCAAGCACGCTGAATTATTTCGAAATTAATTATTATTATTGAACGGTTTCTTTGTAATTTATTTACGTCAGATCGGATTCATTGGTATTAATTGGTATTTTGGTTGTGGTTGCAAAATTAGGTTTAAAGGTAGTTATATATTCAATTGATGACGACTACTGTTATGGTCATCACAGCTTCATCCCGGTTGCACCCAAGACCAAAGGTGTTTTGGTGTTCAAAGCCCGCTCTCCTGCTCCCCTTAATATGGCTTTTACGGGAGCGTTTGCCCTTAGAATTGCCAAAACCAAGAGGAATTCACTCAAGATTTGGAATGCGTCTCCACACTATTCTTACTAATAAATGTAAAAGTAAGTTAAAACTAGTTTTATGTCAAGATTCATGACTGAGTATCGATTTAGCGTAAGAGCCTAAGACTAACTGTTTCTACTGTTGATTGATGGCACATGGTGGAATCTGCTACATAACACTTTGTACTTTTAGCCTAAGACTAAATATTCACATGTTTTCACTTGCTAAGATCCTGGCAACCTACATCTTTCACTTGAAAGTAAAAGTACTTTCATAATTGTTTTCATACCTACATGTTCGCCAGTTTTGGATAGTTAAATAAATTCTTAATATATACCTAAATTAATAAATTAAAATTGGCAGGTAATTATTAGGGTGTTATCAGGCCGTGACAAATTTAGTTCAAGGTATTGTTGTGGTTACCGATTAACTACATACCATGACGTCGGACTAATATGTCTGTGTATCTACGTGTTCATGTTTATTTAATGACACATAGCATACCAGCTACTGGTGTTTGAGGTAAACATTTTATGAAGCTATCGTTTTTACCTGTAAGTGACATACAAAGGCTTCTCTGTGTAGTTACAAGTCTAGTAGTTCATAAAATAGGTGCGTCGCGTCGTCGGTGAGATTGCTCAAGGTTTTGAAGGCAGAAAAAACCAAGACAGCATCATTCATACGTCACAGCGCTCTAGTCTTGACCCAAGTAGGCATAGGTACCTATACGAAAATCATACCTACTAAAATAGGATTAAATCTCAGTCAGTAAAATGACAAGTGCAACTGTCACTAATACAAAAAAGGGTGACCCACTACAATAGTGATGTTCGACAATCAATAGACTTAGGCATTTTAGTCATTCTTATTATCACATCACTATTTATAGTAATTATAATAATTACATATTTGAGCCGTTTGGAGTCGAGACGCTGGGATCATGGGGTCCAAGTGCACGTCTATTATATAAAGACATAACAAAACGTTTAATAGACACTACCCGTGATCAGAGGGTTGGTTTATTCCTTGCGCAAAGGATTGGCATTGCCATTCAGCGTGGCAATGCCGCCAGCCTTCTGACCACCCTCCCGGTTGACGTCGATGGGGAGGAATTCTTTGACGCCTGAACCTGCAGTTTTGCACATATCTTGTTCTAGATTTTTATTTATAATAATTATTGAATATTATTATTATGTACATAATCAATAAAATAAATTTTAGTAGGATTTATTTCAAGTGACTATTTATTTGAGACAAAAAACCTGCATCACTAGAAATGTCATTTTAGGGTGAATTTCAACAGGTCCGTTAAAATTTTCATTTCCGTGGATTTTTTTACCTTAAGTGTTATAATAAAAAAACATCGCGTTAATTAAAGGTGTTGATACTATATGTATTCTCGCTTAATATCTAGCAGATAACTAAAAAAACTAACGAGATATACAAGATTAAAAATTACATGCCACGGCGATGAAACATGCGTGTACGGCAATGAAACAAGCGTCCACGGCAATGAAAGAATTATGCCAAGGGAATGAAAGAATCAACCACAGAAATGAATATCCATATAAAACATAATACTTTATATACCTACTTACATACAATAAATACAAATTTCATAGGTTAGAAATCTGCAAAAGGATTAGGTACAATTAAACAAATATAATAGAATCAAAGAATTGGACAATTCTTTGTTTAAAATCTTTCACACAAAAAAGAAATTAACAATACACTAATATAAATAAAACAAATAATATGGTATACTTTTGTTAATTATGCAAAAGTAGGTAAATGCAAACGACATATATAGTACACCACAAGTTTATAACTTACACATCAATATTTAATGTGAAGCGAAACAATAACATTTTTATAAAATCTAAAGACAAAATAATCACAGCCCACACCGGTTAGGGTTCTTCTTCATAGTCTTGGTATCCTAAAAATAAACAATCCATTAGTAAAATCAAACTAATTATAATTGATTGTACAGTAAAAAACTCATTAAATCTTTCCTCGTACTTATTGCAGAATGTTTTCGAATTCTGTAATGTCAGTATTTGGTGCTACCTATAATGTAATGTCTAATCATACTATGGCGATGAAAACATAAGTCACGGAAATGAAACATCTGGCCACAGCAATGAAACTAAATTGTTTTATAATGCACGGCAATTATTTTTTTTTTCATTGCCGTGTTTTTTTTTTCATTCCCATAGCAAATTTTGACCACGGAAACTACGGCAATGAAAGCACGGCAATGAAAAACCAGACAAAAATATCATATAACAAAAAATCTAATAATTATTCGAAGTATTAATCACTTCACAAAAATAAACAAGAGAAATGGCGTTCTATTGAATGTATAATCAAGAGGATAAACTTATTGGAATATAAAGTTATACCTATCCACGGCGATGAAAGAAAAAATGTCCAGTAACATAAAAATGGTATACTTACATCTATGGTGCCAAAACGCAGGTACTTGTGTACGTTCTTCCGCGTCGAGCACTTATGCGGCACCAATATGCAACGTTTAGCGCATATAAGGGAGGACGCAGGTCGTTAGATAAAACAATATTCTAAAATATGTTTAGAACACGGCGATGAAAGGTAGTTCTGGGACAAATGATTTTTGTTTAACCATTCGTTGTATTGTTTAAATATTTGAATAAATGTATTTCGTAACAATACTTTAACTATTCACGTATCAAATAAAAATAGGTGTTAATAAAAATAACCAACAGATTTTTATTAATGAGGTATCACGACACCATAGGTGACGTGTGGACAAACACGGCAATGAAAGATTTCTGTATATTTTGTTTTTTTTTTGGAGTACCTATAATCCTATTTAATAGAATATTTAGTGCCCCACATAGATCACTATTTCACCTAACTAGCAAAAAATGTAAGAGCATTATAACTATGATTTTTAGTACCGATTTCATCGATGCCACGCAATTCTTGGTCCCGGGAAATTCACCCTTTACTGACTGAAGTACATTTGGTTTTTGAAATGACCACTGCCCTTGTCTGCTGGGTCTACGTGTACCTACCCGAAAAGCTACCTAAAGTACCTAGCCTAAAATTAATACAATAACTCTGCAAAAGTCATTTAAATTTGAACTTTAAAGCGTCGGTTTAAAGTCTATTATTTAATGCCATTTTTCGCATAGGCGGTGGCACCACTGTTGTTTGGCTTTAGCAGAATCGAGGCCCTGGATGTCTTCAAGTCTGGAGTAAATCTTCGACGAGGTACATCATTACTTACCATCACGGGCATAAAGTACCTATATAAAAAATGTCACTGTACGAGCATTGAACCCGTAACCTTCGACTTAGCGCTCTACTGCTGCGCTACAGATGACAACTAAACTTTACAGCCCCTTTCTAAAGGGAATATCTACTCTGATATACATAGATATATCCAGATGGATCGGAACCCATCCTCAATTGTTGAATTGAAATTCCCGTCTATCCATCTAGGAGCCATCCACCGACACTTTTCACAAAATAACTGAAACAATACGAATACCATCGCATTTTGAACATTTCTGCGCCATATTTATTTTCCAACGCTCATCTTGATAGGTAAGGGAATCAAACGGACAGGAGGACTAATGATTAGTTCTCAACAGATACTGAAAGATTGTTATCCTCGATAATCTAGATAACACACACACACACACACACAAGTCACGGAATTAGCTTATAATTATTGGACCTTAGAACTTAGAACTGAACTCTGACTTCGAAAGTAGCGAAGGGGTCTGATGATCAAGAATTTTATAGGTAGGTGCAAAAAGAGTAGAAACATGAGTTGCAAAAGAACTACAAATAGGTTCAGGTAACTGTAGCCAGTTTACAGATACTTATACCTATTGTAAATAAATTATAAATACCATAATCTTCAGATCTTAGAGTACCTAGGTACCCATGGCACCCATGACCAGTGTAAAGCAAATGGCTGAGTAAAACAGTACTGGTACTTTTTGCAGAAGTTTACAGTTACTGTTAGAGATGGTCATTTTAACATCATGTAAACCATCTTCTTACAAACAAAAGCTTATGAAGAATTTGCTCATCGCATAACCCTGTTAATTGAAACTGGCAACACCCTTGGACGCATCCTTTTATTATGTTCGAAATTTGAAATCTCGAAGGCTTTTCCCCATAGCTGTATTGACTGCTCGGAGCGGGGTGAGACGCGGGCTTCATCTCCTTTCGCGGCGGTAAGGCGACACCGCGAGAAGCCGCACGATTCTTGCCAGTCGCACCACAGCACGCGTCGACTCGACATGTAAGTACGACCACGCTCTGTCAGTGCCCCATAGTGTACCAGTGAAAAAAAGTGTGTTTTTTTTTTAATAAAGCAAGATCCATTGATCTTGCTTTTTAATAATACGTCTCGGTAAGTAGGGATGTAGTGCAGTGCCTACGAAATTATAGTGCCTTTATCGGAATTTAATGTTATGCTTGTAACTTTAACTGAAAACATTGATTTTAGTTGCAGTCAAATCTGATATATAAAACGTGACCATTTGTTTTAAAATATTGTGCTATAGTTACTTCACCTTTTATGTGAACATTAACTTTATTTTAAATGTTCGATTCCTTTATAAATACTTATTTAATCAACTCCCAATAAGTTGTCCGAGTGCCAGACATTTTGTAACCGTGCCTCTAATCTATTTTTGAATATCGCGGTGCTCGGTTTCATTTTGGGCGGCCAATAGAAGCAAACTACGCTGAAAAATTCCCGCGCTTTTGGCAAGTTGCCAGATACTGACCAATAGCGTGCAGGAGCGGGGATGTGGGGGCAGCTAACGCGCATGCGATCCGCGCTGCCTGTCAAACTTTTAGCTCATCTATTTTTTTTTCTGTACATATTTATATTTAGAACAGAAGTAAAACATTAACTGCCAGCTGGTGCTCCACATCTTTTTTTTAGAGAAGAGAATTTGTACGCATAGATAATAATCTGTGAAAAGTGGAAAGCTATATTGGAACTAATTACAACTAAGTAATTACAGCATAGTCTTTATAATATCACGCGTGCCGTGTGATACTGTTAGTTTCATATTGGTTTTAATTCAGTAGTTAATTATATTTTTCTGTAGACATGTTGCGGCAATATTGACATATTTTATTACGTTCAAAAACATATCACGACTTGCCAACAAGACTATGTACATTTTAGGTTACTGACAACAATTTCACAATAAACATTGAAACACTTGAAATACCGGAAAATTGATGGCCGCCTTGAGACAGAGTTGATTGTAAAGAAAGCCAAGGTCAAGACGAATTGTAATTATCAGAATCATAAATTAAAAATTGTGTGACCGTGTTAATTAAAAAACCATTTATTCTCTCTCGTATCTCATAGAGATGAGGAGTTTTTCAGCAGCACCTATATAGAATATCAACTATTATATACTACACTAATTAATTTAAGGAAATTCGATCAGAGAATTTTAGTATTCAACAAATGAACAACACACTACAGTAATCTTAACCTGGCCACATAGTCTGTAAAAGTGCAAATAGAAATAAAAAAACATAACCCTTTCTTGGCAGTCGGGCAAATCAAATAGCAATAGTGCCAGGCTTCTTGTAACCTACTTACAACACGGAACTTTCTTTTTTTTTTTTCATAATTGATCTCACTGTTGATTACTGTAATATGGTTGATGTTAAATAATAATATGTAACAATTAATGATAGATCTAGTAACACAGTTAATAGCCTAGTATGGAATGTAGTATCAGTATGTATTGTGACCCTTTCTGATTGATTCTTAAATGAAACTTCATGTACAATGTAAAATTGAGTCAAATAAACATTTTCTCATTTTCATTTTACACTCACTTATATCCGAACAGTGAGAGTTAACTCTTGACTAGGAGACAGACTTTTAGTCATGTTTTTTCGTACGAAGGTGCCGGTTTAATATATATCGCTCCTTAACTTCTTTTTTTACTGTCTTCACCGCCTGGTGCTTCAAGGATTCATCAATCTATTAATTTGCCTTCCAATCCACTTCTGGACATGGATGGATCTCTCCTAATGTCCGCCATTACTACCGGTCCTCTACCTTCCGCGTCTACTCGGTTCCAGCCACCTTTTTCAGACGAGGGGTCTTCCGCATGCAGTCTATTTCAGGTCCAACAAGGGTGACTTACGAGTCACGGTAACCGTAGAAGCCACCCTATTCAGCCCTTGTGTTCCTTGTATTCTAAAAAGGCAGTTAAGGACGAAGTTAACCATTTTGGTTGTCCGATTGTAATATGGCAAATCAAATAAGTCTAAGTTACTTTCATAGTCCCATGTGTTCCATGTATGAACGCAATGCACCTAGCACCCTCACGCTTTATCCTTTGAAAAGGAGACCTTCTTAAACGCATCCAATATAAATAGACACTAGGACTTACCCAAGTTTGGGAAGAAAAAGAAGAAGTTAAGAGAAATGTTGTAGTTTATGTTGGTATGAGTAAGTTTGCTGTACATTTTCAAATGATTGTTGTACGTTTAAAATTGTCAATATTTTCAGGCAATCGCGTAAGAATATTTCATGAATTTGTGTTTGTTTACATTGCATTATTTCATCAAGCTAATGCATAGGTATTTGTAAACTATGTACCATTCTCATCCTCTTGTAATTCAGGATCAGCCTTCCTATTCTCTTAGATTTAGCGATTATAAAATAGTAAGTAAAGTTGATCGCCCAAATATACCTTTTGAAATAACTATTTAGTTGGATGAGAGATTCGAAACGCGGGAGTAGGATTAGGCATTAGGTGTTGTAAAAGATTTCTGATAAAGGGGACTGGGCAACACGGAAAGTAATCTAGGCATACGTAAATCAGACCGAAGACATGTTAAATAAAAGTTGTACTGTAGTCCTGTTTTTCTGTCATCGACGAACGTGTATGAAATCAATGTTGAAAGTAGAAAAAGCGAAAGTTGTTAGCCAGAATTGCCAGAGATAGAGTAAATTTACAATGATGTACTTGCCTAAAAAGCAAGTGCAGATTATACGATGTTAAGGCGGGTCATTCGTCATCATCAATAACACCCTACAATAATCTTGGACCACCTCCAAAATATAAAGTTGTGTGATGTCAGAGGCACCTAAACAATAGCAAGTATAACCTTAGTAATCTAATTAACTTGTGTACAATGAGCTATAATTTATAAAAAACCGCTCAATGATATCAAAGATATGCTTGAAAGAGTGCGTTATTAGTTTTTGGAAATTGGGAGGAAGTTAGTCTATAAATTGAAGAATCTATCAAGATTTGCATCTAATTTATCTTACTTATTTGCTGTGCATTAATACTTGGAAAGTACTTAGCAGATTGGATTCTGACTGTTATATTACACAAATAAAACAAATTGTCACTTTCACGTCTACCTATATATTTATTCAATTCTTATATTTTTGTATACCATTCTGAACTTTTTTCTTCCTTGACACTTCTTAAAACTAGGTACTCCCTCATATTTAAATCCTAATAACTCGATGTTATTATAATTTTCTTAAGATAACTATTATATAGAGTATATATATATATATATAGAGTTTTTTAAAAGGATGACAAGTTTATAAAATTTTCGTGGCCACCACTTTGACAATCTGTTTAAGACATCAACAAAAAACCTATCAATAATTTCTTTAATAGAACTAATAAAGAGGCTAATTAATTGGAATCTGATAGTTAAATAATAATCCTATACATAAAATGAGAACTAATATTATCTCATGTAGACAATGCAAATAATATAACGGAATGCGTACATTTGTTTTACAGATGCTTTGCAAATGCAGATACGTAGTGACGAGTTTGCACCAAGAACCATAAATTACCAATTCTTTTATTTTCCTCATGTTTTTTTCTTTTCTTACCAGACGGAAACAAGGATGATTAGTATCAGCTGTGCCTGGAAAGACTGTTAATAAAACGACTGGCTTTATGAGTAATAAGAAAATTTAAGGCATAAAGCTTTATGCTTTACTAGCTTTTACGCGCGGCTCCGCCCGCGTGGATGTCGGTTATCGCGACCAAAAATAGCCTATGTCCTTTCTCATGGTCTAATCTACCCCTAAACCAAATTTCATCAAAATCGGTTCAGTGGTTTAGGCGTGAAAGCGTAACATACAGACAGATAGAGTTGCTTTCGCATTTATAATATTATTAGTATGGATTAGTATGGATTGTCCCACAAAACTTTAAGAAAACAATGAGTATTATAGCAAGGTCCTATATCAATAATAACTTATTGTATTCCGGGCTTATGTTTATTTTTAAAATTCGTCAATAATATCTGTGACATAGATAAAGCTGCGAAAATAAAAAACCTCTCACATAACGTTCGTTTTATACAAAAACAGTATTGCCAAGCGATTAACCATTGTCCGAATTCAGTTAATCGATTTCCAGTGCAGATTATCTCAGATAGCCAACAATAGCTACCGTTATTATTACTTCTGGCATCTTTGGGTATGTAGAACCGGTTTTGAGAGGAATTAGCGTACTATAAGTATTATGTGGTATAGGAATTCCATTAATGTCGTCCGTCCATTGACCGTATCTTGACTGGACCCTTTGAAATTTATCGCGAAATATGACTCAGTGCATAAATGCTTTTCTTTTGAATCACACACGATGAAGGAATGTATAAGATGTAGTAGGTGTTTTACACAGGCAAACACAAATCGAATGGATCAAAAACTGATGGTATAGTTACAGTAAGAATAGATTTTTTTGAGTATAGCTACCTAACGGTTATATGCACATTAACTTGCCGGTGTGAATCAATTAATCTTTCAAGTCAAGTCACGTCATGACGAATTTCAAAAAGTGTGTTACATTTTGTAGACCATACGCTATTCTGAATTCGAATTATCCCTTAAAACCACAAAGTCCTAATTTTATGTAAGGAGATCGATGACCTAGTAAAACCTACAATAAAGGTACACCGATTACAGAGGACCTAATTTTTTTTTAAATTGACCATTGTGGAAATGACGATGCTATTCGAATTTTAAACAATTTGTTGTTCCTCGAAAACAGATTTTCGGTGCTTGAGTCAGACACGAAGCGGATGTTGAAATCATACAAAGTTACTCAATAAGAGAAATATTCTGACTGGACGAAGATTACAGATCGTCATATGTATTTATCATTAAGAGGTGAAAGGTAATAATCCACATTGGTGATACCTATTGATGATACTTAACCTCACTTAAATACCGCATAAAAAGAAGAAAAAAAAAGAAAAAATACTACTGCACAAGTAAATCCGATTTGCAGTGGTAAGAGAAGAGGTGTGAACCAAAGCAAGGCAACTATCAACTGTACTCAAAAATGAATTATCCTGAACTCAATTAAAGTATCTTCTTCAATTGCAAATTAATCAATAAACAAAACAACCAACCCATTCTATCGGTTCCGTTGACATTAGTGGCATTGAGGTTCTTAACCTTTGCTTCTCAATTCACGTTCAGAAAAAGTTAATCGTTTTAAATACTTAATTGTTCGATTTTTTCGCATCTTTGGAATCACTCAAACTAGATCAGACGGAAACGGATACAGACAGAATTATCGTTCTTAGCAACGACCGCGCCATTTTTAATATCATCTTTGTTAGTCAGAAGAACCTCCAATTTTATTGGTTTGTTTGTATTTTATGCGTTGATTTACCTTCTATTCATATTATTCACTTGTTAATAATCCAAATGCGAATGAATGAAAAAATAAGGACTTTTTTAGGAACTTTAAAAATCTAAAAATTTTATAAATTTGTGACAACTCTCCAGTCACTCTTTGTTTAAGTCCTGCCATGGTTGTTGACTTTACCGATATAAGTTCACAGTTTTGAGAACCGTACATTGTGTATAAACTGATAAATTTACATTATTTTGGTTTGTTATATTCCCAATGAGAACATTCACTGTTATTATAATGCGTCGCGTGATTGTTATCTTCATATTATCTTAAGATATTCAATTCCACCTCAGTAACATATTAGGGATGTAAAAAATACTATTTCTAAGTTACAAATCACTTCCTAGATTAGAAAGTTAAAGTAACTGTCCAATGGGTCTCATGAATAATGAGCAACGTACGAAAGAAAAGCTTCTCACTACCGGAGAGCATCGCAAATAATACACACAGTTGAAAACTGACTGATCCGACTTCGTTGTACTGAATTTAACAAAGTTAATAAAAAAATGAAAGTGCTTTTATGTTACATTATTTGTTATTTATATGTAAATAGAGGATAAAAAGTATAGATAATGCGCAGAGCTCACGTGTTTCCTTCTTCCTACAGTCCCGGGTTCTTTAAGCGGGGCCTGAAAATGCATCTGATGAGGCCGTTAATCTGAGTGCCACCATTGTTAACATGGTACATGTTTACGATGGTGACCTCTTTCCGAGAGTTTGCCTTTAGCTTACCATCAAGCCAGGTGAAGTCAAATTGACGTGTCCATTTATAAAAAAACGATGAAAGTAGTGTCGCACTCGCAAGTACCTAATCATTGAAAAGGGTGTCTACAAGTGGAGAGGAATACCTACCCCAAAAGGAAATGGACGGACTTTGTGAAAGATGATATGGCTAAGAAGGGAGTGATTGTTAAGATAACTGAAATTAGAGATGAATGAAAAAAACGTCACAACCCCAGATAAAATATGGAAAGGGCAGGAGGATGATGGTGAATTGGTGATCTAATTATAGGGAATAAAAATGGGTGTGCGTTGTTTTATAGACAAAAGTTTCATATAATTTCGTTTTACAGAAAATGTTTCGCATAATTTCGTTTCATAGAATAATCAATATACATAATACTTACTTTAAAGATTTTTAAATCATGGACTTTTGTTTCACATAAATTTTAATGTTAGAATAATCATTTCATAGAATAACAAATCAAATATTCTTCTTTTTTATATTGGTTATTTCATATAAAACTTATTTGCGCAAAGATATTTTCTGGGTGGTTTAAAAAAAAATAACCACGAAGGCTAAGGCGAGAGCTCCGCTTCGCTTCGCCCTCACCTTAGCCTTCTAACCTAACCTATCCGAGTCGGGGTATTATCTAATTAAATTACTACAAGCAATCGGGAAAAAAAATGTATCTAAATTTTACTGTTTGAAGTAGATGGTGGTTAGTGGTTGTTTTTAAGATTCCTTAAATAATAATTCTACAGTTTGATAAGTATGTAAAACAAAAATATGTGAAAAAAAATTCATTAAATTGTGTTTCTGTGAAAAGTGATTCATTGTGGTAAATTGTCTTTGAAACAATAATATTCGAAATAAAAATATAAGAACCAAATATTATATGAAACATTTTCTGTAAAATGAAATTCTATGAAATTTCTTTCTACGAAATAAGGCGCTCCCAATAAAAATACGTTCTATACCGCGTAACGACCATACCTACAAATAACAACGCTATCTAGATCCACACTAAGCATAGCTTGTGATTATGACTTTTGGAATGCGGATAAATATTAGTTTTAGATGTATTATTTTTTGTAAATACAAGCATTGAAATATGCACATAGAAATGTTATCCTATAGGGCTCTTCCTAGAATACCTTGAAAAATTTGAATTAAGAAATAAAGCCACACTTTTTATATTATCTAAGCGATATATAGGTCCATATTATATGTTAAAATTTTACCTAATAATGAATCATATTAATACATATTACCTAGGTATTTGTTCCCTCTACCTAACCTGACCCAGCGCAGCTCTAGCTACAAAAATCGTGGGTCTTTATTCACTTTTATTAGTGAAATAGAACGTAAAACAACACAAACAAACGAAAAACAATTTCCTTGCATTGGTTTCAAGATCAATGCACCCTCAGCTCCATAAATAGCTGGCGTGCTTTTAACTTCATATTGCCATACCATAAGCTACAGAACAGACTTTATTTTTTTTATTCTTCAATGGAACACAAGGTAGGCATGTGGTGGAGATCAATCATTTCACAAGATTTTAAGGTTATTTTCGTTTGTTAAATAAATTACTTGAAAATATACTTTTTGTCTGGCACTGCACTACGTTCTATTTATTGAGACAATAATCTACGGTTAATTAATAAAACGTCTTAAGTGACGAGAATATAGAAAAGATTTCAAAGTGAAAAGGTCTCAATCTCTACAACATTATTGTACAGCGTCAGTTGCTTAACGGTTTTAAGGAGTCGGTCTTACAATCGAGAGGTTCGAATCCTGCCCCATGACAACTAGCAATTCGTTGGCTATTGTAAAATACGAGTAGAATGATGAATGTATGGTGTTGACACGTATTTTGACGTTTATAACATTTGTCAATGCATGTCAATCCCATACATTGATCAAACTATTCTATTCTAGAAACGTATGCCACTGTTCTAGAGATGCTGAGCATCAACGCGACGACGTGAACTCCTAACACAAGCAATTTACAGCTAATTGAAGTGGTTTACTGGAATATTACCTACTAGGTAGTTTTGGATACCTAAACTGCTCTAAAAAACCATTCTCTCTTGTCTTTTAATTTTTAAATATAAAAAATACTAAATAAACACCTCTTTACAGCTTTTCATCTAGAGGGGTAGAAAAAAACAAACCGCCAAAATGGACGCGATCAAAAAGAAGATGCAGGCGATGAAGCTGGAGAAGGACAACGCGCTCGACCGCGCCGCCATGTGCGAGCAGCAGGCCAAGGACGCCAACCTTCGCGCCGAGAAGGTACGCGACACACTTGACCGTTTATGGCCAAAGGGCACTGCATTATGACTGTTTTAGTCGATTGCAATGGTTATGGAGTAAATTACTTACTTACATAAGTAAGAGGGTAATAAATTTAATACAGTGGAATGTAAGGAGTAGTGATATATGACATCACACTTCTTTAGTTCATACAGCCATATATAGAACTTAAAGTAAGAAGTTAAATAAAAAAACATTGACAAAGAAATTGACAGATTGATAAAATTATAAATGAATTAAAATTTAATAAAGCCAGTCCAAGGGTCGCCAGTCGTTCACACAGCTTATTTTTTAATTATTATATAATCTATGACCTTATGATATGACAGTAGCGAATGCCTAGGTAGGTAGTAAGTTTAGCATTTTATTTCGGATAAAATCATTGAGCAAACATTGGAATGTTATCGGGCACTTTCTCTGATATTTTATTTACAAATTATGAAATTTACAAACATTGCATTAAATGTCAACTTAAGCAATGCAAATGTGGCAAATTGTCGATCGTGTTCGTTGTGCAACTCTGAAAAATGACGAAATAAAGAAATGGTATAATAATTTCAGAACTGCATTTATTTACTTTTAAATTTTACAAAATATAGGACAGAGTGTAGGATATTATAGATTTAAAATAAGAGTACGGTTGACAGGTAGGTTTAACAACAGTGCTTTTTTTTTTATTCTATTAATTTTATATTATTTATTCGGGGGAAAGCTATATCGGGGGCTCCTAATATGAGAGGAATTAATCAATTTCCAAATCCTCCAATTATAATAGGTATAACTATAAAGAAAATTATAATAAAGGCATGAGCGGTGGAGCTTTTGCCCACATGGGCACGTCAGCTCCATTGTTCCTTAAGCTAAACTAACAAGCACAAATTATGAAGTTGTATAAAGTAATGGATCATAATACCTACCATAAGTTTAATATAATGTATATAAAAAAGGAATGTATGGTATACTTATGCTATATTATTACCCCGGTATTAACAACAGTGCTATGGATTTGATAATTTATTTATACTGCCTTAGCAATTAGTTTCTGCCACTTAAAAGCCTCATAATCATTTATTTTTTCTTTTAATTCAAATTTTAATTCTATTATATATACATAAAATAAAATTTATGGTCGAATTAAGTAAAAGAAAAATGTTAACAGTTAAAAATGGCACAAAATTGTGAGATTTTTAACTGTTAATAATTGCTAGTTCTAAGATGTAACGCCCATGTTGCGCACGGCTGCATAGTCATAGTCATTTATTTTTCAATATCTATACAAATAAATAAAATTGGAGTGTCTGTTTGTAATATTAAAATAACCGCTTTCTACTACATGCATATGAATGTATATACGGTACACATACCAAAATATATATTTTTAAATTTTTTGTCTGTCTGTCTGTCTGTCTGTCTGTCTGTTTGTTTTGGCTAATCTCTGGAACGGCTGGACCGATTTGGACGGGACTTTCACTGGCAGATAGCTTATGTAATAAGGAGTAACTTAGGCTACTTTTATTGCCGGGAACCGACATCCACGCGGGCGGAGCCGCGGGCAGCAGCTAGTAGAACAATAAAATTGTTTCTTATTGACGTCAATTTTAATTCCACTTAATCTAAGTTTACCACCGCTTCCAATCCAAGGCGCTGGTGGAGAAGAAACGGCGCAACAAACTCCACTGCGGCATTTTTTAGACGTCAATTTACAATATTTATTTTCTTAAAGCTAAATGTGGACGAATGTACATTTCGCGTCTGGTAAATCACAACAAGTATATAAAACACTTTATAGTTAAGAATTAAAACAAAGTTAAGTACATGCAGTAGCCGCTTCCCATCACATGGTTCGTGCATGTGTTTGCCTGCGACCTAAATAGTACTTAAAGCTATAAGTTAGACCGTTCTATGTAACCTATAATAATATATACCTGTAATAATTACAAACAGGAAAGTATTTTTAAATAGTTAAATTGTAAGCGAACGCTTGGATTTACTTAAAATTAGTAGCAGTTACAAATGTGACTATTGTAAATTAAAGTGGCCGATAACACAAAAATATAAGCCGGTTTGTAATTATTTTGCAATAAAATTATTAAACATACGTGCGATATCTTTTGCGTCTGGTGGGGTAAACCTTGTCTGGACGTGTCAGGGCTGAGGACAGCAACCTCTGACAACTTAGATATTATGTATTGTAAGTCTGTCTGTTGTAGACATGTGTATGTATGTGATGCAATGCAAGAAACATGCTCACAGGTGTTGTTATGATTAAATGTTGATGTAGAATTGTAGAAATGTTTAAACAACCTGTGAATAATAAATAAAAATAAGACTGGAAGTATTTATAGACATATTGCTTTCAGCATTGATTTTAGAATCCGTTGCTATATTTTTCTAAAAAATAAATAAATATTGTAGGATATTTACATAGCGTTTTAAAGAACCACGTCGATAACTTAGTGGTCTCGGTACTCTCCGTCTTGTGA
Source organism: Eilema sororculum (assembly GCA_914829495.1). Classification (NCBI taxonomy): domain Eukaryota; kingdom Metazoa; phylum Arthropoda; class Insecta; order Lepidoptera; family Erebidae; genus Eilema; species Eilema sororculum. The sequence goes on along the minus strand of OU618552.1, from coordinate 6,735,600 downwards.
TCAAGAGGTTCCAGGTTTGAGTACTGGCTCACTCCTGGCCATTACACGACTGATTTATTAATCCACTCTTGATGGGGGTTACGGAGAATTTTAGTAATTCTGGTTACAAATATTATCTAATTTAAACAAAAAAGGCAAGAGCCTAATGCAGAAAGAGAGAAATGCATTTAGATATTTACTGGCAATTGTATTAACTTTTCAGTAAGGACATAATCTTGTAACTTGTAAGACAGTTACTTAAATATTAGGTCTGTACCTATGAAATTGCCGTTCTGCAATACTGGCTATGTCAGATTAAAAAAAAAATTGTTTGGCTAAGAGTAATTTTTACTGTTATGCTACAGAATCTAGGGACATTATTTAGTTCCACCAATTTTACTAATAGTTTTATAACAACAGGCCGAGGAGGAGGCAAGACAACTCCAGAAGAAGATCCAGACCATTGAAAATGACCTGGATCAGACTCAGGAAGGCCTCATGCAGGTCAACGCCAAGCTTGAAGAGAAGGAGAAGGCTCTGCAGAACGTGAGTCTTTTCAATTTGAAATATATGAGGAAAAAGATGTGGTATCTGGTATCTATACTGTAATGTCCGAGTGGCGTCCGGTAGCTTAGTGGTCAAAGAAAGAAAAAAGAAACCAGCCAAATTTTTCCTATCTTATTCAAGTCTCTTAAATTGTTTATTTGTGTGCTCAAAACGTATAATCATTAATCACTGACAATATTTTCATTTAGTTTGATTAACAAATATGATGAATGTAAAGATAATGCAAGGGATATGCCAGAGGCTACCTCACCCCCAGCAAGTGACGGCCGTGCGGTTTTGGTCGGTTCGAGTCCGACATAACCATCCTTGTGGCGATGGCTCCGGCGGGGGATTATCCGAGGCGATTTCCGCACTTTGAAAAAAGGTTCATGTACAGATAGTTTCGCAAGGGTAGAAGACAAATCTTCCACTATTATCCTAATCATATCAAATTTTTTGTAACTAATTTACAAACGATTAGTGAATTTATGAATATTTATGAAATATTATGAAATGTTATAGATACACGTTATCACTGTTATCAGTCAAACAGTAAAGGACATAGGCACAGACATAGGGTATAACTTTCATCCAGTAAAAAACCTTTTTACTAATACTTCTATTCGTTTCTTGTTCGATTTCTTATTCTACAAATCGATGTATTGATAATACCTAATTCTTTTTCAACCTGGAACCTATTAGGTAGGTAATCTGTGCTATTTGTATTTAGTTTCTTTTACAATACAAATTCACAAGTTTATTTATTAAGATAATGTTGTGGATATTGTTGTTTGATTATTTATTCAGTATTTAGATTAGATATTTTTAATTGACTCCCTCGGTGTCACAGCGGTTTAATTACGACTGCTGTATCTATTAGAGATCCGGGTACAATTTCTGGGCAAGGCAAAGTTCACCAATACGAAATTCTAGGTTCAGAAAGATTACGGTCCCGTTAACCCTAAAGTTAACGTCGCCGTCGGTTTTGTCACAACCGAGTATCGAACTCACTGCCTTACGGTCGCAAGTCAGTACAGTACTACTGCTATTGCCAGACTCAAGATTCTGGTTTTGATTCCCGGGTTAGGACAAGCATTATGTATCATGTATTTCAGTTTCTAAGTAGCAAAATGGAAACGTGATCCCCTGTACTGCAGTGAAATTTTCTCAGAATCTCCGAAAAAATATAGTTGATGATATTGTAGACCTCTGCCTTCCCGTTGATGAATATGCTGTCGTGAACATACTGTATAAAAGTAACGTTTGTTGTGATGTTTATGAATACAAAAATACAATGTATCTTCTACATCAACACATTTGTAAACAAATTATGACGTCAACGGTAAAGAATTTTAGTTTGGATTAATAACAAAAACTGAATACCAATAATTGAAATAATACAGCTTGTCTATCGAGCCAAGAACCTTGGCACATTGGCAGTAGGAGAGAATTGCATATCAAAGCTCAAATGCCGACATGATGACTCGAATCCAAAAATATAATTTTATAAGATACAACTTTTTAATGATTATGGTAATGGTAACCCAAAGATTTTGACTACTGGTAGTTTACCACTCCACGAAATTCTTTCGGTTGTTCAATCAAGAAAAAAAAATTAAACCTTTCAATAATAAATTGACCTACTTATTTAGAAAAATGACCTAATGCATATGATATTGTGGCTTTTAACATAATCTGGCGTGCTATGGGGCATGGGGCTGCGTTCCACGCGCAAGGTTTATTTTCGGCGCTCGACACCTAATATGGGCCCGCTGCCCGGTGTTTAGGTAAAAATAGACTCTGGACTCATTCGACATGCGCACGTAGATTCATTGAACTATGGCAATCTAGTGTCGATGTTTTGAAAATGTTGGCCTAGGCTATAATTGGCATGTAATAAAAATAATTCCATTTTCAAATATATACGTAGAAAAATCATTCAAATAAAACTTACAAAATTTACTATTCAATAAACAAGTACATAATGTAAAATGAAGAGCAGTTTTTAAATAAAGAAAGCTACAAACAAAATTCTAACGTTTTGAAAAATTCCCGCCCATGACATGAAACACATGCAAGTTAGATTGTCGGTAAAGCAGTGTAATGAAAACAAAAGATGGCAGCTGTTGGGCCCGACTACAGCGCCACGGTATTCTACTGAACTAATAATGACAATTAGTCAGTCAATATGGCCGCCGCCGCTGCGCGGCCGGACGGACCGCGCTGAGTGTAGTTATGTCCGCGTCCGCGCCCCACGCCCACGGGCGCACCCCCGTGCGGCGAAGGGGGCATCAACACCACCCGCGGCTGAGGGGCACCCGCGTACCCGCCCCTAGTGAACCCATAAACACAGATCCGTCCAAACAAGTGGTCTTTGACAGTCAAACAGACGATGTTGTGCCTTGTGTCAATAGTGTTAGTGAATCTCAAGAAGTGACAAGGACGAATAGTGACGATGCACTTTCGAATCGAAACACAATCGAGGACTATACGAATGTTGATGATGAAATAGAATTTGACAATAGAATAAAGGACATAGAATCAATTGATGAATCTGACGATGAATTTTCGTTCCGAGAAGAACGGTCCGCCGGAGATGGCGCCGAATTTACAGCTGTTGTCTCTGATATATCAGATGATGACCCTGAGACAGCGGAACTCGCGAAACTTAGGTGTACCAGCGAATGTACTGAAGTTCTGGCGGAGCGAGAAAATAGACGGAGAAGGAGATGTGCAGACTACCCGGGCCTCGCTTTTGGCAGTTCTATATTCTCTTCAGATACGATGATGAAATTTTCCATCATAAAGAATGAGTTGCAGAACATCAAGAACACTGCACTGAAAAGGGTAATGTCCTACGTTATTTGAGCTTCTTTACGGCTGTGTGAGTGAGGCTAGCGTGGGCCAAATGCGCACTGAACTATTTTTAATCACATACCGTCGGGAAAACGTTGAATCTGCTTCATTTCATGAAGCAGATGTGAACACAATTCACTGAACTCGCGCGTTGTGATCAGCTGAGCTACTGACATTTGTTTTGACATGTTTACTCGGACGACTACACACAGCGCCACTAGATGTCGTTACTATCAATAGACGCACGTGCCTAATTGCTGTCAGCCCTTGCCCTTAATTTAAAAAATAAATCATTACATACTTACAAAATAAATTAATTATAAATACAGTTGAGATACATAATACTAATACTTAACGAATTTGTCCGCGTTCCATAATCTGTTTTCGCAATAATTAATTTATTTATCAATATACATTAAAGTTTAACTAAAACAGTTGTAAACAATTCTAACAAAAGCCATTTAGACAACAAAACTAGTTCACAAAATAATTTAGCATTTTAATGTAATCATACCAGACGACTTTTACACCCAGTGAGCGTGTTTACTCACCTAGGTGTATTACACATCACATTGCATTCTACTCTATTCCACTTTCTAAAATATTCAGTAATGGCCAATCGTAATTGTTAGGCGTAAAGCTTAGAATGATAAATTGATATCAAAAGTATATCGAGTGAATGTATGGAGCTTGGCTGATACCGAATTCGATATTAATTTGTGTGATCGCATCATTTTACAATGATACCTACCTATCTACCTCAGACTAAAGTGACGAGTTGATGAAAATGCTGAAATGATGAGTTCTAAATTATAAAAAACAACAGGTACTTCTAGAATCTTCATTATATGCCCAATTACAAATACGAAATCATTACCCAAAAACCTAGGTACCGTACCGATTATGTAAAGTAATACACGTAATTACTGCTGCATAATCAGCATCAATTCCAATTATTAGCTACAATAATGTTAGACTTCAAGTAATTTAAAATAATTATTTAGAATCCTCCTACTTGTCAAAATGAGTTCTCATTTATATCAGTAACTAAAAGGTTAATTTTGTTGTTACGGCAAAAATATAGATATCGATGCGTGCAATATAACGTGAAGGTGGCTTTTTTTTTTGTGCGGAAATCCCCTCGGATACCCCCCCCCTGCCGGAGCCGGAAGGGGAGGTTATGTCGGACTCGAACCGACTAAAACCGCACGCCGACTGTGGGTCTTGGTGCTAGGCCGGAGGTGAGGTTGTCATCGACATATCCCTCGCACCCCGGCTGACCCAGACCTTACGGTCTGGCCCTCCTCAGGAGGGGGGACAACGGTGTCCCCAACTCGCCCCCGGAATGGGGAGGCGCGCTTCTCAGCGCGCCGCCGCCGTGGCCTGCTTCTGCTGGGGTGACAGACGGCTCCACCCATCACCCCCAGGCCCGCGCTCATGGGGGACGGAGGTCAGTCAGTGCCCTCCGACTCCCGAGTTGCCTGCGCGCGCGGGCGGCGCGATCCGCGAGCCTCTCTCGCTCGCGCCGCCTCTCCCGTTCCGCCGTCTCCTTCACGACCATTACCTGCTCGCTGAAGGAGACGCCGGCCGAACGTGAAGGTGGCAAAGTGCTCCTAGCGTGCAAGTCCACCTACCACAAATATTTCGAAAACTACGTAAGCTATTGGATACTAGTAATGACATCTTACGTCGATGCTACAAACTCTATTCGCTAGGCGTAATTTGCCACCTTTACATTAGTGTATTTGAAATAAGTCGTCTATTGAATTTTGCCTTAAATTATGTGATGCATACAAAACAATCGTCTTTGTTATAATATAGTACGTACATATGTACGTCTTCTGTCGCGGGTTCATTATTGACGTGTTAATATTGAGATAAGGTTATCCAAGTACTTCATATTTTAGGTCATTCATTACTAATAGCTTATATGCATTAAGCGTGCAACAAAATAGTTCGTCATTACATTGATACGTTATTCTGATTGCATTCGAGGCCAAGATGCCCTCAGAGCGCAGGCAGGGTCCGCCTTCCGGCTTCTCACAATCTTGGGACAAACCACCTATAAACTATATTGCCTACAGCAAATAATCTGACGGCAACGTGAAAACACCAATGGTCATGTTCATTCTCGCAAAACATATTACATTTATTACGTTATGTAACTAGTTTTAAATTTCACCATACATAGTCACTTGTCAATTTGTTTGTGAGTCAATTCATTGTGTTACGTAATCGGTCATCAGTTAACAGAGATGTGTGACCGTGCGTCACACTTTGTGTTATTTACTCAACATGGCTAGGCTAGTCCATGTATCATATCTCAGCTCCGTAATTGCAGTGTAGTCGGCCATACGGCCATGCCCATGTATGTTTTAGCCTTCAGGTACTTCAATAACTTATTACTGACCATATGGTAGTGACAGATGCCCAACTTTCTACTAGGTGTGTATAAATATGGTAGCTCTCAACTCTCATATTGGGAAAACAGGCCTTAAATTTTATCAGCTTTGTGATTTGTTCTTATTCATTCAATTGACTGAGTGGTGTCCGATATTTGATTGGTATTGATAACCTTTGAACAAATATTTTTATTGGTATGTCAATGGTAAGTTTTTAAATGGATTCAAACAACAATTCTTATCCATTGATTGTTGTAATTTAACGACGATAGTTCCCAGTTCATTAGAAGTCAAAGATTTCTCTCAAAATATAACTTACAGCACATTATTATCAACGTCGATATCTAAATTTACCGTAGATACTCGTAGTATTTTTCTATTTATTTTATGTGTATGTTACCCTACATATAGGTATCCCTAAATCATAAAAATCTCAACGTAAAATACCTAAGTTAGATATTTTAATTCATTGAAATCGGATTAGCTAAATTAGAAATTAGTTTGAACTAAAATTAGGCTTCGAAAATATTATATAATCCCGAATATACCGGGTGTAAGGGGAACGCTCCTGAAGCCGAAAACCCCTAGTAGTACTCCAGGTACATAACACATTACATAACAAAAAAAATAGGTTTTTAAAAAAACATCACTTAAAAAAACACTACGCCTACGCCACGCGCGTACTTTTTGTAGTTGGTGTCTTTTTGATTTTTTTGATAACCGTTTATCGAAACTGTTAGTGTAGGTATATCGTTGACCAAGATGTATCTCTATTGTTGCAACGTTAATCGTTAGATTAATATTCTAATATGCATATTAGCATGCATATCACATAGATATTAGGAAATTTAATTTACGTAGGCTATAACTATCTTTATGTAAAAAGATTCAATGTAATTGACCAAATTGGTTTATAAAATGTTTGTCTTGTTTAAAATATGTATCTGTTACAGAAGACATTAAAATAACTTTGATGTGGTTTAAATGCGACAAGGTCAATAAAATTTGTAAGTTGTTGTTTAAGTTGTTCACAAAAAGATGTCACAAAAAATTTAGTCGCAAGCAGACGTTGAATTAATGTCACTCAACTCACAGTAGTCATAGCGCATAATAAAATTCAAATATGTAACAATAAAATCCATACTTAATAATATCGCTATTCTATCTATTGTATTCAAAAACTTGTCATTGAGCGTAGAAAGTTTTTAACCTAGAGTTGAGCGAGGTAGGTTGATAATAAAAAACAGAACTTATCAGTGTAGTAGGAACCTCCAGGCAAATTGTTAATAGGTACATACAAAAAAAGTATGAATGACGTTATTTTGTAGATTCTTAACATTGTCTTCGTGATACTGTTTTATCGACACTTGTTTTTGTTGCAATTGCCCGGTATAAGCCCGGTTGTTACATACTTAACGGGTTTTAAAACAATCGCATACTTTCCAAATGACGTCATGTAATTTCGGCAGCTGGTGTAAATTGGTCGTGTTAACTTGCTTGCTTTGTCATTGGTTACAAACTTATGTTATCTGTGCTACAGACAGATACTTTACGTTTTGTTAAAGTGTTGAAGCAATTTCAGAGATGGCGTTGTTAACACAATTGTCTAATTTTACATTCATGTAAATAACCAAAATAAAATTGTGGTGATTCATATTTCAAACTACTAATTTTACATTGTTTTTCTTTTTGTTCACTGACTTTGCCGCATTGATGCATCCTACAAACATATTTCCCATGATTTCAATTCAATGTGCGTTAATAGCCCTTCACAAAATTAAAATCACTTCCGTAGTTTCATTGTGTAAGCTCATTGTACCGTTTCACCCATCCTACATTTTTGGGTTTTCTATCCAAACTTTGCTTTTGAGTTGTCCCTACAGGATGTAAGTTCCGATGAACACAACAGGTGGAGCTAGTGGTCCCTCCGTCAGTCGGTCGATTGTGCTTATCGCGATTGTCGCTCCGTGTGGATGACGTTTCTGTCCATGTTTCGCTGTCAAAGTCATTATAAGAATGTCTGATTGTATTAAATATTGATTTATTTTACTTTATTTAACTGTGATTAGTGTTGCTCCTTGATTTTGTGCGGTTCCTAATTCAGAAAAGAAGCTAATTAACATAGTTTCAATAAAGTTGCAGCGTCTAGGTTCGGTGGCGGCCATTTTATTCGCCGGCTGTGTTCATTCGTGCCGTGCCCATCTCGACGATACGGGGCAATAACGAGCGGAGCGGGCCAGTCAGTTGGCATTTTCGCGAGTAGAGCGAAGGTGTCTCTAGTTTTTAGCGTTTAGGCATTCTAATTACACATAAAAGTGCATAAAAATGACTACAAACATGCAGCAAGGAACGATTTTGGACGTTCTGAAACGAAAAATGCGGCAGACTAAAGAGGAAATGGAAAAATATAAGGACGAATGTGAGGAGTACCACAAACGCTTACAAGTGGAAATAATGCGAAGAGAAGAAGTAAGAAAACGTGTTTTACATTTGTGTTGTGAAATTTGTGAAACGTTGATTTTAACCTGTGCCTGTGTTGAATTCAGATTGAGTCAAAATATGAGAGTTATCAGTAGTCTTAAAAGTACTATCTACCTATAGTGAGTAATGTCCGGCCATACTTAGGTGTGCAGGCAACGTACGCATATTGACCTCTCTTTCGGATTCATCTCGGTGTAATCTCGCAGAAAGAGATGGCGAACCATAATTCTTTTCACCGAATTACATTTCATGGACTTTATTGAGGTTCCTCAAAAAGTGTTACTTTAAATATTTATTACTGAGATTGGAAGTTTTCTTGAAATGTCTTTACATAATTGTACACGGTAAAGCGCCGGTTTCTGTTGTACGTAACAGGTTTGGTTGCGTTGGAGGTCGTATACCGGTCTTTTGTGGCACATGTAGAATGAACCGGCTGGAAATGTGAAGCTTAACACCCTTTAGTACATTCCTGTTGTTAGGACGTCCTCGAAGGACCGCTGGCGCCGTGAAGGCGTGTCCGACTTAGTAGCCGTTATCGTCGTATGACGTAACGCTACAGCGAGTAATGCTCATACAGATCATAAACACCTGTAAATGAACTCGTATCAATGTGATATTGTCATCTTTAAAAAAAAAAATTGGCAAAGGCAAATGCATGGTCACAATGCGTCATGCATGCTGTCGGTAGTGACAGGTTAACATTCATGGAGAAACTATATTTCGATAGATAGCAACAATTAAGTACTTATTCAAGAATTTGGGCGATTCGGTTAATCAATGACACACCATAATTCATATTAAACTTCATTCTAATTCTAATAATAAATGTAATGTATTCTACCTGTACTGTTTCTGATATCAGGAAAACACTACACATGTCTTATCGTCTTATATATCACAAAGGCGATAAGAAAATTTTAGCTTGAGATAGTGTGAAACAGTCATTAATAAAATTCAATATAAAAACTGCTTTAAAATTACGGAGAATAGTAATAAAAATCGTAATAATATGTTATAAACTGCATTCTGCATATTGTGATATAGAATGGACAATTTTTTCCGTGCCTCATTGTGGGCGTGTAGTAACACAGGGAGCACACATTGAGCTGTTAAACGCTAATAGTTGAGGTCAACATTTAAAATAATGCTCAATCAGAGCCTCAGAGGATACGCTATGGAGGTGGAACAAGGCTGTTGCCCCATTTGTATAAATAACGATTACGTTTTCTCAAATGAATATACATCGAGACTTGTGATTCTAGAAGTGCGTCAACAATGGGCACTTACACACATTACTTGTCTAATTAGAACTTCATTTGCGAATAAGGTGTCATTAAAACGTTTATAACTGTTCTTGATATATCTTTTGACTCATAATTCTGAATTAAACGGCTCTGAGTCATTGACGTCTGATAACTTAATAAGGAACGAATCGATATTGTGTTCCAATCGATGCACACAACATGCCATCCAAAATAATGGTCCCTCCGCGTGACGGACGGTGTTGTAGGTTTTACAATTTATTGGGCTTGCAAGGGCTAGCCTTTTGTGTTTGAGAATTGAATAGGCACAATGCCACTGACCTAACCAATCCCACAAATTTTAAATAATGTGTTTTGAGCCATGAAAGTGAACAAAAAATAGACCGATACACCTGTAGAGTTGCCCTTGTTGTTTCTGTAGAAGTTAAAATTTCTATTGCTTATTAAATATGTTCCGATGTTCAGGCGACAGAGGTTAAAGAACTCTCGCGTAAGGGGCTTCGGTCAGTCATTCTAAAATAGCCGCAAGTAACGTCAATTTGAATTATGCTCAGAGTTCAAGGTCGCCGTTGACTACTGATATCTTATAACGAAGACTAGACACTAGACACCCATTTGTTTTTACGTGAACGCAAAAAATCTTGCTTCGACAGCTAAATAAGCTGACTAACGCAGTATAAAGTATGGATAATTTCTTATTTCTCTAATAAAGACATGTCGGTACTTTAATTAGATAATTCTTAAATAAGCGTTTACTGGAAAATTTAAGTCGTACCTATCAGAATTTGAGTAACAATGCAATTTTCGGATTTATTAACGAAAACAAGAAAACAAATCCTATGTTGTCATTGTATGACCAATAGGACCATTTGTGATCGTTGAACCCTTTATTCTATTGAAATTGTCGTCTACATAACATTCCTGGAGAACAAACCAGCCTTCCAATGGCCTAGGTTCCTCTCATAGAGGGCAGAATAATTAGAAATGAGATTTTAGAGGGTTTAAGAACTACCCCGGATAATATCTTCCAAATTCTAATCTATAAGAACACATAAGCATAGTAAAAGATTCCAAATACTTATAGCTGTTAATGTAGCGTGAAAAGATCTACATTAGAAATGCACGTGGTTTTATAACAGCCAGGACGATCAGAACTATTTATAGCATTCACGGTACGATGACGACACAGGATAAGTGGAGGAGAAACTAGAACTCGGCAGTGCTTCCTCGCGACAAGGACGCGTGATGTCATGGGCATGTGCAGTACTCTGAATATAAATATAGTAACGCAAAATATTCCCGGTCTTAGTTAATTCTTGACACGTATAGTGTTTCAACGTTAAACAATGTCTATTGTACATTGACATTCTTACGACCAAAAAGTACTCGTGTATCGCTGGCCAACTTGGGCCCCACGAAGAATTCCATGTTCAAAATATTAAATACGTTCGGAATTATTATCCAGAACGGCAGTTCCAACCGTTCAGAAGTTAAAAAGTACTTTGTTTGATTAGGAATAAACCTGTTTTAATTTTAATAGCATCGTTTAAAATAATAGTCTCGATACTTAAAGATTCTCGATATATTTTTAACGACGATCTAGGTACCTAATATATTTACTGTCATTTATTGCCGATTTGCATAGAATAACTTATACTAGCCGTGTTTGAGCAAATAAAAAAGTCGGATTTATGTATAATGGAATCGTTATAGATGGATTTTTTGGTGCCGGTTTAGTAGTTGAATTTGGTCTCTCATTAATATTACCAAGCATTCAAGCAGTACCGTTATTTGGGCTTAGGTACGGTCTCAATAATACCTGCATTGTCATAACTTTGCCTCATTAAGATTGTAATATTCTTCGAAGCTCGTTTAGATTTACAGGCACGTGATTTCTCTTGAACTACGTGTATATGTAGTAAAAGGAATGCTAGGTACCTACTCTAAGAATCTAACTTTCGACACTATCTGTACATCAACCTAGTTAGCTTAGTAACTACATAATTATTTAACAAGAAATATTCTCTATGAAGATATAACTAATAGATGATTGTTTGATTCTGTTCAGGCTGAATCTGAGGTAGCTGCTCTGAACCGACGCATCCAACTGCTAGAGGAAGACCTCGAGAGGTCCGAGGAGCGTCTCGCTACCGCCACCGCTAAACTGTCTGAGGCCAGTCAGGCTGCCGATGAGTCGGAACGGTGAGTTCGATACTTAATAGACCCAACGTAGTTAGTGGTAGAAAATGACTTCCTATGTATATTACTGGACTGATGGAACAAAAATATTTTTTAACACGCAAGACCATTCTTGGATCATGTCAATTTTTGGGTGCTGCCAGTGCCATACAGATAAAATATAAAAAAGGCGCGCTATGTCTATACTTTTACAAAACTAATCAACTGATCTAAAGTAAACCCTACATAGTTTTGGCTCTATTCCAAATTCTAAATTCAAAATTCATTTCCGCCTCGTTCAGAAACCGTGACACAATTTTTGTTCCATCTTGTCTCGTATACATAGAAGGCTTGTAAACGTAGAATTTTTTTAAAGTTGATTATGGGGTATCTGGTACAATTTAACCACAGTAAAACTAGAGTAATAAATGTAAAGTCGTTTTTATCTACGGTGCAAATTAAAAACTAATCTAATCTTATCTATTATGTCCTTCGTACTGCACAGCTTCTTGCGTTTGTCAAATGTTTTGATGACATTCGAAATATAAATAAATGAAAAGTGGCAGTTAATATGGACGTGCGTTATGAACATTATGAGATTGTAGATTAGATTGGTTGATTAGTTTCACTGCATTCGAAATCAATTTATCGTCAATAATTTTGCAGAAAAAATTGATATACAAATCACAGTCAATTAGACTAATGTAAGCTTTCGATTGAGGAAAATTAATAGAATTGAATGATATCAGGGTTCGAAGCCCTGACAAATCTACGTACGAATTTCATAATAAGGAAATAGTTTGTTATTATGATTTTGGTTATAGGGATAGGTCAGTGTATTTGAAATTAATTTACGGAACTTAACTGATACATAGTGATTTGGTGAAGAAGCCATTGAGGTTGTTAATGACAGTGTAACTTTGTGTACCGTTTTTTAATACATGGCGTGGTACAAGACAACTTATGGCTTCTTCAAACTGTCGCCTAAATAGGATTATCTATATACAGTTTATTTTTATATTTCCATTGTAAATATGATTTATATTTCTGTGTGCATGAAGTGTTTTTTTTTTATATTTACGCCCGTAACCACCATATTCTTGATAAACCACTATTTTCGAGTTTCTCTAATCTTTTTATAATCTGTTTCTGTTCCAATATTATCTATTCAGTTTTTTAATTTAAGTCTTTCATTTTCAAAGCCACGAAAGTGAATGATTTTCTTTTTTTATGACATAAAAAGCCACATACATACCTTAGTTTTAGTGTTTTCATGTATCGATGTTATAACACGCATGTGTTTGGCCCCCGCACTAACCAGAATACGCAAGGCGTTGGAGAATCGAACCAATATGGAGGACGACCGAGTCGCCATCTTGGAAGCACAGCTGTCGCAGGCCAAGCTCATCGCCGAAGAGTCCGACAAGAAATATGAAGAGGTGAATGCTTGCCTGTGAAGTCACAAATATCATAAGGAATGTTCACACTTAGACCTAAGCAGTCACATTATCGACGCAAATTTGATGCCCAAAAAATAAAAAAGGTGACAAGAATATTGTAAATCCTTAATGTTACACCTGCGAATCTAGATGTGAACATTCCCTAAGAAGTATTGAAGGAACTTCAACACATTCCGTTACGGTATTATAGTGATGTCACTAAAAGACTCGAACGCTGAGATTGCAATGGAATGCGACGAAAGAAACTTCGGTTGATAGTGAGGGTAATTATCCCCTGTTCCACTGTAATTAGCATATTCAGGCACCGTAGTCGTGCTTTGTTAATTCAATTAAATACTTTACGTGGAAAGGGGGATTTTTGCTATATTCGTTTTAGTTGACACCACGACACATAACTAATAAATCAATGAGTGACATTCGCGTAAACTTCAGAAAATATCATAATAAATATTAAAAAAATAAAACAGATTGTGAAGTTGGATTTTGAATATAGAACGATGTTTTGGTGTCAGACTTTAACGAATATTATAAGAAAACAATAGACAATATAAGATCTGGCCAGTTTAAAACCTGATAATCTGCTTTTCTGTATGTTTTAATTTCTTTTTATTTTAGAATTTAAATGATCAAAAATCTCAATCATGAAGATTATTTGGTTTTAAATGTAACAAGTTTCAAACATTGCCTATTACATTTTTAAATAATATCGTGATAATCTCTTGACTTCAGAATGTTAACGCAATGTTCGAAACTTCGCTACTTCAATGTTCAAAGTAAATTAAAATCCCGTTACGGGTTTAGTTCATTAATGTTGGAATGGGCAATAACAAGTTTCGCAAACAGCGGTCCGCTATTCCCCGTTTCACACTTTATTTCAGGTCCACAACATTTGTGTCTCGCTTTACATGTTCCTTCTTTCTAGTGCCGTTTTTGCATGTCTTCTAACAAAATGGGTTGCCCTTGAAATCCTTGAATACACCTCCCTTATAGCCACATTCGATCATATACTAAAGTTGTATGTTCCGTCGTCCAGTGCCCGTAAGGTTCTCGAGAACAGGTCGTTGGCCGATGAAGAGCGTATGGACGCCCTGGAGAACCAGCTGAAGGAGGCCAGGTTCCTTGCTGAGGAGGCTGACAAGAAATACGATGAGGTCTTTATATGGGAGTTTAGATGTCGTTTGGTTTGGCTTGTCTTGCTTCAATACGCATGTAATGAATATTTCATAACTGTGTCATGATGCGTCTGCGTGCGTCTTGATAACTCGCAGATGGTGCGTTCTACTTGGATTTATTCCTATGTTTTCGAAAGTTTTCACATTCATAAACGTATTTAACGAGTTGATATTTTTTACCCTACTGACATTTTCTTTTAATTTAATGAAATTGAAGATAAGTATCTGTCCAACTTAAAAAAAATGTGTTTCAAAATGTGTCCCTACTAAGTGTTGTTGTTCCGATTTCGAATTGATTAACATTACCCCGCAAATTAACTGTTATGAGCTTGATTTCGTGGCGATAAGTAATATTTGGTATGTCTTTGTTGTACAATTAGTCACTGCGCCTCGGTAACAGATGGTTTACCTGACAATAAAACGTCCTATTTCCCCTGACATATGACCCTGCGCGGCGAAGTGAAGGCAATCGTAAAAGTCAGTGTCCCAAGAAGGAATCGTATTGCGCCTGATCTTGTTCGCCGCGCCATATATGGAAGAACTAGCCTCCTTCATAGCACATGTCGTTACATAAGCATTACTTCCATATATGAGCTGTGTACTTGCCCAAGACTACTCAGTACTGACATAATTTTTTAAAGAATTACTCATGTTGGATGTGACAATTTTGGCCGGCTGTTTAATGTAGTCTGGTGTCTCCAGGTTGCTCGTAAGCTGGCCATGGTAGAGGCTGACTTGGAGCGCGCAGAGGAACGTGCCGAGACCGGTGAATCGTAGGTTTCACTTCGTTAAGCCGACGGGCCACTGCCACGATCGACGCGACATTAGCTGAAATAAGAATGACATTAACTGGTGTCCGTTTGACACGTCTCGGCATTGTTATTCCAGCGTGTCACGCAATAATGGTCGCTAGCGCAGTGGTCTCGAGGCGTTGTTTTGCAAGTTTTCGCCTCCGTTCTGCATGGTTGTTCATTTGCATTCTTAACATTCTGCACAGTAACCCGATTTACCTACATAGGTATTTCTAACATCGGCGCTCACTTATTCTTACTGCATGTCGCCTTTCTAGGTCGCGAACCAGGCGGAAGCTGATCAGCAGGACATTTATTAATTTCCATTTGTCATTACATTAATACTGAGTGGTGCCGTTTCATGGCGTTTATTGAAACGGTACTGCTGTTATTTGTAAGGATACGGTGCGGACCAGTGACCCTCGCGTGTCGCTCGAGCGTCGCTGGTCTCATCAGACTAAAACAAGGGTTGCCCCATTTCATGGATATTTCTTATGCAAATGTTTAACTATCATGTCCATGTGTCGAATAAACTTCTGTCTTCCGTGTGTGTATCACTTAAACGTGGCTGTAGGTTAGGTTGTCAGGAAATATGTGTGGTATAGGGCAATTTTCGTTTTCAGATATGCACCGCATTACACCAGAATTACTGGCCGTATGCGTGCCGCACATATGCAAACGCACACATCACCTAACGAATATGATAATGCACTAGATAGCACTTAGATAATTAATGTTTTATTGAAAAATAATTTTTAGAACTAAATGTTTTGGGACAACCCTCGTTTATATTTTAAATTTATGTGAGTTCTGACACCGCTCTCGACTGCCCCGCTTTGTGTGACCCTTTCCGACTTTATTGTTTGTGTTTTTGCTCAAGTATCACCACTGCTTTGCTTTTTAGTTATAGCAGGACGACATCAAGACATTTGCTTCTTCATTCAATTTACAAATGTCTGCACAAGATAGATCAATGCACACCTGCGGACTAAAGTCCATTAGCAAAAGTACGAGTCTCATAAGAGCTCTGTAAACACTTGGTAGTTTGGTTTTCATTCTTGAATCTCGAGCACTTTTCTCTGTATTTTTAATCGAATTATTGGCTTTCATAAGCTATTATTTGACTCTTGAATCTCGAGTACTTTTCTCTATATCTGTAATTGAAAATAATTAGCCAGTTTTGGGAAATTTCGAATAACTTCTGTAATATAATCTGTAATATGCACTTCACAGCTTTGTGTAGTTTCCATACTAAGATGTAGTCAATGTTGACACTAACACAAGCGTAAGCCACGCGTAATGTATTTAGATGTAGCAACTGCACGATGTCGCGAAGCAAGTGGAGAGCGGTGCCCGGCTCGGTAGCGTAGTGTGAGTAGTGTGTGTTGTGTGTGTGTGTGTGCGTGTGGGCGTGTACTAACGCTCGGCCGGCGGTAGGTGGCGCGCAAGCTCGTGCTGATGGAGCAGGACCTCGAGCGGGCCGAGGAGCGCGCCGAGCAGAGCGACTGGTGAGTACCGCTTCACATCTCGACCACACTCGCTACTTCGGATTCCCTGCTTCAATCTCCATATGATTCTACAGAGACCCCCTGAACTTTGAGACTTGCTACATTTAGAATACATTTGATCAATTAAATTACAATGGAATTTTAAGTGGGCGTGAGAAAGCATCTCCCGATCCCATCAAACTGAGATCCACATCCACAGATGCTGGCATATTATAATGGTGGCGTTCAATCTGTAGACTTTACGTTCTTGCCATATAACGAGGTAAAGTCATAATGACGTCATAAAAGATTACCTCATTTACCAAACTCTTGTTAACAAAATATCTAAATCCAAATTTCAAAGTAGCCAGTGTGCTTGAGACGTCTACACTGGAACTAGGCAATTGAATACTTTATAATATATGAAATAAGTTAAGTTAATTGCCTAGTCTTCAAGTGTAGTATTGTTGCGAGCTGCTCGATGTCAACAGTTCTACTCGATATAGTAGAATAATATGTTAGAGATAAATCAACACATCACCCAAAACTATATCATTCTTGCCGTGTCAGTGAAATCAATATATCATCATCATCAATCAGGATAGATTGCATCCGAGCCAAAATGCCTTCGGAGCTCAGGGTCCGCCTTAAAATCAATAAATATAATTATGGAATTGAATGAATTACTACTTAAATAAATTACGCTATCTACGAGTATATACGCTTGCAATATTTTTCACTGACACGACTGGTGAATGGATTTCGGTAGTTGCCAAGGCGATGATATTTTTCAGCCAAAATAGAACTTTAACTAAAATATTAACTTCAAATAAACTCATCGTCTTCGCAATATTGCATGTTACGTTGAATTTCATCATTTAAAAGTATCTGTAGATATTATTCAAATAACAAATCATACTATTAATAAATAGTACATAACAAGCACGCTTAACATTTTTCAATTCATTACCGTTAATGTAAGAAGACCCGTCTAAATTGTCAAATATGTCGGTCACTGTTCGAGCGTCCGATGGTTCATTGATATTGAATAGATTGCTGTTCAAAATTCCCGTTAAATAGAACAAATTGTTACACGTAATTACAGCAGTTACCTTGTTAATTTATCTTAGAGAAAATAAATTACAACTATTTTGTGAACACAATACATCACTTAAATATTCCTACTCAAAGTTCTGAGAACATTTTGGTTCTTGATAGTGAATTTCTTTGTATAGTTTTATAATTACAGTAGAAATTGATGGTTGCTTTTACCTTTTTTCTCAGCAAAATTGTCGAGCTTGAAGAGGAACTCCGTGTGGTTGGCAACAACCTGAAGTCCCTGGAAGTCTCCGAGGAGAAGGTATTTATCTTTTTTTTTTCTCTCTTAGATATATTGAGCTAGGAATAAAGCTAGGGAGTTAAACGATGATGTCATATCCTCAAAATATCCAGTTGAAAATGATTTAGGAACGTAATTCGGAATGATGCACCAACCTTCATAAGTATTAGCAAGTATAACAAGGTCTTTTCAATGTTTTCGATTCCTAAGTGTTTAGTGGAATTATCTACTTGGTCTCAGTAACCCAAGTAAATGCCAATCCTTTTCTATGACTACGAACAATAGCGTGTATGTATCATTTGATGTAAGTGAAGAGTAACCAATAAAATTCTACACAGGCCAACCAACGCGAAGAGGAGTACAAAAACCAAATCAAAACCCTCACCACCCGCCTAAAGGAGGTGTGAATTCGGACGAGATCGGTTTTACTGTTCGAGTGTTTCCGTTGGCTTGCCTAACTGCATTCTACCGCGCACACCCTCTAGTGAAAACCTCTCCGTCTCATTTCCCATACAAAATAAAAAAAATAACTATGATATTCTATACTTTTAAAGGGGTACATTCTAAAAAAAGTAACCACTTTATTCGTTAGATTTTGAAAACATAACTTTTGCGTTAATTTGTCGGTATGTTTCTGCAGTTCCTTTTTCTATCTGATAGAATTGATGATTTTTATTTATCCATTTCTAAGTAATAAGTAATAAATATCCACAATTGATGGTAAATGGGATTCGGAGAGTAACGTGTCTGTGATTGCGTCGCGTCAGTTTTGATATTTTTCTTTTTTAATTTTGTTGTTGTGTGTATTTTCTTTCTCAACAGTTATGTCTTTGTAACATAGTTTTAGTGTTTTATTATGCCCGTCTTACTATCTAATATCGCGCAGAGTTGTTTGCAATAGTGCAACACTGCGTGATGCCGCATGTACCTATCCGTTCGTTGTTTTGTGATTTTCGTTAACAAATAATAATCGCAGGCTACACAAAGGGAAGAAACATACGAGACCCAGGCAAAACTTCTGGACGCTCAACTCAAAGAGGTAAAATGGCAACCGGACCAGAGGATTACGTAGATAGCATTGGTTTCGGTTGTAGTTTCGTTTCATGATCATTGGCCATTCAGTGTTTTGGGTTAGTACGTTGCGCCTTTGGCGGCAAGAATGTCAATTTATTGAACCTCATGTTAAGGGTCAATTTTATTATAACGGTTCATACATTTTTCTTCTAAATTTAAATATAATTTAATCTCATCTATGGGTTAATATTCATTAGGGATGGGACATTACATAAAAATATTGTTTTTTTTTTTAATTTTGGGTGTTTTTTTCCAAAAAATTGGGCGTTTGTGAGTTGACATTTTTGAGCATTCAGGTGCAACCTGTAAAGCTACGTTCGTTTGGTGTAGGCTCTCGTGTCGAGCGACGGCGGTTGGTGCTTCATCTATGTATCTATACACGACCACTATCCTTTCTATACCTGTGTATTTCTGTATCTAGCTGTATGTACTTTACGCCTGTGTTGTGATTGTATGCTTTATCATTACTCTTTACATTAAATACTGCATCTATCAATTTTCTATTTCATCCATTTTTTTGTTTCTTTCGATTCTAAAAGTGCTGCTTACTGACAGTTTTATTCACGGTGATTTTCAAAGCTACGAATTCATAAGATCCGGTTTCTACTAGACTGACATACCGTGCCTGAGGCTCAGTATTGAGGTTAACTCTCTTGAATAAAGTCAGAATTCAATTCGCTCGCGAAATCGTGAAGGTAAAGTTAGCAGTCACAACACAGGCGGCATGTCGGTGGCTTGCCGTTAGTAATCCGTCCTGTGTGGCTAGGCAATGGCGACGCGTGAGCACGTTGAAGATAAGATCCACAGCCTCTCGCAGAAACTATCACAAGTAAGTTTTGTATACGAGGGGTGTTCTGGTCACCTTTATTAAAATAATGGACAAAAAAATTGGCATTAAATTAAAAAAAAAATTGATATGTACTGAAAAAAATTAAAAATATCTAGATTTGCGAATTGGAATTAATTGGTATTGAATTTTAAAAAAAGAAACCTACTGAAAAAAAATGAGAGATGTATAGATTTAAAAATTGGAATTTACTAAACCCTACAATAAATTCTTGCTGTTCAAAATGCAATTAGCAAAAACGGATTGCATGCATGATTAAATGGCAACCTCGCTCAAAATTAAAATTAATATTCCTCGATCTATTTTATATCGGACTTATTGACAAAAGATGACCAGAGCATCCTAAATAAATTTATATACATACATGTATATCTTCACAATCATTTAGTTTATACATTGGGTAACGGTACTGGTATTTAGTGTTGTAGTGACGTCACTCAGCACATAGCCGCTTTCGGTAAAGGTAAATGCATGGTGATTGTGGCTTTTATTGTTTGTAACATAATACTTTTTGATTTTATTAATAAATTTTGATGTTTTACTCTTTAAATTAATTGTTTTGATGAAAAGAAAAAATAATTTAACTTTGAAATAAAAAAAAATGCATGTCCACATAATTGAAGAGTTGAAGTTCAAAACAGCCTATTTTCTATTTTATATAAAAAAAAAACATATTTGAGTTCACACATTTGTAACTTACTTATGACATTGTAGTTAACTAAATAAAGTTCTCTATTAATTCACAAAGGAAATATAGTTTTTTTTATGTAGTCAATGCACAGAAAATAGGCTGTTTTCATATAGATCAATTGTTAAAAGAAATCTTAAATGTTTACAGGCTGAGGCGCGTGCCGAATTTGCTGAGCGCTCCGTGCAGAAACTCCAGAAAGAGGTCGACAGGCTTGAAGGTAATCTATCAGTTCATATTTCAAGAAATCTAAAATTTATAAACTTCTATATCTACCAAGAAAGTACTCTAAAAGTAGCAGACAATTTAATTCTGATTGGTTTAGAATTTATTATGTTATTGATGCTAGTTTTCCAAGTTTTCAAGGGTCTCCAGAATATGTACAGAGCTATTCTACGTACAGCAGTTGGTTAAGTGAACTATTCGAATCTCTGAAGTCAAGTTTAAATAACACGTTTGAATATAACAAAGCTTTGGACATTGCGCACTTATAGATACCACTTCAGCCGCCATTAGATCTGGCTTACGAGTTACAACGCTGTACAATAGATTTGAAAGCTTTTTTTTTCTATCATTTCTGCTACAATCTCAGCTTCTTTTATAATCTTAATTTCATAGTAACAGTGTTAGAGTTTAATTTTAATGATCACAGAATTGTTTTTGTAAAGCACCTATTTGCACTAAATTGCAAAGAAAGAACTATTTTTTACACATTTGTGTAATTATCTTTGTGCTCGCGGTTCAAATTCAATTCTGTTCATATCTTTTTGTTAGCATGATTTTAAATGTCTCCTACTAGACAGCTCGATCCTTTGATGTGTTTTATTTCTGTGATTTGGCATGGTTTTATATTGATGTTGTTTTTGCCTGTGTTGTTTGGTCCAAACATTTGAAATGGTTTTTTACTGTACAAATATTTCAATAAATGTTTGGACCAAGTGGCTGTTTGTTGTGTGTTCCACTGACCGTGGCCCACGTCCGATCTTGCAGACGATCTGGTGGCCGAGCGCGAAAAGAGCAAACTCCTTCAGGAGGAGATGGAGGCCACGCTCCACGACATCCAGAACATGTGAACACCCCGCCCATTCCCACTCGCGTGCTCGACTCACTAACTCCTAACTCGACTGTTCCACAACTAGCACAACCCTATCATAAACAAACGTCAAATTGTAGACGTAGAGCCGCCATCTTAGAATACCTTTCATTAATTGGCGCCAAAACTAATTAAAATGTTGCGCGGAGTGAACTAGAAAACGAAAGAAGTTCTCATTTCATTGACTGTGGTTAACTACTTTTTTTTTAAAGAATCAGTGAGACGAGCACGCGAATAGATGTTATTAGAATAGAATAATTGCCAGCCGCTTTTTAAAGTAACGTCAAGAAAATCGAGTGTTCGCTACGAAAGCACTGCCATGTGCAATTTTTTATTACATCCACAGATTACTAATATGTATGTCCGTATAGTTGAAACGTGTAATTTGTTTTTATAGTCATTACTTTACGAGCGTGCCTGTTATGTCAAATGAACGATATACATATATGACGTATGCAGTAATCGCTTCTCTAGCACTTAGTGTAAGGCATAAAATGTTTATATCGACATTCCAAACTGGGGTCCAAAATGTTATACATTTTACACTCAACTTAAAAGACATTGAACGTTATTTATAGAGATGCACATAGTTTTTGTACAATATTAAATTTTCTTTGTGTTTGTAGAACAAATTAGTCGCTGTATTCTGTTTCGATGTAATTTTTATATTTCTCCGAACGGGATGAGTGCAAACAAATCGCCGAAAGCTATATTTTTCATATGCACTGTTTTGCAATTTATTATGAACTTAATTTACTTAATGTTAGTGAAGAGATTAGATATTTTTATTCAATGCGTGACGGTAATACAATAAATAATGATATTTATAGGAATATTCTTGCTAAATTGGAAATATTTGATATTCTTATTATGTTTGGAGTATGATTTTCTCGTGTCATAATTTGAGTTTGTTGTTATTTATTTAAATTAATCGATGAATAAATGGCGACTATCGCAAGTTGTAAAGTTAAATGAAACGCCGCGTACCGTATCGCGTCGCGCACCGAGTAGAGCTGGCAGCCTCGCAGGCCGAGGGGACCTGCGGGCCATACTATCACGTGGGGAGTCCGTCTTTTTAATGTTATCGATTAATGAATTGATAGATAAGGTCGTGAAAAATAATTTAATGATTTTTAAGAGTATTCTAATAAAAGTGTTTATGAATATATATATTATTATTTTTACACCGTTGTATTTTTTACTAACACGTGTGCCCTTAACCGTCCTCGCTGTCTAACACATCCCCTGATAATTCTATCAGCTATAACGTCTATCATGATTCACGTAAAACGCGTGTAATATAATCATTAAACCATCAATGAATTGGAAACTGTAAAGAAAATTTGGGAAGTTCGGGGAGAACCAAAATTTATTGCAGAAAACGAGTGCAGTTTTACTCGAAGCATTGTACATACCATCGTCCGAGGCACGGGGCATGAGAAGACCCGCACGACCCCTAGTGTAGCGCCGGCCACCCCGGCTCCGTCGTGCTAACCCGCGTGGCATGCCCTCGCAGCGCCCGCTCACGGTCCGTCACTGCTCCAGATGATCTCATCGGCGCCCAGGAGAGCTTCAACGATATCCAGGACGGCATCGACGACTCGTTCGTGGACCTCGTGCCCGGCGTCGACCCCAACGAGCGCCAGATGTCCGTCATACGCGAAGCGAGGGAAGCAGTGCGCAGGGAGAAAGAGGCCATTGAAGAGGCGGCGCGCAAGGTACAGGAGGCGGCCGACGAGGCGGCGCGCCTGGAACGAGAGGCGGTCGAAGAGGCGGAGCGCAAGGAACGAGAGGCGGCAGAGGAGGCCGCGCGCCTTGAATACGAAAGACTGCACCCCAAGGAACCCACCCCGCCTCCTCCCGCACCGGAAGAGGCTGCCCCCGCCGATGGAACACCTGCAGCTCCGCCGGCTGAGGGCGGCGAACCCCCCGCGGAAGGAGCAGCTCCTCCCGCCGACGGTGCTGCACCCGTGGAAGGAGCGGCTCCTCCTGCTGAAGGCGCTGCTCCAGTGGAAGGATCTGCTCCTCCAGCTGAGGGAGCCGCGCCGCCCGCTGAGGGAGCTGCGCCACCCGCTGAGGGAGCTGCGCCACCGGCTGAAGGAGCTGCACCACCAGCAGAAGGTGCGGCCCCCCCTGCGGAAGGCGCGGCCCCTGCCGCCGCTCCTCCCGCAGAGGGAGCTCCGGCGGCCGAAGCCGCAGCACCAGCGGAGGCCGCTCCTGCGGCCGCACCCCCGGCTGAAGCAGCTCCGGCAGTCCCTCCCGCCGAGGCTGCTCCTCCTTCGTAAATCCAAGCCTCTTTTTTATAATTCACGGACTTTCGCTCGGCATGCCGCATCGCCGCCAGCGTTTCGCGTATTCGGTGATAATTTTGTGCAACGTTCCCCCTCGGAGAGTATTTTTATCTTGCAAATAAACGTCTGAAGCTATAGCTGATGGAATTTCTGTACCCCTGCGTGGGTCCCTGGCCTCGTCGGTCGGTCTGCATGCGTGTGAGTTTGGCGACCGTCGGCGACGTGCCGTAGCGCCGCGGCGACTGACGCGCCCTGTCCGCAGACGATCTGATCGCCAACAAGGAGCTGTTCCACGAGATCGGCGGCGAGCTGGACTGCGCCTTCGACGACCTCGGCATGCGCACGCCCGCGCCGCCGCCGCGCGTGTGCGAGCGCTGCACGTGCTGCCACTAGCCGCGCCCTCGCCGCACATCTCACGCATTTACTTAACCGACACGCGTCCTATAAATCTGTTAGACGAACATTAAACAATAACAAAATTCAAAAACGACGCTTTCTAACCGAGTTTGCATGTGAAACTAATTGGACGTTCTATCGAAAACATACATTTTTTCTATGCAAAAATAAAACGCGCTTCTAGTAAGTAACACAGCGCGCCGACGCATGGCTTCAGAATAACAAGGATACGAACATGTAAGCATTTTTAATACTTTTACATCTGCTGCTGCTAAATTAGTGCGCTTACAGACTGTAAAGTTGGACTGTGATCCGACCGATGCAAATATTAACCGAGAAGGAAAAGTTTTCCGGATGACATCACTAACTGACGCACATTAGTATGCTTAGCCGCTTCTGAATGCAGAGATCCAGCTGCGCTATGACAAACCGCATCGTCTGTAACCGGCATTATCGACACTAATTATCATAACTTGACTTTGGGAAGAGATATGAAAACTGAAAGCTAAAAGTGATGATATAATTTGTTTTCTGTCTATTCTCCGTTGAACCAATGATGTAACGGTGTGTCAAATGTGCAGACGAACTTGTCGCCGAGAAGGAGAAGTACAAGGACATCGGAGACGACCTGGACACAGCCTTCGTGGAACTTATCCTCAAGGAATAAGCGAAGCCACTGCTTCTCGGACTTGGCTGGTGTCACCCCGCCACGATGCGGCATCGCTCACCACCGCCCGCGATTCAAACAATATCCGAATAGATGTATTTTTACTTTATATTTTTACTCCTTATTTAAAGTATTAAAATCAATAGCTTTATGGCGGTATTTATTTTCGATTAATATAATAAATTAATTTATTATTTACGTTTTGTTTTATTTAATCTCCTGTGAATATTATTTGATAATATTTCGAATAAAATTATAGTTATTGCTTGTATAAATTAGGTATAAATGAAGTTACGCTGGTATCTTGTGTCAATAATATTATGAATTTGCAAATTTTCAATAATTTTATTAGGTTTTGCGATAACCGAGTTTATTCCAACTGAGTAGTCTCTAGTTGTGGGTTGTAGATACTATACTTATTCAATAGGAGTTCGGTGATATGGTACGACAAAAAAATCCAATTATAAATTAGCTAACAGGATTAGATTACTGCCTAGACATATTTGGTCATGAATACTCCATTTCTAATACTTGCTAGGCACTGCCTAATTGAATTTTGTCATTATAATTCAGTTCTCATTGACACAAATAAGAAATCACGTCACCTGATCATGACTGCCATAGTAGGTATGTGGTCGAAATTGTGGCTACGTACCCACTGGACCCTCAAAATTCGACCTCATCTATAAATATGATCCACTGGACCTCCATGTTAGAATTGGACCCTCAATCTTGGATTTCATTTTTACATTAGTGTCCACTAGACCCTCTGTCAAACATCGAGTTCCATTCGACCTCATTTGTACATGGACATGCTGCTTTGAACTAAGTACTATCTAATGGTAGTTACAGTACAGTCAGCGTCACAAATATCTTGACGACGAAGTCTCAAAATGATCTTAAAACTCTCGTATTAAGAGCAAATCAAACAGTTTCATTGATCTAATTCTAAGTGGTATTATTGTCCGAAGTAAAGGTGTGTACCAAATATCAGAACAATCGGTCAACTGTAAGGGAGTCAAAAAACGAAATTATTAATAATTTCGAGTACTCTGTTCGTCAACATCTTTCTGATGCTGAATGTACAGGCCTGATGTAAATTAGCAGGTACTTGGTTGCCTTCCAAATTTGACCAAACAGGAATGAATTCAGGCTTGAGTGAGGATAAGACTTGCCAAGCTTGTAGGTACCTAGTCGTATTTAGGTAGGTATTACATACTTAGATTACTGGATATAATACACGCTTTGGAACCAAGTAGGTAAATAGTAGATATTGCATGTGAATGGTTTAGTTATGTGTCCTATACCAGTAGATATAGCTGAGGATGACCTGCTCCTCTAGACGAGTGCCAATTCGCTGGCCGACGTTTCATAGAATAGAATGACGAATGTATGAAATTTGACGTTAATGACATGCGTTAACGACTGTCAAAACATGTCATAAACGTCAAATCCTATAGGTACATTCGTCATTCTATTGCAGAGGGGCTGATTTTGAATCCGTAAAATTACACCAAAGCGCTACCTACTAATGTAGAAGGAGCCCGAATTTAGAATTTTGTCAGATTGGTTGAATAAGTTACAGCCTGTATAATAGTTGATTTATTCTAGTGTACATAGAGCTTTGTAAACGCGCTTTAGATTTGGTAAGTATACTTTCATTTAGCATTGCTGTATCTTTATTATTTTGCATGCACTGTACAGTGTCCATTGCCCATATTATCTGAAAGTACCTACATATTTAGAATAGAAGACAGTACAGCACATGATCTAAGAACATTTCGAACGATTTAACTACTCGACAACGTTACGTCACCAAATTTAGAGCATGCAGAGATTCCGTGGTCCACCCAGGTGGACTGAGGTGGACCACCAGCAATAAAAAGTGCCCCTGGTCCACCCAGGTGGACTAAGCAGGTGGCCCACGACCCATGACTGATTTTTACCCGACTGCCGAAAAGGGTAATGTTTTTTAATGTTTAGGTAATTTCGTGTGAATGTTGTCTAGTTCTTTCGATCCTTCGAAACGTTTTTACAGCATGTGTCTGCTCGTAAGTGTAGGTGTCCGTCGTACGTACTCTGTGAATGTATATAATTCCGCAAAACTGTCTGAAAAGCGGCATG
Organism: Eilema sororculum; assembly: GCA_914829495.1. Taxonomy (NCBI): domain Eukaryota; kingdom Metazoa; phylum Arthropoda; class Insecta; order Lepidoptera; family Erebidae; genus Eilema; species Eilema sororculum. The sequence continues at coordinate 6,708,467 of OU618552.1, read as the reverse complement.
ACATTACCAAGTAGATAGTTTGTAAATGAAAAGCTGCTATGCCTACTACACAATAAAATCAATAATACTTAATGAGGCAATACGTAAGTACTATAGAAAAGTCTTCTTGTCCTGCTCTGTTGACCTATTAACAGTTCTTGTTAATTTAGTCGAGTGGGTAGAGGTGGCGCCGATCTTGATGACTGCTCTAAGATAATAATTACTTCATTTATCTATAACTAGCTTTTGTCCGAGCTCCACCCGCGTGGATGTCGGTTATCGCGACAAAACATATCCTATGTCCTTTCTCAAGGTCTACTCTACCCCTATACCAAATTTCATCAAAATCGGTTCAGTGGTTTAGACGTGAAAGCGTAACATACAGACAGACAGACAGAGTTACTTTCGCATACAAAAATCTATCATCATGCGAAAGTGATACCCGATTTACCGAGTGTTCAGAGCCGTCATCAATTTTGGCCAGAATTTACAAATAAAGGCAGTTGTAGGCAGTCTTAATAAAAGTAGGCGAACTATATTCTCATGTCTTACTAACCGACTAATATTACTAACAGACGAGGTGGTAGACGAGCGCAGTAAATACAAAGCCATAGCAGAAGAAGTGGACCAGACGTTTGCAGATCTTTCAGGATATTAAACTCAACGCGGACCAATAGCCGCCATCTTGCGAAGAAATGGCGGGAAGGCGAAATGTGTGCAGTCGCGCATGATGAATGTTGCTTCGAAAATTAAACTTATGAATGAAAATGTAAAAATATGAAGTCGTGTGATAAAAAATCTTCAGTGTCTTGCTTTAATTAGCTGATTTAGCAGTCAAAATATCAAATATAAGTTTGTTTTGTATTACAAAGTACAATTTGCTACCTAATCATAGCAAAGCTCAAGACGGATATTTAATTAAACTTCTCCCCAAGAGAAAAGGATTACATTTTCTTGGAAAAGTTATTTAGAATTTTCAAGGAGTTTGAGCTTTTCTGAGCAAGTTGAAGAAAATTCAAATAAGGCGAAAACATTAAAGTTACAAGAAGAGGAATTCAACAATTTATTTTTAACTAGCTTTTGCACGCGGCTCGGCCCGTGTGACTGTCCATTGTCGCGCCCAAACATAGCCTATGTGTTGATCCAGGGTGTCGGCTAACTCCATACCAAATTTTATCAATATCGTCGTGAAAAAGTAACAAACTTCCATACTCAGAAACTTTCGCCTTTATAATATTAGTGTGATAAACTTGATGAATGGAAAACAAATACCTAGTCAGTTTTGTTATAAATGAGAAGGTATCGTCAAAAGTACTATGAATAGGTAAAGCTGTGGCCATTTTGTTGCTAAGTCTGTGGCTAGTGTAGGCGGAATGATATTAATAAGTGAATTAAGTGAACTTCAAAATATTTCCCTATTCGCTGCACGATGAAGGCTGCGCATCACCGCGTATTTAATGGCAGCTTTTCTTGGAGGTTGGAATGCTACCTATTTCCTCTAAATATGTACAGAAATTAGGCTGATTCCGATCGCTTTGCTAATAAGAGTGAAAGAAATGAACACATGAGTACTTATTCACACTTTGGAAGATTATAATAAATAAAACTGGCAAAAATTAAATCAGATGTCCAGGATTATCATTGTTAACAAATTGTCTATTTGTAATAATATTTTTGAGAATTGTACATTAAGTAATATAAATTACAAAGTACCTACCTAGTTTTAAATTCTAAATTAGTGTAAAACCTATTCATGTTGCACATAAAAGTATCAATAAATTGATCTTGTTTACAAGATTTTTTTGCCAAATTTTGCAAAACTTTGGCAGAAAAGGAATGAAATAAAAATGGATCAGTTTTTGTCATTCTTACTAAAAATATTTTATAAGCGAACATTAATTTTGTTGATTATCTATAATAAATCTACAAAATTTCTGCACACTCCAAGCGCTATTGGCTAGTGTGTGTATTTACTGCATCTGCCGCTAATATTTTCGGATCTCACTGCAAAAATTAAATTATGGTGGTGCCCTACCGGTGCCGGTGGCAGCATGAGAAATTTATTTTAAAACAAGAACTAGAAAATCTTAATATCAAAATAACAATATTTAATATCATGATCTAATTTAAAAAAAAAACAAGCGAATGTCATCTAATGACATTCGCTTGTTTTTTTTTAGAACAAAATAAAAATATCTGCATCACCGTAAAGGCTGACTAGTAGATAGACAATACTCCCCTTGTCGGATCATTCAATATTCCATTTTTAAATATCTTTTTTTTAGAAACGAATAAATGAAATATGACATAGGTGACTCTTTATAGCCTGTGGTATACCTTCTAATATCTCGAATATAGTCTAGGATCGTTTACAGTTACCAGAGAAAACGAAATCCGAAACTACAGTAGGTACTTCCATAAAGTACGATTTATATTTACATACTGCCGTAACCCGGATTCGTGAATAGATATTAACTACTTATAGCCATTTTATTAGCTCGAAGCTCATTTTATAAGCAACAGACGCCGAACAAACACTGCCGATTTTCTGTACACATACCCGCGAATTTTTTACGATGAACATTCTTGATGTCTGTGTAAAAAATCTTATGAATGTAATAACGAATTTTTAATTTACGTTTTAGCTTTGTTTTTAATCTCAGTTACACTTTGAAGTATGGTCAAAACGGTTTTCTAAAAAATATAAACTTGTTTCGAATTACCTGTTTATTTTTTTTTATAAAGGACACGTCAATTCGACTTAATCTCGCCTGATGGTAAGCTAAAGGCAAAGTCTCGGAAAGAGGGTCACCATCGTAAACATGTACCATGTTAACAGAAAACACTTTCGAATGGGTCACAAAAGGTTTCGAATTCGTGATTTAGAGCGTAATAGTCGTTTCATGTTTTTTTTTTTTATGCATTAGGGAGGCAAACGAGCAGACGGATCGCCTGATGGTAAGCGATTACCGCCGCCCATGGACACCCGCAACACCAGAGGAGTCACAAGTGCGTTGCCTTCCTTTTAAAAGAGAGTACGCTCTTTTCTTGAAGGTTTGAAGGTCGTAATGGTTCGGAAATACCGCTGGTGGCAGTTCATTCCACAGTTTAGTTGTGCGAGGCAGAAAGTTTCTCGAGAAACGCACAGTTGTGGACCGCCAGCTGTCCAGATGGTGAGTGTGGAACTGCTGTCGCGTGGAACGATGGCGGAAAGAGGCGGCGGGGATCAATCCGAACAATTCCTCGGAGCACTCCCCATAGTATAGGCGATAGAAGATGCAAAGCGAAGCCACATCTCTACGCAGTGCCAAAGAGTCTAGCCGATTTGAAACATCCCGGAAGTTGACGATTCGAGTCGCTCTCCGTTGGATGCGGTCCAGAGGGAGAACTTGGCACTGAGGTGCTCCTGCCCAGAGATGAGAACAGTATTCCATATGTGGCCGTACTTGCGCCTTATAAAGTTGTTGGCGGTGAGCCGGAGTGAAATACTGTCTCGATCTATTGAGTACACCCAGCTTCTTCGAGGCCAATTTAGCTTTTCCCTCTAAATGACCGCGAAACTGGACTTCGCTTGATATGTCAACACTAAGTATTCCAATATCGACTGAGACAGTTAAGGGGGTGCTCTCAAAACGAGGGAATACGACCAACGGCTGTTTTTTTGCGGTGAACGCACAAACTTGTGTCTTTGTGGGGTTGAAACGGACCAAATTAAGTCTACCCCAAATTGAAACTTTATCTAGAGAGGTTTCAATTTCAGACACAAGTTTGTTTCGGCTCTCGTTCACGTTTTCCCGAGAAATGTTCGCGCAGCCGGTATAGAGGGCATCGCTCGTACTGTCGTCCGCATAACAATGAATGCTGCTAATTTGCAGCATGTCATTGACATGGAGGAGAAATAGAGTGGGCGATAGTACACAACCTTGAGGGACACCAGCATTCACAGACATAGAGTCAGAACATTCACCGTCGACTACGACTTTTATGCTTCTGTCTGTTAAAAAGCTAGCAATCCATTTGCACAATTTCTCGGGAAGCCCATAAGAAGGAAGCTTTGATAAAAGCGCTTTGTGCCAGACCCGATCAAAGGCCTTCGCTATGTCCAAACTAACCGCCATGGCTTCTCCCTTGGTCTCGATCGCCTGTGCCCAACGATGCGTCAGGTATACTAGAAGATCACCAGCCGACCGACCCTTACGGAAACCGTACTGCTGGTCGCTGAGTAGTTGATGACCCTCCAGATACCGAAGGAGCTGGCAGTTGATAATGGACTCCATTATCTTCGAGAAAAGGGAGGTAATGTCTATTGGTCTGTAGTTGGATGGATTTGAGCGGTTGCCTTTTTTAGGGATCGGGTGGACCAGCGCTGTCTTCCATAATGTCGGGACTACGCCAGAAGAGTAAGAGAGCCGGAAAAGACGCGTTAAGACCGGTGCCAACTCTGGAGCGCACATCTTCAACACTATGGGAGAGATTCCATCACGCCCATTCGACTTATGGATATCGAGGGACGTAAGTGCTAAACGCACTGAGCGTTGGTGAAACCGGATATCCGGCATACAGCTCTCGCAACGCGGTATATTGGGCGGTTCCTGTCCCTCGTCATCCAAGGTCGAGTTAGACGCGAAGAGTTTGCCCAGAAGATCGGCTTTCTCCTTTGCGTTGTGGGCCAACGAATCATTTCCCATGTGCAGAGGTGGGAAGGATGGCTTGCAGAAATTCCCTTCGATAGCTTTGGCGAGAGACCAGAATGCACGAGTTCCTGTAATCGAGTGTAATCCCCTGATGTTGCAAAAGTCCACGGTCAGCGTGGCAGGGGGTGCCCTAGAGTTTTTGCTCTTGCCTCGAGCATTCCTTCGCGCAGTTTTGCCCCCCCCAGAATACGAGAGGCAGCCTGGGCGTCCACGCCCAGGTGCGTTGTGCCCTGAGCGTGGACGTCCAGAGAGGGATTCTCCAACGCAGTTGGTACCCTCCTGGGGTACAATAAAGTTTTCTGACTGCGCCATTATAGGAGGGGGGAAGGGGGGATTGGGCCTCCGGTGCCCTCACTCACTCGTCGAAACACAACACAAGTGTTGTTTCACGCCGGTTTTCTGTGAGGCCGTGGTATCACTCCGGTCGAGCCGGCCCATTCGTGCCGAAGCATGGCTCTCCCACGGTAAACATGTTTAACTCAATTTAATTTCTCTGAGCAAAAAATGAGATATGAGCTTAGATATTTGAACGAATTTTCGATGAAGAAATCCAAAATACCATTCACCCAAATCTAACATTAGCTAGAAAATTTAACGGGCTACATATTCCTTCCAATTGAAAGATTGCGGCTGTTGTATCCCAGGCACTAAGTATTTATGGGGACCACCTTGTATCGAGTATTAGAGGAGGGTTTAAGAAAGAATAGTTACTCCAACTACAATTAAATTCAATAAAATAAGGAGATATGCTTAGGAAGCAGGATATCCATCTAACTTGTCTTCAGTTTTTACATAATTAAGGCACCTACGTACTGAATTATGTGTTTTTTGAGAACAGTTTTGATCAATATTTTTTGTCATTGTGACGATAATACTCACATTCCATATTAAACATTCCATCCAAATCAAAGTGTAACTGAGATGAACAAGAAACATTGTTATATGCTTAATAGATTTGGGAACTTTTGTACTTGCCTGTACCTACATATAAGATTTTGTATGACAATTTGATTGTGTATTTTATAAGTAATATGAATGCTTCGTTCTTCCATAGTATACTCAAGCACAATATAAATAAGTACGTAAGTAATATTGGTATGTGGATAGCATCCTAGAAATCTATACCACGCGTAGGTACCTAACGTTTACTATTGATTTTGCTTATGAAATACCTTTGTATTAGGTAAGTAGGTACTTGTAAGAAAGACTGTCTGCAAGTTTTATTTAGCTTATGCCTGCGGCTCCGTCCGCGTCATTTTCAGTTATCGCGACCCAAGACAGCCAAGGTCCTGTCTCAAGGTTTCATCAAAATCGGTTCAGTGGTAACATACAGACAGAAATTACTTTCGCATTTATAATATTACTAGCGGATCCGGCGAACTTCGTACCGCCAATTTTTTTCCGCCCGCGTGTCGTCCGATTCCGTTCCCGCTGCACCCTCTACTATATTAAGCATGTATTATACATATAAACCTTCTTCTTGAATTACTCTATCTATTAAAGGAAGCCGTATCAAAATCTGTAACGTAGTTTTGAAGATATAAGCATACAAAGGGACGTGGAAAGCGATTATGCTTTAGACTATGTACCTATACCCCGTCCATCATATTATTGTATTTTACCTTTATTACCCGTGTTACTACCAAACTTACTACTAGTAGTAACACCGGTAATTGAGTTACTGTTCTTACTACTAAAGTTGAAAGTTGTTAGAACAGTAAAAAGAAATTACCCATGTTACTACCGTAAAAGCAAAATACAAAAACCAAACAAAATTGACGAATTTGTATTTTATTGAATAAAAATGAAATAAAAACAGGCAAGTAACAGTAATTTCCCATGAAATAAAAAGGAAAAACATGCCAATCAGAACAATTGCTTGTAAAATAAATAAATAAAAATAGGCAAATCACAACAATCGCTTACGAAAAAAAGAAAACAGGAAAATTAAAGTAATTTCCCATAAAATAAAAAAGAAAAACGTGCCAATCACAACAATTGCTTGTGGAATAAAATAAAAAAACAGGCAGGTCACCGTAATTGCTTGTAAAATAAAAACAGCAAATGAACCGCAAGGGGTTGTTAAATAAAAAAGGAAAACAGGAATTAAACGTAATTGCTTGTAAAATAAAAAAGAAAATTGGCAAATCGCAACAATTGCTTGTAAAATAAAAAAGAAAATTGGCAAATCCCAACAATTGCTTGTAAAATAAAAAAAGAAAATAGGCAAATCGCAACAATTGCTTGTGAAATAAAAAAGAAAAACAGACTAATAGCCTATATATTTTCAAAAATTGTCGATTCTTCCCAATACTGCTTAATGCTTGCTTCCCAATATTGCTTGTTCTGAAAAAAATCTGCCCTGTATAATATAATAATAGCCTAGAACTACATTTCATTATTTGAAATTCTCAAAAAATAATTAAAAGCAATCAAATTCAGTTCTATAGATAAGTTTTCATTCCTAATTAAATTTCAAATTATTTTTATTACGAACTATTTACGTGTAAACGCTACGAAGACCGAGATAAATATATGCGATATTCTCTTGTACTCCATACATTTACAAAACGCGCAACCGAAGTGTGTCTTTACAATTGCGGACGATTTTGAGGAGCGTTTTCGGGCGGCGCGAGAAATAGAATTTTCAAAAACAAATTTCTTGAAAACTATTTGTCGTACGAAAATTTCACTCATACAGTTCACTATATGACTGACTTAAAGGGTTTTGGTAAAGTTGGCGTTGTTTTGAAATTGAACGGTCATTAATGAAAATTATATAATACTAGCTGTCCCGGCGAACTTCGTACCGTAAATTTTTTCCCGCCCCGCGATCCGCGTCAGATCCCGTTCCCACTGCACCATTTAGGAGGATGAAAAATAGATGTTGGCCGATTCTCATAGATACCGGATAAGCACAAAAAATTCATCAAAATCGGTCAAGCCGTTTCGGAGGAGTATGGCAACGAAAACTGTGACTCGAGAATTTTATATATTAGATGTAATATGATAGTAGGTACAGTATGAAGTAATAAAAAGTTAACTACTATGGACAAACTTCTTTAAAGCATATCGGGACGCAGATATGCAGGCTGGAATGTTCGATCGTACTTGGGAGTAAAGTACTCTAAATATTAGAGATAGTGAATTTCACGGAAAGGTAACATTTCTTTATTTTTAAAAACAAACAACTTTGAATGAGAGATTCAAAGTTTTTCGTAAATGCCACAACTGGTAGTTGAACCTATTAAAATCGGCCCGCTTATTTTTTTATTTTACAAGCAATTACTGTAAAATTCCTGTTTTCCTTTTTTATTTTACAAGTAATTGCGTTGATTTACCTGTTTTTCTTTTTTTATCCACAGGCAATTGTTGTGATTGGCACGATTTTCTTTTTTATTTTATGGGAAATTACTGTCATTTTCCTGTTTTCTTTTTTTTCGTAGGCGATTGTTGTGATATGCCTATTTTTATTTATTTATTTTACAAGCAATTGTTGTGATTCGCATGTTTTTCCTTTTTATTTCATGGGAAATTACTGTTATTTGCCTGTTTTTATCTTTTTTTATTTCATGTTTATTCAATAAAATACAAACTCCTCAATTTTGTTTGGTTTTTGTATTTTGCTTTTACGGTAGTAACATGGGTAATTTCTTTTTACTGTTCTAACAACTTTCAACTTTAGTAGTAAGAACAGTAACTCAATTACCGGTGTTACTACTAGTAGTAAGATTGGTAGTAACACGGGTAATAAACGGTATTTTAGACAGATGAAAGTAGTGATTGCATGAAAATTTGAAATATCGACAAAGTTAAAAACATCGATAAAAAAAAATCGATATATGAAAATATTATGATAAATGTTATAAATGATTTCATGTTGAACTATAATCTGTTATCTTTCTAAACATAATAATAAAGTAGTACTTAAATTTTTCGTGTCTGTACAGTTCACAAATGTAATAGAAAACGATTGTGGGCCATAACGCATACGCTAATCTCCAAAACAAAACAACTGACTTCTAGAAGAATATTCCAACATGCTGATTTCCTGGTATTTATTGAAGAGTTCCGTGGCCTGTCTCTGAAATCCATCATCAGATCTTTATAAAATTTAAATGGGACCATTTTGGAATAAACCTCTTACAAACAAAAAAAGAATTTTGACAATCCGTCTACAAATGACGGAGTTACAAAAATCATTTTTCCCTAAAAATCATACAAATATAAATAACTATAAACATCCGAATTGTTGTTTAGAAATCGGTTAAAAATAGCCAGTTATGTAATATTTAAAAAAAAAATATTTTCTGTAGTCGACATCAATTGTGACATTTTCAAGTTATTATAATAAAAACACTGTCGATTGACTAACTACATCCCTAAAATAGCTTTCTGGCTGACGTGACGATGTCAATGAAAAATGACGTATTGGCGCCTAATTTTTGTTAGGATTTTCAGGTGTTGACGCTGGAACAAAGTTATACCGACCACTGTCAGTGAGCTGTCTAAAATACAATAATATAATGGACGGAGTATAGTGATATTGAATATAGGTACCATGCCAAGCGGCAGGCATAGGTTTCAAGGACACTGCCAAGATAAAATACTGCTTACTTATTTATACTGTGGTTCTTCTCATGAAATATTCTTAGATTCGAAATCGAGTCACTTTTTTAAGCTTACCTAACAAAGGTGATACCTGTCAGCGCTTTGAACTGTTCACTCTTGTAAAATAAAATTTATACTAAATATTACTGTTGTTTTATTTTATTCAAACCTCCATTATGACGTCATAATAATGGATGATGCGGCTACAAGAAAAAAATTCAATATGAGACTACGGCCCGTACTCTAGAATGACACTCAACCTGAATCTCAATTTATCTGAGGACAGATTGTACCTATAGGCAATAAATCAAATCTATCAATCTGTACATAAAACGCGATTCAGGCTGAGTGTCATTCTAGAATACGGGCCTTATACTACCAATCTGGGCTGTTGTATAGAATGCAGGAATGTCTGTCGGAAAAGATTATTTCATGAAACTGAATTTCAGGGACGAATGAAAACAGACGCTACGTGGACTCGTGGTAACAAATTACGCTATAGGAATAATGATGCTATAAGTAACATTATATTTTTCGACCACGCGGCATAAGTACATACTATAGCCCCTTTTGGACACCACCGTCAGCCGAGCGCATTTCGGAACGACCGATTCACGAGCGCTGTGTCCCAGCCGGGTATCGAGATTATTTTTTGTCCAGTGGTAACCCTCACTGTTTTCCCGCGCACTCCACACAAAAACTTGTAACTGAGTGACATGCTATGTACTTAGGTACTATGTGATAAAAGTTATAAAAACCGTCTGTAAACATAATAATAACAAGAAACAACCAGTATGCTTTTTTTTCGTGCGGAAGTCGCCTCGGATACCTCCCGCGCCGGAGCCGGAAGGGGAGGTTATGTTGAACTCGAACCGACTAAAACCGCACGCCGACTCAGGGTCGTGGTGGTGAAGTGAGGTTGTCTTCGACATATCCCTCGCACCCCGGTTGAACAACCAGTACGCAGTGTTTATTTATCTTTGGAACCCCAAATGCCCACCGAGGCTATAATAAAAGAAATACCAAGAGCAATTGAGCATATTTAAGTAGGTATAAATTACTATAAATACACTTCTGAATTTGGTCGTAGCATTCGATTGCTACGAACAGCTACGACAGCGCGCAATGAAAACTGTTTAAAATATAGCGTGACCACAGAATTCATAATCCTACTTAGTATTAGCGTAGCGTGACACTGGATTGTGCAATTGCTATACTTACCTTGTACAATTTGATAATTATTGCATGGTGTGCAATAAAAGCACAGTGCAAAGACATGCGTTGAGGCTCGTCGACAGTCCCATACTCGCAGGCGATGTGGAACCTCACAGCCTCAGGAGGGATTTTGCCTCACTGTGTGTTTTCTACCGCCTATATAATGGTTTGTGCTCAGATGAATTATTTGACACGATGCCCACAGCTACATTCTATTATCGCACCGCTCGCCATAGACAGGGAATTCATCCCCACATATTGCATCCGAATACGGTGCGCACCGTGAGGTATGAAAGGAACTTCATCCCACGTACGCTCAAGCTGTGGAATGAACTCCCTGCCATGGTTTTCCCAAGCGACTACAATATGGGGTTCTTCAAGAGGGGCATTAGAAGGTTTCTTCAGGGTAGGCAGCGTGAGTGTAACGCCCCTGGTGTTGCATACGTCCATAGGCCGCGGTAACCACTTTCCATCAGGTGGGCCGTGTGCTTGTCTGCCACCTAAGTGGTATAAAAAAAAGCTAATTTCAGATAGGTACGTACAGTCAGCGTCAGAAATATCTTGACGACGAAGTCTCAAAATGATCCTAAAAATCTCGTATTAAGAGCAAACCAAATATCACGAAAATTAAAAACGAAATTTAGATCACTTTGAGTAATTTTTTTAACATCTTTCTGATGCTGACTATAGGTAGGTTTTTTTCTACTTGTACACTGTACAAGTAGAAAAAAACTCGAATATAAAGGTGAAGACCTCTGTGGCGTAGTGTTAAAGCGGACCTCAGACTCCAAGCTGAATGGTTCGGATTCGATTCGGATTAACGCAAAGATGTCGATGAAGACAATGTAAGTCTATCTACTTACGGTGGGTTGTAAATGAAGCTGGATCTTCAAGATCTTCGAGCCCCGACCTAGCATCCCTCGAATCGGTACCTACACTACTGTCGTGGACTGTATGATTAGACTTTTGTCGTTATTAACCAGGAAATAAAACACACGTTTCTACGATAGCTCTTTTTCTTTATCGTGTACTCCGTTCTTAACTGCTGACAATAGCTGAACTGTACCGACAATATTCTTGAGTAAGTAGTAGACGTGGTAATAACAACAAAGTGATAATAAAAGTGAAGATAAAAGTGATTTTCATAGGGATGCGTGGGGCTTAAGTACCCCTTTTTTCTATAGCCCGCAGGGGGACTTAATGAGCGGGCTAATATTTATTTTTATTACTAACATTTTTTACAATTTTTCCTATTTTCTATCTTAGCCTATTATAATAACAACTTATAAACTACACTATTTACATTGGTAGACGTTCTTCTGGCGGCGTGGCTCGGCGTACTGGACACCTACCTACTGATTGACGAACTAGGTGCGGGCAGGTTCACGGACGTCAAAATCATTAAGCTAGAAAATAAACATATTCACAGTAGAGGAAACTCGTGCAATGTGTAAGAATGGCTTGTCTCTGGCTACACTATTGGAAAAAGGCGTGATCATAATGTACCTATGTATGAAAATTAAAATAAAACTATCTTCACAAAGCGCCCTAACTAGTAGATACATAAAGATATACCTACCTACGAAAGCCTAGTTGACTTACCATACTTAGGTTTATGTTATCTGTGCCAGGGTATACCTACCAGCAAAAAAGATGCCATAAAATGTAGCAACACAAATTCACTTCTGGCGAAATGCAGGGGAGATGGGCTTCAGTGCATCAATTAAGTAGGTACCTGCTTATGTGCCTATGAAGCTAGTATATTTCCGGCTTCGTACGTCAAAACACCAAGTACCTAGGTAAGCAGCTCTAGGGACACTCGAGAAATCCCAGGGAGAGTTGTCTCGTGAACTGTCTTTGAACTTGTGAATTTTATTTTATTTCAAGTGCTTCTGTAAATATCTTTAAAACCTTTCCTCAGACCTCTTCCTCTAGGTACAAAAATAAGTACCTAGGTACTGGGATAGAACTACAAAAGAAGATTATACTTCAAAACAAATATAGCAAAAGATTTTTTTAGGCCTAAGCCAAATAGCTTAATGGGTTCAAACCCGCAACGTTTCGATCGTAAGACCCACAGCTTTATTTCGCTACTAGCGGAGATATAAGGGTAGGTATAAATAACTTTAATACCTGCACACAGCTTCATGGATTTTCTGTTTGAACTGAGGCAGCGCATTTGGGGAAGTACCTAGATCTGTAGTAGGTAGTAAGTACCTAGTAGTTAGGCTGGTTTTATCGTTACGTGTTTCGGCAGCGCCGTTGGAGCGCGCGCGTTCAGAGATATATGGGAGTAGAAGTTGCGTTTTAGTGTCGCGCGCTTGGGCAGCGCCGTTTAATAAACGCGCGATGTTCGAGAGCGCTGTCCAAACGCGCGCTGCTCATCCGCTTCTACGGCCAGTGTGTGTGACGCTGTTGAGACGCGCCGTCGTAGGTATAATTGTGTAAGAAATGAATTACATCGATACGGGACGAGTACCTAATCGAGGAAGTTCGATCCAGAAGGTGTTTATGGGACCCGGCCGATGAATTATACAAAAATAAGGATGCAAAAAATAAAGCCTGGGAACAAATTGGAATGGAATTGGAACTACTCTTTTTCGCCGTTGCCTTCTTTTCCATAAAAAGTAAATAGCCAGTACTCGACTCGCATTAACCTTCATAATATTGTACATGACTGTCTCACAGCAGCGGAACGCGTGCTAATAATCTCGTTTTATAGTGCACCGCTGTTCAAAGGCGTGCTGTTAACAGCGCGCTGCTCAACAGCGCGCCTAGCGGCGTGACGATTAAACCAGCCTTAGAGATAGGAAATATTTCTGCCCTTCAAAACGAACGAAAACGAACGAACGAAACGTGTATAGTCTGCTATTGAGGCTTGCCAGATGTCCTTGGGTAGAGAGCAGGGTCACTACCTCGTGAATAACACCTCGATTGCGTCACGAAAGCTTTTACTCAAATACCTTAGTACATTTACGATTCAAAAAACGCCTACGATACTCTTGTGAATTCGTAAACTTTCCAATTTCTTAGTTTTAACTATGACCTAAATAAAATATATTAATAAGTATGTACATACCGTGGGCATACGTGGGTAGGTATAGTCAATAATACAAATTTAATCCTACATTTTACTTGTGTTATAAATTTTTCTGCCATTCTGTTTATTATGATTTGTTGTGTGAGTATGTTATGCTATGACAGAAGTATATCGGTCTCAATGGACTTCAAATATATCTAGCTTTATTAAGCTAAATATACCTACCAGAATCTGTAGTCAACTGAATTTTGCTGGAATGTGGGAAATCGTCAATCGACACGAGAGCAACAGTGTCACCTGATCAATTTAGCCGGCATTGACAGCGAGACGCTACGTATCACCGATCGATCAATCCGATCAATATTCACATCCGCCCAGTCGCAAGAGTCGTTTGTACGGTGATCGTGGCAAAAATAATGAGTGTCTGTGTGTGGGAGCGTGACGGGTGGTGATCGGCACGTTCGTTGCGATTGCGATGCTGGATCGGAATCCTGGATTTTTGGCACCGAAAATAGTCGGGCGGGCGCGCGGCTGGCCCGCGAGGGCGGGCGCGGCGCAGTGCGTGTCGCTCCGCCGTGTGAACAGCCCGCTCGTGAGGTGAGTGCGTTGCCACCACGCCGAGCCTGGATACTTCACCTGACCGTGGCTCACCACCTCCTCCATGAACCCTTCCGAGCGGTGCCTGGACAGCTGGACAGTTACGACATAGTGTGAGCGTCAAGTGGCATGTGTGGAGTATCCAAGCTCCTGGATTTTGGTTCCAGTGGCATATATGGTGCTTTCGTTCTGTGATAACTCTTTAAGTTTCTGCTTGGATTAATTCGATATATCGCGAAATTAGGATGGTATTACGTCAGTGTGACAGAAAGTGTTAGTTGTAGTTAACCTTGTGGTGAAGGGGTATGTGCGTGGCTCGCGTTTTCCATGGATATGACTCGGGTTTCAATGGTCGCGCGTCCTCGCTGAAAATAGTGAGCCGAACGTCGCGCCGCCCACGCCGCGGCGCCCGCGCAGCCGACCGCTTCTAACCTATTTGCGGCATGCCCGAACATCAGTATTTATTTAGCGAGATGAGGAAACTCGTCTCAATTTTTATTTAGCCCCAGTCGTGGCCCATATATCGTGGAATTAGGACGCGGAGTCGCGACTTTAATATTTACTGAATTTCGGTTTCCGATTACATCTTAAATGTCTGGCACTATGCGTTGTTGTAGGAGTAAATTTAAATGAAATATATCTATGATATTGTTAGTCATTGATAACATTCCTAAGTAGGTATTACTAGAACTTATACACTTTGATATCACTCTACATTAATTATTTAATTCATTTTAACATACCACCTTTTACTCTACCACACGACTTTGTTAGGTAGCGCTAAACTAAAGAATACATCACTACTACGAAGTCTATCAATCTATATTTTTTAAATACCAGACCGTCAGTACTTAGCCGTGTCACCAATAGTAATAAATCATGAAGAGATGGGTTAAGCCGTCGACGATTCGGGAATGTTGGCACCTCATCAAAGACCTCTCTCACAGGTGGAACTATCTCCGACATTCTGTAGAGAGTGTTTCCAAATATCTTTTCATCTATATTACATTGATACTTTGAACTTTACAGTAGATATTTACTTATTAGAGATTGAATTTGCCTTGGGTAACTGACTGCTAACGTACCCACCAACCTAACTTTATTTTAAATTTATTTAATTATCTTACAATACCTACCTACATCTAATTAACATCACTTTTACCTTAGTTCGATATCTTTACATGATAAATGTCTTATAAATAGAGAAAAATTATTTGTTTTTAACTCAGGAGAACAAAACCTTCAAAATTATAGTGAATCTTATTAAAACCAACTTTTTTACTTATGCTTCTTCAAGTTAAATTACTTATCTTCATAGTTTTATTTACTTAAATGAGTAGATGTTGTAAAAGTTTATGTAGATTGTAAAATAGTATTTTAGTTACCGTAATAAAATAAAGGATTTCATCGTTAGAATTTCCAAAGCTTGGCCTAGCTTCTTGATTTAACTTTCCACGATGATGCTCACTTTGAAACTGAATTGAAGTTTCATGAAGACAATATACAGACTGTGAGGGATCCACAGTGTCCTTCCTCAGAGTTTCCATTTAAACTATACAAGTTATTTATCGATAACCTCCTACTTAATAAATATAATAACTGTACGGTCCAATTATGAGCGCGGGCCTGGGGGTGACGGGTGAAGCCGCCGGTCACCCCAGCAGAAGCAGGCCACGGCGACGGCGCGCTGAGAAGCGCGCCTCCCCATTTCAGGGGGGAGTCGGGGACACCGTTGTCCCCCCTCGCGAGGAGGGCTAGACCGTAAGGGATGGCCCTGGGTCAGCCGGGGTGCGAGGGATATGTCGATGACAACCTCACCTCCGGCCTAGCACCACGACCCACAGTCTGCGTGCGATTTTAGTCGGTTCGAGTCCGAAATAACCTCCCCTTCCGGCTCCGGCAGGGGGGTATCCGAGTGGATTTCCACACGAAAAAAAGAACGGTCCAATTACCGCAACAAGCATCAAGGCAGTCCCGTACAATAACTATTAGGTAGGTACATATTCAACACAACACATTTTAGAACAACAACTAAAAATTCTGGCTGCAATTTTTCATTTGCAAAATATATTTCCAATAACATTTTCTTTGTTGTCAATCAAATAATTAGCCCACCGCAGTCCACTGCTGGACATAGGGTTTTGTTGACTATTTAATATTTTTAAAATTAAAAATTTACCCTTAAAAAATGAACTTTTGTACCAAATCAAGAATACAAAATTTTCGAAATTACTTAATTTCCTGATTACAAATCTGTAAGAGATATCTATGCAATGCCCACCCATTGTGGAACTAAGAAACATACATATCTAGCTATAGTTAGTTGTAGTAGATACCTATTATACCACTTACTAGTAAGACTTAAGTGTAGGAGTACAGTCAGCTTCATAAATATCTTGACGACGAAGTCTCAAAATGATCTTAATACTCTCGTATTAAGAGCAAATCAACTGTTATATTGATTTATATAGTAATATTGTCCGAACTAAAGGTGTGTACCAAATATCAGAACAATCGGTCAACTGGAAGGGTTTTTTTTATCTTGCGATAAATCCCCACGGATACCACCCCCACGGAGCCGGTGGAGGCGGTTATGTCGGAATCGAACCGACTAAAACGCACGCCGTCTTGGGTCCTTGGTTGCCGGAGGTGAGGTTGCCAAAAGCATATCTCTTGCACCCCGGCAGACCCAGGACCATGAGATGGCCCCCTTTGGGTTGTGGGGACCACAGTGTCCCCATCTAGCCCCGGTTACGGGGAGGAACTGGAAGGGGGTAAAAAAAAAACGAAATTAAGATCATTTTGAGCACTTTGATCGTCAACGTCTTTCTGATAGTGACTGTACCTAATAAAGAAAATGTATCTAGTCTATCTAAGAATCTAGATTGATCGAGTGACGCGTGCGCTGACGTAGTATCTTCACCTTGACTAAGGGGATGATATTGACAATGCTGTTGAATTAACCTCAATTAACCTTGAAAGAAACGACATTTAAGCTTGTGATTACTTTTAGGACTTTAACGATATACCTATCAATGATAGATTATAGCTTTCCTGACTATCATTATTATCCTATTATTAGTATATTGCCAAGGTTGATTTTGAAATACAGACTGAACACTTGGTAAGGTAGTTAATGAAAAATAAAGGGTAGGTTAGAAACGCCAGAAGTAGATGGGTACACTAAGAGGCCATGGCCACATCTTCGCCAGCCAGTATCCAAGCAGTTTGTATTGGAATGTACAATGACCAAGCCGTCGCCAAGTGAGTGAGGTGCCATTCAATTCAATTCTTGGACACCGTAGCTGGCGACATGGCCATGGCATCCTAGTGAGACAGGAGACTTAGTGATAGGGTTAATGACTATAGAGAAAACATGTGAGAGTAAGGACAAACACAACTGGATGACAGCCTTTCTCTATGGGTGCTAATCCATACTAATATTATAAATGTGAAAGTAACTCTGTCTGTATGTATGTTACGCTTTCACGCCTAAACCACTGAACCGATTTTGATGAAATTTGGTATCGGGGTAGATCAGACCTTGAAAAAGGACATAGGCTATGTTTGGTCGCGATAACCGACATCCACGCGGGTGGAGCCGCGGTCAAAAGCTAGTATCAGATAAAGTTTATTTAAGTAAACATGGAACCATTAGTTATAGAGAATGCTTTCAGATACATAGAAGCAACATTAGGTAATGTTACTTGTATGTGTCTACCTTTATGTTATTAAAAAAAATATTTTTAAGGTTTAATCATAATGGATATAACAATCATATATTACAATTAATAGATTGATATATTCAGAAGCGTATCTGTTTGGAAAAGTTTTACACATGAGTCTGTGGATTTCAATTGGGTGACATAGAAAGCTTAAACTGTAAGTTCTGGTCACTATAAATACTTAGTGGGGAAAGAAAACATTAATCTGTAATCAGCATCGATCAATAAAATCGAAGATAGTCGTAAGTAATTGAAAAGAAAAGCAATGAAATGAAACTCTGATACCTACCATAAAATAGAAAAATACCAAGTATTCTATCAGTTGGGTAAATTAAAATAAATTACTACATGAGGTTTAACCATGCATCTGGTTGGTCAAAGCAATCGCTCAAAGACTTGACTAGCTTTTCTTCAACCATTTGATTGGATATCGACAGTTCAAAAAACGACCGAGGCTATTAACCAGATGACTGGTACAGATACATGAGATATAGCTTATTTTAGGTAAAAGATTGTATTTAAGTAAAAAGATTGTAGTTAAGTATTTCAATTAACAGTTATTGACTATTGATGTATTATATTATATTTGAGAGACTTAACAATTTTAATACGCGTACAAGATGCGATGATATACTTGACTACACGTGATAACTTAAGCTTATTGTAAACATGCCATAACAAAAACTCATCACTATCAAAAATCTTAATTTTTTTGTGAATTATATTATCGGACTCGTGAAAATTTGCCACATTTGAAAAGTTGGTGGTAGTGGAAAAATTTTGTAGTTCCCGGACTCCGTCCGTGGTGAAAGTCTTCTAATGTCACCTCAGTATAAAAATCTACATTATACCGCTAATTAGAAAAGAAATTAAAAAACACGAAAGTCTGCTGACCAAGTTAGGAAAAACGAAACCGATACACGAATTAGAAATTCGTTCTGAAATTCCTGTCTTATATTTAGTAGAAGCCCATTGCAACAGCTGTTCAGAATGTGAAAACACGTTTATTTCTGTTAAACAATATGTCGGTGGTCTTGTCAGGCAGCCAGAAACACGTCACAGCTAAAACTTCGCGTTATTTTCGCAACAAAACTGTAGCTTGCCGGTTTTGTTCTGTAATATTTTACTGGTGTTTTATAGCGGCTGTTCATGGTTGTAAAATGTGAAAATAGGCTAATAAACACGTTAATTTTTAGGTTTAGTGAATAACCTATTTTTTTTTACCTGCTGCATACATATATTCATGCCATCTCACTAAAACTATCATTTTCAGGCCCACGTAATAGGGAGCGAGCCTATTACCGTTAAGTGGGCACCTTGACATAGGCTGTTTGTTTACTGTCGGATGGAGAATAGCCCCTATCCCTATACGCCTTCTAGGACACAGACGGGAAGAGATGTGGTGGTCCTATTCTACTCTGCCGGAAACCAACACAACCTGGCCTTCGATTCTACTACAGCTAAACCACTGTGAAAAACTGTTACTGTAAAAAAATACATTAAATTTTAGACTTAATTCCGATTCACTAAAGTTCAAAATGGAATGAAAACAGTTTTATTACACTTTTTCAATTAGGTACTCTGCAAAAAGTCACTTAATTTTGAACTATAATAGTATCGATTTAAAGTATGTTATTTAATGCCGTTTTTTGCAGTGGCGATGCCACCACTGTGGTTTGGCTTTAGTAGAATCGAGGGCCTGGTGCATGCAATTGTATATTTACGTTGGGATTTGGAATCTTTTCCAAATAGCTGTGAACATATATTATAATAGGTGGTAACATTATTATCGCATTTTGATAGTAGGAGTAGTACCTACTTAGGTAAAAATAAGTAAGTAAGCTTTCATCATGATTGACTCTGGAAGTTGGCCTGACAATACCAGCGTGATGTTATTATTAAAATCTTTCTCCATCCATCCATCCTCCAGAAATCTTTCTAAGACTGCAGTTATCCTTTCCTCGGGATATCTAAGTTGTCAATATCTAAATGCAAGGATTATGCAAGGATAAAATGCAAGATATTTTTTGGCAGACGGCAATACGACCTTCAAACCTTTACTCTCTTTTGAAAGGAAGGCAACGCACTTGTGTGAGCATCAAGATGGCGGGATCAAGCCCCAAATTTAAAATTTAGCACATTGAAGTGTTTGTACTACATATGTTCTATTTGTACCCCAAACAAGACATTTGTACCTTTAAAGGTAAAGGAAGTATGTTAAGACGTCCCTGGTCCCGCCACTTTGATATCAAAGTGGCGGGTTCTTCTGGAAGCGCTACTCAGAGGCAGGTAATTCACACCCCAAGACTTAGTACTACATATGTACAGGTATATACTCAATTTTCAATACAATTGGAAGTGCCAAATTAAAATTATATAATTATAGCATTGGTCCCGCCAAATTAATAATTCATGTTAACACTTCAATGTGCTAAATTTTAAATTTGGGGCTTGATCCCGCCATCTTGATGCTCACGCACTTGTGACTCCTCTGGTATTGCGGGTGTCTATTTGCCTTTAGCTTACTATCAGGCGAGGTGAAGACAAATTGACGTGTCCTTTTGTAAAAAAATAACGCTCTCTACAGTTTATGTAATATTTGCGTATCTGTAACGCCCTTCAAAACTCTCCAGAGCGACTATTTCGGTCCACATTCATTAGCGCCTTTCCTCCGGTTATTATAAACAGCCAAACAGTCGATGTGCTCATCTATATATATACTAACACACTAATATGGTGCTGACGTCAAAAATTTCGGCCATGGCCGTCTTTTGAGATAGGTTATCATAATATTATGTATTGAGATGAGTACTGTAAACGGGTCGAGTAGAAGTCAAGGGGGGGGTGAAAAGAAATATAGTGCTCACTAGAACTTAGCAAATAATTTATTTCATAAAATACATTGTAGATATGGTGTAACAATTCGACTGTAAATCTGTTGATGTACAATAAATATTTATCTATCAATCTCTGAAATGAGAACTCGATAGAGAGACTGGTAGTTCAGGGCCAGGTGGAAGGCAAGAGAGCACGCAGTCGATCACCAACCCGCTGGATAGACGCCATAAAAAAGGTTGAATCCACCATGGCCTAGTGCACTCGCGACGCCTCTAACTGTCAGAAATGGAAGCACATCGCCAGAAGAGCTACCCTCGGAAATGATATCGACCCAACGAACACCCCACCATGTACCTCGTCAGCGCAACCACGACCACTCTGACAAGAGTGTCTGACTGAGAAGATCAATCTCTGGGATCTATGTCAGTGTACAGTCAGCATCAGAAAGATGTTGACGAACAAAGTACTCAAAATGATCTTAATTTAGTTTTTTGATCCCCTTCCAGTTGACCGATTGTTCTGATATTAGGTGCACAACTTTGGTTTAGACAATAATACTATATAAAATAATAAAACAGTTCTATTTACTCTTAATACGAGAGTTTTAAGATCATTTTGAGACTTTGTTGTCTAGCTATTTATGACGCTGACTGTACCTTTTGACTAACAAACGAAACCCTGGAGCAGTCTTTACCTTTCTTTGGAACATTTACCAATCTTGAATCTTGCTAAACATCCTTTTATTTATAAAAAAAATCTGTTTTCTTTAAATCTTACAATACTGAATTGTACACATCACAAAATATTATTCGCTGCCATTTTTATACACAACCATGAAATAACCCTACTATAAAATGGCCAAAAAGGTTAGACCATTTTTAGATTATTCCAGAAATACCCACCGCCAAATCCCCACCAGTGGGTACTGTAATTTTTTTTCCAGTAATCCCCACTAGTTAAATAAACTCAGACTAGTGGGGATTTCAGGAAAAAAGTAACAATCTCCACTGGTGGGAATTAGTTGTGATTTCTGGAATAAACCCATATTTGGATTATATAGTTTAATCTAAGCCGAGAAGATTCAATAACGATGCACTATTCATTAAATTCATAAAATAAATATACTTTTTAAAGCAATGTGAATCACAAAGTTCAATTACTTACACCAGTCTAAAGTTTCCACTATAATAAATGCGTAAAGGGATCTTTACAATACGTCATCGTGAGCCATAATGACATGCATTTACGCTGGTATCACGTCACACCACACCACTCAATAACAGATTCTTAATGAGTCAATAATAATTGAGAATGGACTGGAACAGACAGACGTGATAGCGAATTTGGTTTATGCAGAACTATGATTAAAGTCTCAGCATATTATATTTTAATTGGAATGGCTACACAGAGCAACACTTTATATGCAGGGAATACAGTCTAATCTACTCTTTTGATGAGTTCTTCCAATTAGTCCCACCTTGTCTTTTCCTCCACAGGACAACACGTGCAGAGCTTAGATGTCACTCGCATACAGTGCAGAATATACCTTCTAGAACCAAGCGGTTCGGTGAATTATTCTTATGTCGCGCCATTAAGACCTGTAACTCCCTGCCACCTCACGTGTTTCCTTCTTCATACAGTCCCGGGTCCTTTAAGCGGGGCGAGAAAAGACATCTGATGAGGCCGTCAAGCTGAGTGCCACCATTGTTTGCATGGTACATGTTTACGATGGTGACCCTCTTTCCGAGACTTTTCCCCTAGCTTACCATCAGGCGAGATGAAGTCAAATTAACGTGTACTTTTATAAAAAAAACTAATATCTAATCTTAGTAGTAATGCTAAACAAAACAAAGATATCTAATACCTAACGGTGGTATGACATACTTTGACTTAGGTCCCGTGCTGAACCCCTTAGATTGGGTAAAGGGCGTCCACTGTGTTCTGCCAACCCTATCGGTCTACCTAGATCTTCCTATGAAAGTATAAATATACAAAAAACAACAGCCCCATGAATATTTTCTTATAAGAAGGCAGGTTGAAACGACATTGGCCAAAATCAAGGTTTTGTAAACACATATAAAATAATAAAAATAAATATTCTACAACACAATACAACAAATATTCTACACAACGCTATCTAGACCCACAGCAGCTTTTATAGCTTGTGTTATGGAATCTAGAATGCGGATAAACATACTTAAATACTTTTTTTTGTAAATAAATACTTATTATACATAGAAACACCCAGACCAATGCAAATAGCCATATTCATGAATACAAAATATATTTGCTCTGAGCGGGAATCGAACCCACGCCTCCTGCGTGGCAGTCGCGTGCACTACCGCCACGCCACGACGCCGATATGGATTAACCGTGGTAAAAGGAAAGAAATAATTCTTAAAGCTGGTGTGATCATTGGAATATTTTATTAAGTAACGGAGCGTGCCTTGCCGACTCCACTTTGTAATTAGGTTGAATATAATTCTGTATCACCGGCACAGAACCAATAATATCCACGTAACATCTGGCCAGTTGGCGGTCTGCCACAAGCCACAACAGTGGTGTTAGACTAAACTGGACAATTTCGTGTTTTTTGTTCATTATGATATATATTTCCCGTCTTCTGATTTTGAGGACGATGACAGGTAGGTCATTTTAGTGAAGAAAAACAGGTAACAGAATTCGAAAAAACTACTTTGGGGTTTAGAATTATTAATAGATATGTAGGTACTTTTAAAAATAATCCAAGTTTTTCAAGTACCTCCAGTACACAGAATAGCTTAATTTATAATTTTATAATAATTAATAAGTATTAGATAACATTCAACAAATACCTAAGAAGGAACATATCAGAACAGCGAAAATTTGAAGATTTCGCGGCTACTCAGTATTGATGGTCATTTTGAAGTTTTATATTTGTAATTGATCCAAGCAGATACAATAATACTTTAGGGCTGATAAGGTGGGCATTTAGGCTGATCCAGCCTAAATGCAATAAGAGCTTGAATGTTCGTGCTTCATTTCTCATCAAAAACTTTTCAATTGCAGGCCGTAACTGGCGTATTTTTTGACCGGACCGTAAAGACACAAAGCCGCCACCATGGACGCGATTAAGAAGAAGATGCAGGCGATGAAGCTGGAGAAGGACAATGCCATGGATAAGGCTGACACCTGCGAACAGCAGGCCAGGGACGCCAACCTCCGCGCCGAGAAGGTACATATATTTTAAGACTACTTGATTCCCAATACCTTTTTTTTTCGTGCGGAAATCTCCTCCTCTCCTGCCGGAGCCGGAAGGGGAGGTTATGTCAGACTCGAACCGAATAAAACCGCACGCCGACTGTGGGTCCTGGTGGTAGGCCGGAGGTCAGGTTGTCTTCGACATATCCCTCGCACCCCGGCTGACCCATCCCTTATGGTCTGGCCCTCCGGATTCTCAATACCTGTACAATGATGGCCTCAATAACGTGACTGCGAAGCTTGTAAGAGTCGTCCAATTTTGAGATGGACACATCTAATTGGACAGAAATTTGCCATTGACTACCTGATAGGAAGCTGCTACCATGACCTACGAACGTGTACAAAACCAGGGACGGACGATACTCTCGCGCTGTCGACCCTGTAAAAACCTTCCTTCTTAAGGAACCCCATATTTTAGTCGCGTGGAAAAACCACATTAGGGAGACGGAGATGGTCTCAGTTGAGAATTAAGTTACTTAAATACCTCATCATATCGAATGCCCAAACTTGGTATTGACTTTCGTTGCAATACGATCAAGGGAATAAGTATAAGGACACCTAAATACCATCACATGTAAAAGCGTATACTTACTAAGTTCCTTGCCCGTTTGCACATTTCCATAAAATCATGAATCGCAGTCCACTGAATCCATTGGTTGACCTATGTCTCTCTCAATATTGGGGAACATTTCAATAAAAACTACCACAATAATATGATGACAGTAAAATAAGGTGATGAATATGTTTACCCTTCCAGGTGAACGAGGAAGTCCGTGAGCTCCAGAAGAAGCTTACCCAGGTGGAAGAGGACTTGGTCCGCAACAAGAACATGCTGGAGCAGGCCAACAAGGACTTGGAAGAGAAGGAGAAGACTTTGACCACCACCGAGGCGGAGGTTGCTGCCCAAAACAGGAAGGTACAACAGATTGAGGAGGATCTCGAGAAATCCGAAGAGAGGTCCGGCACTGCCCAGCAGAAACTCCTTGAGGCACAGCAATCTGCTGACGAAAACAACCGGTGAGTTGTGAGAGTGGTATGACGAATAGACAGTGATTTCTATGTTACCACTTGTATGTATGGAAAAAAATATTGTTATCAACTATCACGAAAGACCATATGATCAGCAACAATACACAGCTTCTTCTTCTTCTTCTTAATGGCTTCTGCAGCAAATCGCCGCAATTTGCCCATGTCAAATAAAATGTATTTATAAAACCACTAGCTTTAGCCCGCGGCTCCACCCGCGTATATGTCGGTTATCGCGACCAAACATAGCCTATGTCCTTTTTCAAGGTATAATATACCCCTATATCAAAATTTCATCAAAATCGGTTCACTAGTTTGGTCATGAAAGCGTAACATACAGACAGACAGATAGACAGACAGACAGACAGACAGAGTTACTTTCGCATTTATAATATTAGTAAGGATTAATGGCGAAACGCCAGTGTCAAGTTTTTTGAGAAATTTTACCAGAGCCACGTTAGCCACGCCAGTAAATTTGATTCCGTGTGTCGCCCCCCACGAGATTCAGGTGGTCGATCAGGACGTGTGGTTGGATTTTGGGCAATACACAGCTTTTGGTGACTGTCATAACAATAGATAACAGTCTACTTTACAATTGCAAATGTTTCTCAGTGTTTACTGATAAGGAAACCATTAGGTAGGTACCATTGTGCTCACCATCTCAGTGGGACTTGAACGCACGACCTTTCCCTTACAGGGGAAATGCGCTTCCAACTGAGCTATTTTTCCCGATGTATTTCGAATTTCAAAAGTTAGCATAGTATGCTATGAAAATTTCATTCAAATCTTAAAAATTGTTTAAAACGATTCGTAGTGATGAGAGTCTTTAAATAAATGAACTTAAAATTAAGGTTGGTTAATACAGTGGCACCTATAAATATAAATATTGTAATTCAGTAGTTTACAAACATTTACCCTACTCAACAAAATGAAGAACTCCTTGTTACGCAATTAATTGTTTTGTATCGTTAAACTAATGCTATAAATAGAAATGTTTCGAGTTTGGATTGTACGTGTTTCGGGTCATGACCCAAATAACAGGATTGTGGTATCAACCACGAAGTTATCATCTGTATGGAATACAGCTTCATTGAACCACATTGAATTGTATTTAGTGGAATTCATCAATCCAACTTAATGGACTTTGCACGAATTATGTCCAAAAAAAAGTAAAATCGCATAATAATATTCAATTAGAGAAATGCCTAATCAAAGGATCTTAAATATGGTACCAGACTAATTAAAAGTCTTCAAGATTTTTTCAAGGCTTACCAAGGACTTCTAGGCCTTAGGATGTTTTTAATATCGTCCTCCCTTTTACTTATTAGAGAATTTTTCATAATGTTTTTCATGGTTTATGAAGTCTGTTTAGCTAAATTATATTATATATAGAGAGAGGATCGTGAACGTATACATCAGCTACACAGTGACATAGTTTACTACATTCTGGTGTGATGTAGTTGTAGTGATTAAAAGACCTATAGAGTTATATTGAGTTCATTCCTCTTCGTTCCAGTATGTGCAAAGTATTGGAGAACAGGTCACAGCAAGATGAGGAGCGCATGGACCAACTGACCAACCAGCTGAAGGAAGCCCGTCTGCTCGCTGAAGACGCCGACGGCAAGTCCGATGAGGTGAGTGATTTTGATGACAACGATACATAATTATTAGTGGATGATGTGAAAATATCAAGCTATTTCCAATATACCCGAAGGGGGCCATCTCGAAGGAGATGGTCTTGGGTCTGCCGGGGTG
Source organism: Eilema sororculum (assembly GCA_914829495.1). Classification (NCBI taxonomy): domain Eukaryota; kingdom Metazoa; phylum Arthropoda; class Insecta; order Lepidoptera; family Erebidae; genus Eilema; species Eilema sororculum. The sequence goes on along the minus strand of OU618552.1, from coordinate 6,681,747 downwards.
CGAGAGATATGCTTTCGGCAATCTCACCTCCGGCAAGCAAAGACCCAAGACGGCATGCGTTTTAATCGGTTCTAGTCCGACATAATCACCTCCACCGGCTCCGTGGGGGTGGTATCCGTGGGGATTTTTCGCACGATAAGAAAAAGCTATTTCCAATATGATTTGGAGATTATTGTTTATACAGTTGATTGATGGCACTTGGTGGAATCTGCTACACATATTGAATAAGGCACTTTCTATTTTTCCACTATACTTTATTTATCACCTGACCGGTTTCGCCTTACGGCATTCTTAAAGGTATGGTATAAAGTTATTGGAGATTATTGGTGATATTAAAATAAACATCTCTAAGAATGACATCAAGTATTCGCTAGAAGCAGAGAAGTATTATGTAGGATTGAAAAGTTTTTGTACCTGCTTTGTCAAGGAGATTAAACATGCTGATGAGATGAATTATTGTTTGTTAACTGCATTAACTTCCACTACTGCATCCAACGATTCGGAGTAAGTAACTTGATAAACAGTTTCGTATACTTACTGCTGTTGTTTTCAAGAACGTATTTGATCTTATGTTCAACTTACTTATACCGCTAAAGATTATAAACGCTGCTATTTTGATGTCCAGGTATCACGCAAGCTGGCCTTCGTTGAAGACGAACTTGAAGTAGCTGAAGACCGTGTCAAGTCTGGTGACGCTAAGATCTCAGAACTTGAGGAAGAATTAAAGGTAAATAACGATGAAAATATCTAAGCGAAGGACAATTCCGTCAATGGTTTAAGACTAAATGGCGTAAGCTGCAACTACAGTTGACAGGAAAATTACTGCAGTGCTTAATGTCTTTATGAACTTTATTCTTTGAAAAATCGATGTTGCTTGCGCCCTTTTGCCTTTCATAGGTTAATATTAAATCTTATTCCTTGACTGATGACACTTGTCTACAAACAGGTTGTAGGTAACTCCCTTAAATCTCTGGAAGTATCAGAAGAGAAGGCCAACCAACGTGTTGAGGAATTCAAGAAGCAGCTGAAGACCCTCACGAGCAAACTCAAGGAGGCTGAGGCCCGCGCTGAGTTCGCCGAGAAGACTGTCAAGAAACTGCAGAAGGAGGTCGACAGGCTCGAAGGTACGACTCTAACCAAACACAAATTTGTTCTAATAACAATTAAGATCAGAATAAAAAAGTAATCAAGTGATATAACTATTAAAGAACTTTTGAAGTATCAACTAAACAAGTCTAAATTTCAAGTGATCAAATTAAAATATCTAATAAAAAAAGTAATTATTCTAACAAAAAGAGAATACTATGACTTCTCTCAGATGTTGCAAAAGCTTATTTAATCCAACTTTCTAATAAATCTCATTTCTTACTTATCAAAATATTATATATAGGATGGCGAAGGATTACGTTGGTTCATTTCGTAAGTTATTATCAAATGACTAAATTTTACAGACGCATTATTCAACGAGAAGGAGAAATACAAGGCGATATGCGATGACTTGGATGGCACATTCGCCGAGCTCACAGGATACTAACTCTACCTTACATCACTTAGTTTAAGAAAAAACCGTCCGTATCACAATATCCATAAAGTCCAATCGCCACTTTGCATCGAAGCCTTTTTTCCCTTGTAGCTCTCCACGTGCATAGTTTAGATCGACAGTAGATCCGCAGCCAAGTCCGATTTCCATTATTTCAATAATTCTAAACTGTCTATTCTAATGCGTAACTACCACTTCGGTGTCTACAGGATTGTTTGGTGAAGAATCATTATAAATATTTACTTTAACATTACTGATAAACAGTTCTGTGGACATCGTTTGTGCCCCGCTTTTTTGTTTGTGATTAACAAGTCTATCGCTTTGGCGCTACCGTCGCGGACCAATGCTTTCAAAGGTACTATTTTAATCTCTTAATTTATGTTAAAACAATTAAAGCTATGCTTATGCAATAAATTATTTAGTTAGATTTAAAGCGAAAGTTAAATAACAATATAATATTTTGAGGGACTAATTGCAAGGTCTTTGTCTACCTTGATAAGAGGAGTCATGGCCACAGGTTGAAGTGAGACACGGGAGTCACGACCATTAATAAATATTCTTATCTCTCCTAAGCTAGATTTGTGGGAAGACATAGCCTATTATAATCAGCCAATAGACTCATTGGCTTGTTACAATAGGCCTTCAATAGGGGCGATGCTTTCATAAAATTGGCATTGCGACATCGAACACATTTCACGACAGTTCGTGGTAAGACTAGCAATGGCTTTCTTGTGACGTGGAGGACTGACATGGCAGTCGTAACGCAAAGATTGTGGACGGGTTCAATGAACTTTCAAAATTATGAGAGACTTTGTAAAACTTTTAAAACTCGAGTCATGTATGAAAGTATGTATGTTTTTACAGTGTACCAGTTGTCCTCTTAGGGTCGCTATCCTAAAAGTCGTATAAACAAAATAAAAAGGTGGAGAGAGAACTAGTGAAAACCTCGAATGTCACCGAGAAAACGCTAAGACGATGATGACCGTGTTTCCTTCTTCCTACAGTCCGTCAAGCTGAGTGAGGCCGTCAAGCTGAGTGCCACCATTGTTAACATGGAACATGTTTACGATGGTGACCCTCTTTCCAAGACTTTACCTTTAGCTTACCAACAGGCGAGGTGAAGTCAAATTGACGTGTCCGCTCTGTCTTAATTAATAAATTGTATGATATTAACCGTTATTTATATCGACAGATGAGCTTGGTATCAACAAGGACAGATACAAGAGCTTGGCCGACGAGATGGACTCCACCTTCGCCGAGCTGGCCGGTTACTAAACACCACTCCACTTCTGTCACATTCATACACACATACAACACACGTACATTCACGCAGTCAGCTGCCACCGACACACATACACTACACAAATACCAATACGTTCGTACACGTGATGTAATGATATTTATTAATATTTTATGTAAATTTATATTTACGATTTTCAATAAAAATTAATTTATAACAAGTTAGTTTTGGTTTTTTTTAAATTATTAGTGTAAGAAGGCAAGCTGGGTGTCACCAATGTACGGGAGACGAAATCAGGCACGGAGAGAAAACATACGTATTAAGTGATAAACTTGGTTTATTACATCAACAGAATGCCTAGCTAATACAGTTCGGTATCCACTGAGGATTGTAAGTCCCAAAGGTGGAAGCTTATAATCGGTCAATGGCCTAGCTACAATCTCAGTCCCAAGACAAGTCCCACGTAGTGGAAGCGTGAATTGGAAGCAGAGAGGTGTATCCGATCCGAATTACAAATAAATGATTTACGCGGGAGGTCATTCGGTTGCGGAGAATCTTGTTAGCGCGATGCAGCCGACCGGCACAGCGCCATCTATCGCGGGTGATAGCAACTTTCTTTGTATAATGTTTTGTGGTGTTACAGACTCCCCCTCAGATTCTGAAGACGTCCCGACGATGAATCTGGAGTTTACGTTTTTCGTGGCCTTCCACGGCCGCGTTTGATATGTTCTGTATGCTTCTGTGGGGCTTGAGCTTTTCTGGGTCTTCCACGTCTACGCAGCGGCTGAGTAGGTTTAAGTGGGAGTTCACTGGTACTATGGAAGGGTCGTAAAGCTGAGGCATGGTGTATACCTATGATGATGTCTGGCTCTTCTGTATTGGCTATCTTATAAGATGCAGGACCATGTTTACCCTTAATAAGGTAGGGTCCATCTCTTCTTGGTGAAAACTTTGAAGTAATTCCTTTCGCCGCATTACTTAGCGGGTGCGTATCTACCAGCACTAAATCTCCTGGTTTGTAGGTAGGGCTTTCCCTACGCTGTTGGTCAACATATTCTTTCCTTTTTTCTTCTTTCATTTCCTGCAATTCCCGTGCTTTCTGAACTGTATCCGCAATTAGTAATAGTTTTGGAGTGATTTCCGAAATAAAGTTTTCTGAAATTACAATGTCTCTAAAATCATGCTCATTATCATAAGGCGTTCGTAGTTCCCTGCCAAAAGTAAGGTAAGCCGGAGTGAAAGTCGTTGCAGAACTGACTGCTGTATTCATGGCGAACCGGATACTTGGTAATTTTTCTGACCAGGTTCGGTGTTCATCACCTACGAGGATCGCCAATTGTAGCTTTAAGTCTCTATTTCTACGTTCTACGGGATTTGCTTCAGGGTGATACACCGGGGTGAAAGAATGTTTTATCTTAAAGCAGAAACAGACTTGTTGCATGATCGCTCCTACAAACTGGGGTCCATTGTCACTGGTGATTTTCCTAGGGACGCCATATCGTAGGAAGATTTCTGTTACCAATGTCTCCGCACAGACTTCAGCAGACGCATTTGGTAAGGCAAAGAGTTCGACCCAACGGGTGGCACAGTCTTCTACAATCAGGATCCAAGTTTTACCATCCACTGATGCAGGTAATGGTCCAAACAAGTCAAATGATATAGCCTCAAAGCGTCTATTCATTGTACTAGTCTGCATTAATCCAGCGGGTTTTAAGTTTGAAGGCTTATATCGTTGACAGGCTACGCAATTCTTGATATAAGACTCTATATATCTTCTCATCCCCTTCCAGAAGTATCTCCGGGATATTCGAGAATAGGTTTTTTCCACGCCATTGTGTCCAGCTAACGGGTCGTCATGGTAAGCCGAGAGTATATTAGCCCACTCTTGTTCAGGGACCACCAACTGCGCTTCTTCTATGTCTGAATCACTAGACAGTCGATACAGCAGGCCATTATTGAGATAATAGCCTTTACTAGTCCAATAGGCAGTATTTTCATCGCAGTCAGTTGATTCAAGGATCTTCACTATATTAGCTATAAAAGCATCTTTCAGTTGCTCTTCTCGTATTTCCTTAGCACTACGAGTTGGCATGTTTACCGACACTGCGCACACATCACAGCTGGTACTGTCCGAGTCATGACAAGGTGGACGGGAAAGCATATCAGCGACCACATTTATACGCCCTGGCGCGTATTTGATGGTGACATTGAATGCTTGAAGTTGCAATGCCCATCTCGCTAGTCGTCCTGTAGGCGATTTTAAGGATGTTAGCCACTTCAAGGCTTGGTGATCAGTGACTATAACAATGGGCAATCCCTCGATATAACCCCGAAATTTATTTACTGCCCATACGACTGCAAGGGCTTCACGCTCCGTAGTCGAGTAATTTCGTTCAGCGGCTGTTAATAAGCGACTGGCGAATTCAACAGGGTGCTCATCCGCAGCCTCCCCCTGTATCAAAACAGCCCCCAATGCATATCCGCTAGCATCCGTCTTGATAATATACGGTTTTGTTTCATCTGCTTGACCGAGAACGGGTGCCGTCGTAAGACAATGTTTTAATTCGTTAAACGCCGCTTCCTGCTCCTCCGTCCAAGTCCAGAGAGCCCCCTTCTTAGTCAATCGTGTGAGGGGTTCAGCGACTTGTGAAAAATTCTTGATGAAGCGACGATACCATGAACAGGTTTGAAGAAACGATATTAAGTGTTTCACGGATGGAGGCTTGGGTAGTTTCAATATCGCGGATGTCTTTTCAGGATCCACCGTAAGTCCCTCCGGTGTTATGAAATGTCCTAGATACTTAATGGTAGAACAGCCAAATCTACACTTTTTAAGGTTAACTGTCAGATTATCCTCTCCCAGCTTCTTGAACACTTGGTCTAGGTCACTGATATGAGTTTCAAAAGTTGGAGAAAACAAGATAAGATCATCTAGGTATGCTAACAGTTTGATATTGTTTAGGCTAACTCGAAACTGGTCAATCATCCTCTGGAATGTAGCGGGAGCATTACGCATCCCGAAGGGCATGCGATTAAAGACATAAATGCCAAAGGGAGTGATAAAGCCCGTTTTCTCCTTGTCTTCTTCCTTAACGGCTATTTGCCAATATCCGGCCTTCAGGTCTAAACTTGTCATGAATCGTGTAGGCTTAGCTTCATGTAGTAGATCGTCTATTCTTGGAATTGGGTACGTGTCTGGTACTGTAATTGCGTTAAGTCGTCTATAATCAACGCATACTCTAATGTCACCATTGGGTTTCGGTACCAGAACAGCTGGTGCAGCCCAAGGAGTCGCACGAGGTTCTATTACGTTTCTGCTTAACATCTCGTCAATTTCTTTTTTTAATGCCGCTCTTCGCGGGGGTGATAGGCGATAAGGCGGTACAGCGATCGGTCCACTGGTTCCTGTATCTATGCTATGTACAATATTCTTAGCAGGCTGTCCGTTTGACTCAAACACCTTTTCATGTTTCTTGAGTAGTGATTCAATGCAGTTCCGCTGGTCAGCGGTCAGGACGTCTTGATTTGGTTCCCAAATGACATCCAGTGCATCGATACATACTTCAGGTAAGTCAGGACTTGGGAACAGTGCTTTGGAATGTGGAGAGAGGTGAACTTCCTGCATATGAATGTTCATTTGGGCATCTCGCATCATATAATCATACCTCGGTGAATACCCGTCAAATAGAGTTCTCCTCCGTTTAGGGGTGGTTGTCCCAATTCGTTGTAGCCCTGGATACGTAGCTGCTTTAGTGTTCGAGCACGGTACTTCATCGGGCAACGCAGCACAAGGATAACCCAATGAAATGGGGGCTAGGGCCGCTTCGGAGGTACGTACATTCGTGTGATAACCATCTGCATTCTGCTTACCCTCTGTAAAATGGGCGAATCCTTCGGGGTAAAGCTCGTACGTGATGGCGCTATCTATGAACTGCCATGTAAATTGGGGAAGATTCAAAACCATTCCTGCAGATTGTAGGAATCCGATTCCCAAGAGTGTCCGGTTGTCCCTCGACTCGGGTAGCACAATAAATGAGCTGGGTATCACTCGGTCACACAAATTAACATTTGCTTGGACCACAAGCACCGTCTGTTTCTTTGCCACCCCGTCTGCAAGGCTGAGTTGCACTTGTTGTTGGTGAAATACGTGGTTTTGTTCCCGGAGTCGTTGATACAAGCTATAAGAGGCGACATTGGACTTCGCGCAAGTGTCCACGTGTGCGTAGCCTGATACTCCCCCTATTGTGAGAAATACTACCGGTCTGGACCGTATGTTACACTCGATATCCATTGCACAGAAACTGACGTTCTCGTGCTTGACTTCCTTTAAAGATTTGCCAGCACACGTGGCACAGTTTGTTCTCACCACTCCGGGTGCTCCACAACCGTAACAGGTAATTTTAGGTACCGCTGAAGAAGCTGGATTCGAACCCGTACTATCCTTGACTCCCGATGAACTTTCCGCTTTAAGTTTCTTACGACACACCTCTGTAGTATGGCCAGGATTTTTGCAGTATCCGCACCTTATTTTGCCTTTGGGAGCGCTATTAGCATCCACAGATTTATAAGGTAACTTGTGCTTCTCCTTTTCTTGCAAGATGATTTCTACCCCTCTGGCTGAGGCTATCAATTGGTCGTACGTTGTAACGGTGTTCCTGGGGATTTTATCCCGGATTTCCCACCGTAAAAGCATGTACAACATGTCAAGCTGCTGAGTCTCAGGGTGCTTCGGCTCTGGTAAGCGACTGAACAATGTTCTTTTCTTGATAAGAAACTGTTCCGTAGTTTCCTTTGGTTCCTGTTTTGTTCCTAGTATGTCCTGATATACTAGGTAAGTAGGCTTTTTAGGTGCGAACCGATCCCTGATTTGCTCTGTAAACCCAGCAAACGTGGCTACAGAGTCCTTTATGCCGGCCCACCAATCACCAGCGACACCAATCAATAATAGTGGTAAGCCTTTGAGAAGCGCGCTATCTGTCAAGCCTTGCGAATCTTTAAATATAGTAAGGGCCGCAAGGAAAGATTCTAGCGATTCCGTTTCCTTTGTCCCACTGAATCGGGCCGTGCAATCCACCAGTGTCTTCTTTTTCTTGTTGGTGAGAGTCTGGATCAACTGTATTTGTTGCTCTCGTTGTTCCGCCAATAACAGCTTGAACTGCTCGTCGGTGAGTGCCATTTTGGGAGATTTTCGTTCCACTTTATAATAAGTAGTTACTCTTCCCGCACGTGTAACGTATCCCGTCGGTAATTCCGCCAGCTTCCGTTCACGTGGTTGTGGATCCTTTCGTAATGTTCTCAGGCCACGAGTTGAGCGCCAGTTGTAAGAAGGCAAGCTGGGTGTCACCAATGTACGGGAGACGAAATCAGGCACGGAGAGAAAACATACGTATTAAGTGATAAACTTGGTTTATTACATCAACAGAATGCCTAGCTAATACAGTTCGGTATCCACTGAGGATTGTAAGTCCCAAAGGTGGAAGCTTATAATCGGTCAATGGCCTAGCTACAATCTCAGTCCCAAGACAAGTCCCACGTAGTGGAAGCGTGAATTGGAAGCAGAGAGGTGTATCCGATCCGAATTACAAATAAATGATTTACGCGGGAGGTCATTCGGTTGCGGAGAATCTTGTTAGCGCGATGCAGCCGACCGGCACAGCGCCATCTATCGCGGGTGATAGCAACTTTCTTTGTATAATGTTTTGTGGTGTTACATTAGTTATATTTTCTTACCCTTACAATCAGAGTTTCAAACTTAGTAGTTAGAAAGTTGGCTTTTACCATTGAGAAGTCTCACGTTCGAATCTTGGCTATTACAACCGACGACGTGAACCCACTCCCAATATAAGTAAGTGATAGCTGGAGAGGTTAGGTAGAATGCTAGTAATTTCTGTTACCCATATTATTATTAAAAAATACAAAAAAAAATTGTGAAAGAAGTGAAAGGTGTGTCAGCAGGTAGGCAGTCGAAAGATGTTGTCTCTGCTCACGCTATAGTTGGAACTATGTTCACCTTAGTATGTTATTTAAACCGATCCATAATTACGGTCACCCAAAAACTGTTGACATTTAGCCAATAATAGTAAAGTAACTGTTAACTAGAAAAAATACTATATCAAAGAAAACTACGTAAGTATCACTGAAACACTGACACCCTTTTCACAAATGTAAGCAGTATTTGAATGAGTACTTACTCAATTATGCTCAAGGAATATTTATGATAAGCTGACACCAATTCATAAAAGGCGGATTGTAACTGAATAATTTATCACGAAGAAAGTTTGAATCGGTGCTGATATTATACACAGGAACAGACGGCTTAGAACTGTCAAAGACTGTCATATGACGTTTTTCCTGTGGCACAGCGCAGGCGCGACCAGTGTAGCTGAACGCATGCGCGACTACCCTCACAATTCAATCGATACTGCAATGTAGAAACAGCCTGTTGGGCTCCGCGAATTTTTGCGTATTATCCGAGTTTATCGTGATTATTGCGTGAAATTGTGAAGTCAATTGCAATCGTGTCGGTGTCAAGCAGCGTATTACCTGGAGCCATCACAGTGAAGATGCTTCTCGCGTCTCACAACGGTCCCGACATAGCCCCAGTCGAATCAGGTATGTAGACACAATAATTCATGTCAAATATATTATTGTACTTAACTTTTTTGTTACAATACTCGTTATTTTATCGTTATACTAAAGAATAATTCAAGTTTTCTACGTTTTTATTGAAGGGAAGTTTTTTATGCGCAGTTCACAAAATATGAGAAAACTGATTCTTATTGTGATACAGCTATATCTATATTATGAATTTTGAGGGATATATTACCGTTTTATTACACAACAAATCAACAAATCGAAAAAATATATCGAATTGATGAATACCTACCAACATTCAATAGCCATCTTAAGATGACTACCTACTTGCATGGTTCTTCTCATCCTTTATCTGGAGTGAAAAAAAAGTATTGATATTTTTACCACTGGTAATTTTGATTCGAGTAGTAAGTATATCGTTCCAAATTCGTATTTAAATACTTGTTTTGTAGTATGATGATATACTTAATAGTTGTTAAATTATTTAAAACAAAGGAATATATCAATGAATGAATCTTGATTATGTGTATTTAACATTCCAGAATTTACACAAATATGTACTTAGACAATAACAGACAATGTCGTTTTATAAACACGTTAAGCCTCAAGACGAACGATATCTTTGTGTAGTGATTTATTATATTTTTTAAGCAGTAAAGATAAGCTTAGTCTGGAATATGTCAACATTTATTGCTAGATGTAAAAATATTGTTTCATGATGTTATTAAACTGACATGAAAATATAATGGCTTTAAGCGACCTACGACTTCATCCAGTGTCAGGTAAAGTGCTTTTAAAATTATTATACACGCATTTGTCGAAAAGAGAATCTGTGCCTTTCAAAACAAGATGCTTATTGGTGAAACGTAATAAGTACCTACCTATTTTTAAACGTCATACATACATTTCATATATTCACGTCTGTAAATCCTCGAAGGGGTAGGCAGAGGCGTATTAGCACCCGCGTTTCCCCATCATGATTTTTGGTCCTAGCGGGTCCTTTGTCTTGTTTACCGTTCGACGGCGAACAGCCCTAGGAGGAGTGAGAAGAAGGCTCCGAGAGGCTGTAATCAACAACAATCAGTGTTAGTTGGATGGTATTGGCCAGAAGGTTCACAGACCCTTCGAATTGGGCTGCATTTGACATAGGGAGTTGATCGGACCCTACCATATCGTTACGTGTGTAGTAATCGGGAATACCTACTATGTGTCATACTTATTGGTAGTTAAACTAATAGGTAGGTACAACAATTATAACGGGATTTAACGCGACCTCGGTATAGGTACATACCTTTGATTTGCCTGACGTTTCGACCAGGTTATACCAGCCGTGGTCACAGGCTAAAGGTGTGAACCAAATACATAACAATAAGTCAACTGGAAGGGTGCATGAAAACGAAATTAAGATCATTTTGAGTACTTTGTTCGTCAACATCTTTCTGATGCTGACTGTACGTTAAACTGGCTAGTAGGGTGGTTATGTCGAACTGGAACCGACTAAAACCTCACGCCATCTCGGATCGTACGTATGACGAACGTATGACATTTCTCTTGCACTTGTCCGGACACTCCAAGATGGACCATCTTAGCACCGGCTCGGCTGTAAGAAAATAAGTGATCCCCTGCTGCCATTTACATAAGTTGAAGATATAATGTATTAGTGAATTTATTTAAACCTCTAAGCGATAGTACGCAATTGACAGGTCCCTACAGAAAAGCTTTTAACTTGTCAGTTTTCGTAAAAGGGTTAGTAAAGTTACAGTAGGTACGAGCTGGAAAATAATTTAAGTGATACATAGGTTTAGAAAGATGTTTACTTATTTACTTAGGCACTACATACATATCAAACAATCAATTAGCCTATTGCAGTCCTTAGGCCTCTCTCAATGTGCGCCATTTCACTTGGTCGTCCACTTTCCGCATCTAGTCTGTCCCAGCCTCCTTGTTCAGGTCGTCAGTCCATCTGGCTAGAGGGCGTCCTACCTTCCGTTTACCTTCTCGCGGTCTCCACTCTAGGACTCGTTTACTCCAACGACCGTCGGTCCTTCGGCAGATGTGGCCAGCCCAATACCATTTCAGCTTGCTTATTCTGCGAGCTATGTCGGGAACTTCAGTTCCTTGTCGGATGACTTCGTTTCGAATTTTATCCTTCAAGGAAATTCCAAGCATAGCTCGCTCCGTAGCCCGCTGAGCGACTACATACATACATACATATAATTAAGCCTTTGTCCTCGGAGTGTTAGGCAGAGGGTTAGGTGTACTTAACTTCAACAAGCAAAATATCAAATGTTACAATGACAACACCATTTAATCAACAGACTGTTTAGTTCAAAAAATTACAATGTCATTGGTATACAACATAAACGGTTCAAAATGTCAACACTTTACATTATCAAAGAATCATATAATCAATGACTTATAACAAAACGGCTCATTTGTTCAATGATCTATAATGACAATATTTGAATAAATCAACGTGCAAAAAATTCAACAATCAATACAAATTAATGATTATTTTATTCTGCAATTAGGTATATGCTATTTTTGTCAAAAACGTTACAATATCTAATTCTTCTCGTTGATCCATAACTTTTTTCAAGATGTCTTCATAGAGAAGAAGGTGAAACTCACTATTGAATGGGAAAAAATGGAATTTACCTACAATGATGAGAGAGTTAATGAAGTAACTGTTGATTGTAACTGTTGATATTTTGCTTGTTGAAGTTTAGTACCCCACCCAGGCAGAGGTAAATTTGACACCCACATTTCACAAGTCATTTTATTCGGTTCCACGTAATGGGGGGTGAGCCTATTGCCGTATTTCGGGCACTATTATTGACTCGAGTCATCCATCTGAGGAGGCTGAGTCTGGGCTGTATATTTCTGTCTGTTGTTGAATAGCCCTAATACTTATTAAAGCCACCCGCAATAATTTTGGTAAAAATATTAGTACCATTTTTTAGTTAACTACCCTGCTTTTGCAACATTTTTTACTGTATCGCATTATATGAATATACTATAACTCAATCAATCAACTAGCCTATCACAGTGCACTATTGGACATAGGCCTCTCCGAATGTTGGGAAACTCTGGTCTACTGTACCACGCTGGCCAGACGGGTTGGTACAGGGTATTACTTATATAAAGCTTTGTTCTTCTCCCAGTGATATCGTCGTCGTATTTTGCCGTTAGTCGCTCCCTACGACACCCTTCGGATGAGATGGGGTAGTGTAGTGATTCTTGTAATCTTTTACCATTACCACACGAATATGTATAAAAAGTGTATATAGGACTTACCCGCGAATCACCAAGTAGATCATCTAGGTGTTCAACATTAACTTTCAACACGTACACATTAACACATTAACTTTCAGTACGTACGTACAATATACATTATACGTACGTATTGTACGTATTGTATGTAGTATATTTATTTGTATTTATGTTTTTGTTGTTACTTTCATACACCAAAAACCCACGTGTGATTTCTATGCACTCCTGTCCATCCAAAGGTTGCCTGGAAGAGATTGTTGTTTGCAATAAGGCCGCCCATTGCACATGAGATTGTTTAACATTTCTGATGTATGTTTCTTTTGGTGTGCAATAAAGAATATTTTATTTATTTATTATTATCATTTATTAACTTTCACCTAAAATGTTTTCCACGGGTACCCAGGTTTGTTCCCGGCCAACTAAATAACTTTGCATTAGCATTGCTGGTTGCGTCACTAATAAATTAAACTCGGGGTTTGCATTTGTTTTGGTCGCGATTTAATTCAGAATGTTGAATCTATTTATTTAGATTGCATGTCATGAATATAGCTCGTGCGAGTTAACATGGCACCTGCCTCGAAGACACCCTCCTCCCGCTTCCCCGCGCGCGACCCCGCACTCGCCGTGCGAGGCTAGTAGCGTCAGCGTACACGCCTCCCGCTCCCCCGCGCAAAGCCCCGAGCCAGGTGCCATGTTAACTCGCACGAGTTGTATATTGTTTATACTTTATTGAGATTGAAGTCCTATATTCTGAAACCAGGGGCTTTTTTAATTCTTGTTTGTTTGTTCGCGGTGGCCACAGAAACTACTGAACGACTCGGATGCGGATCTGTCTAATCTCATAATGCCAACTTCCCAAAATGCCAACCGCTTGCAAATGACAACTTTTCAGAAAGCCAACTTCTCGAAATGCCAACTTCACGAAATGCCAACTTCTCAGAAAGCCAACTTCTCGAAATGCCAACTTCTCAGAATGCCAACTTCTCAAATGGTTGACACGTTTTTTTTATTAAAAAATCTTAGTCTGAGTTAAAGCTGCCGTATATTGATGGAGTAAACCAGATAAATACAAAACTAGATAGACAACACCTTGGCTACTTTTGGGTGTTGTAACCCCATGGAGAACGAAATTGTCCTCCGTGCATAACCCACATAGCTTGAGCTTCGGGCATTAGTTATTTTATAACAAAAACAGGTGCTCAGACAAAATAATGCTCATTCTAGATTTACGAAATAGCTTTTTTATGAGTAGTTAACTCATTGAGCAATAGTCTGATAGCCAATAAATTTTATTGGTGATGTATGCTGCGGTTGGTTCATATTCTATCAGTTTTATCACTGTTAATGGACGTTTTATTATTATATGTCTTTTCTTTTCGGTCATGCATAAGAAATTATCAATTATTTTCTCAAAAAGAATAAGTGATGTACCTGTTAGATAAAATATTTAAAAAAAATTGCTGCCGAATACCTTTTTTATTTTTTATAAATTTATTTACTGGTACTAGTTTTACCTCTCTAACAGACAAGAGGGGGCTTCTTGTCTCTTTGTACGTGATGGACACAAAAAACTGATTTTGATGCAGTTTTTTGTTATCAATCAATCAATTACTAAAAAATTACTCCAAGTAGTGGTCAACCAATCAATCAAACAATTATTAAGACATTACTGAAGGTTTCATTACCCTAAGAAGTTAGTAACTCTGTCTGTATGTATGTCTGTCTGTCTGTCTGTCTGTATGTTACGCTTTCACCCAACCATTGAATCGATTATGAAGAAATAAATTTGGTATAAGGATAGACTAGACCTTGAGAAAGAACACGCGGGCGTAGCCGCGGGCAGAAGCTAGTATTATCTAATTGTATCTCTAACGTAGACAGAAACCATTTAGAAGGAAACCATTTCATGTAGAATTTCTTCGGAACGTAATGGAAAGATTACTTCATTGTGCCCTTGTAAGTGATATACAAAGGCAGACGAGACGTCTACCTATTTCTAAGAGCTTTCCTCTAACAACTAACAGTTTCAATTTATATAGTACTTCTACGTTTTCTGGGATTCAGTACTAAAACGAGGTATCCATACTAATATTATAAATGCGGAAGTAACTCTGTCTGTCTGTCTGTCTATCTGTATGTTACGCTTTCACGCCTAAACCACTGAACCTTTTTTGATGACATTTGTATAGGGGTAGATTAGATTAGAAAGGATATAAACTATGTTTGGTCGCGATAACCGACATCCACGCGGGCGGAGCCGTGGGCAAAAGCTAGAAATGAAATAAATGTGGACGTTAGAGTAAAAAAATCCCGCTGAGTTTTTTGCCGGAGCTTTCTCAGGCTGAGTCGCGTTTCAACCCGGTGGTCCATTGCTAAATTAGTCTTTTAATATTTTTTTAAATTTTGACAATTTGTAAGTTCCGTTTTTAAAAATGATTTTTGACTTTGACGTTCCGAAGCTTGCAAAGTTGATGAAGCTCATTATTATTTATTATAATAAACCAGAATTTATCTCTGTGTCATCCGCCATCCACTTTTTTTTCAGCCGTTACTACAAATTTCCATCTTCCAATACCCACACGCAAACTTCAAAAATTGTCGATAAATTGTTGATTGGATTCAAAATCAAATCTAAGAACAGTCTGATGAACATGAAATTCGGTCAAAAACTGTTGCAGACAGGTTACAAAAAACATTTCTGTGATCACGTTTCAACCACACGTGCACATGCCACACGTACTGATGACGTAGTTTGAGTCCACTTTACCAACCTGAGCGATCTATTTTGAGTCGGGATAGACATGAAGGGTCTAGTCAAAAGGTTAGAGGTAGGTCTATGTGACTTTTGGCGTATCTCCTGAAAGAGTGGGTTAATTCACGTTGCTTGGACACTCATTGGAACCTTTTCTTATACCCCGTCCATCATATTATTGTATTTTAGACAGATGGAAGTAGTGATTGCATGAAAATTTAAAATATCGACAAAGTTAAAAACCTCGATTAAAAAAAATATTAATCGATAAATGACAATATTATGATAAATATATGATTTCATATGGAATTATAATCTATTATCTTTCTGTACATAATAAAAAAGCAGTAGATATTTCGTGTCTATACGACTGTGGGCCATAACACACACGCTAATCTCCAAAACAAAACAACTGACTTCTAGAATAATATTCCAACATGCTGATTTCCTGGTATTTATTGAAGAATTCTGTGGGCTGTCTCTGAAACCCATCATCAGATCTTTATGCAATTTAAATGGGACCATTTTGGAATAAACCTCTTTCAAATAAAAAAGAACTCTGACAATACGTCTACATATGACGCAGTTACAAGAATCATTTTCCGTAAAAATCTTACAAATATAAAAAAATATAAACATCCGAATGGTTGTTTAGAAATCGGTTAAAAACCATCAGTTATGTAATATTTTTTAAAAGAATTATTCTTCTGTAGTCAATATCGATTGTGACATTTTCAAGTTATTAAAATAAAAGCACAGTCGATAGACTAACTACATCCCTAAAATTGCTTTCTGGCTGACGTGACGTTGTCAATGAAAAATGACGTATTGGCGCCAAATTTTCGTTAGGATTTTCAGGTGTTGACGCTAGATCAAAGTTATACCGATCACTGTCAGTGAGCTGTCTAAAATACAATAATATAATGGACGGAGTATAATGCTCCTAATAGACTACAGGCCCATGTTGAAAAAATTATGGGCCATTTGAACCACCAGGTGACCTATCTAGAACGATATAAGAGCATAAAATAATAAGATTCAGCTCTATGCCGTCACTTGTAAGCTGTCCAACTGAGTGCAGGGAAGAATTCGAAAGTACAGGTAGAGTGGGTACATTTTGGTCACATATTTTTGTACGGCAATCTTACCACCGATAGATTCATGTAAAATAGTAAGAAAACGCACAGTGCCGTAAAAAAATGGTGCGCCACAAAGTCGGAATTTCTTTTTATTTTCCGACAATTACCAGGGTAAATTTGATCATTTTATTTTGTACGGCATCTGTGTCATACTATTTCAATACTGATTCTAATCCATTATTCCGCAACGCCGTACAAAAATCATGCGACAAGGGGAAAAAATCGAGGGTTGCAATCCCCTCTCTTTCCGTAGTCCAGGGGGTGATTTGAAAAAGTACGGCTTTGGTTATAAAACATTATCTAGCACTCAAAAGTACTATTAAAAATAATGCCGTCAAAAAATGATTGTTCATTTGAATGTATATCAATAATTATCTTAATTTCATTGTATCCTTGATTTATAGAGCTGTAAAATCATTTGATCCTGTACGGGAACCTTTTTTTTAACATTATATTGTAAAATACAATTGTTATATAGTATTGCCGTTCAAAAGAAACCGTTGTAAAAAAAATTATAGAGAAATACAAAAACTGCAATTTTGCTAATTATTGTAAAAATTTAAATATCATAGATAAATGAAATATAGCAGTTTTCTACGATTTATCCCTTGTTTTAAATAGTATTAACATAGATAAATTAGGAAAAAATGATGCCGTACATTTTTATACAGACCATATCTTTTAGGCTGATGAAAGTGACGCTACAGTTTTAAGGGTACTTTATGGCCATCTGATAAAGTACGGCATTAACATATTTTTGAAGAGAACAATTGATAATATGATAAAATCACTATGACGTCTAACTGAACTGAAACGGTGTGTATATTATGTCCAAGAATTGAAACTGTCAATCCCAGTATCAACAGTTTTATATACTTTTTGATTTAATATATACTTCAAACATTATTGATACATACATATAATTGATTTGTTTCATTGTAATGATGTGAAAAAATAAAACAATCATTTTTTAGAAAAAATCGATATATTGAATGATAATAATAAAACAAATGGTCAATTTTTAGAAAAAATTGATAAATTTAATGATGATAATAAAAAATATGGATTTTCTTCAAATTATTCAGTATCGGAATCAGTTGCTGAGTGGTTATCGGAATCAACGTCTTCATCGACGTCCGAATTATCTTCTCTATTATTTTCTGAAACATAAATATGTATTCGTCAAAATCAAAGTCTTACGTACAAATTGAAGATGTAAAGATTAATTTATTTATTTACCTATGTCGTCATCATCTTCTTCGCCTGATTCCTCATCCGGTTCCGTTACATTTGGACCAACGAAAATGTACGGCATATGAAAAAATATTATCTATGCATAAAATACTTTCAAAATAAATTTATTTCATGTTGTGTCAAATCACCCCCTGGACTTTGGAAAGAGAGGGGATTGTAACCCTCGATTTTTCCCCCTTGTCGCATGATTTTTGTACGGCGTTGCGGAATAATGGATTAGAATCAGTATTGAAATAGTATGACACAGATGCCGTACAAAATAAAATGACCAAATTTACCCTGGTAATTGTCGGAAAATAAAAAGAAATTCCGACTTTGTGGCGCACCATTTTTTTACGGCACTGTGCGTTTTCTTATTATTTTACATGAATCTATCGGTGGTGAGATTGCCGTACAAAAATATGTGACCAAAATGTACCCACTCTACCTGTACTTTCGAATTCTTCCCTGCACTCAGTTGGACAGCTTACAAGTGACGGCATAGAGCTGAATCTTATTATTTTATGCTCTTATATCGTTCTAGATAGGTCACCTGGTGGTTCAAATGGCCCATCATTTTTTCAACATGGGCCTGTAGTCTATAATATCTATATATTAATACGTGAAGGAAAATTTTTGGATCCCTTTTTACGAAAATTGCGGGTACGTAGGAGGGTGAGATTTGGCATATTGATAGTTCATACCGAAGAGAAGTGCATAAGATTAATATTTTTTTATAATAATGCATTAAAATACCTTATTTTTATTAAAATAAACGTTACGCACACTATAGCCAATTTTCACACACACATACGCATGTCACTTACGTGTACAGTGTACATACAGTTATTTTTTTTAGGCATAGGTAAATCATCACAACAGTTCCATAACTATTTGATTTTTTTTGTTTCTTTAGTTCCTCTCGGAACAGGCTAAGGTACTATGACCACGCTGCCTTATCATCAGTTACAAATATTTTCTTCATTGAAATAACAGTGGATGATATTAATGATGGTGAGATGGTGATGGTGATGGTGATGTTGATGATGATGATGATAATGATGATGATGATGATGGTGAATGATAAATAGATAATTCATGCCTTAGTAACGTTGTGGGGACTTTACTAAAAGCAATCCAAATCCTGTTGTGGGGACTTTACTAAAAGCAATCCAAATCGCCCCAGGATTTGGATTGAACGCGTATAATCACTATTATAACTTTAACGTTATAATCACTGTAATATGCCACTTTCCTACACGTGCGTTGTCCAAGGCATTCAGGCTAAAAATTCACCATTTTTATACATACAAAACTTGAATTCACACCAATTTCGGAAAATAAAATAATACCGCGATGCGTCCCCTACGCTTTCCGGCCAAAAAAAAACCCGTACTTATTTGAAATGTTGACAGCTGACGACATAAAAAAAAAATATAAAAAATAGGAGGTTTTAACTTAATATATATTGATAAATAAATAGGTAACTTTGCATCTCTTTTTACGAAAATTGCGCGAACGGAGAAGTATGCAATTCCCCAAAACTTTAATTATTGTTAGTCTGTGGTCAACTTTTACTCAAGTGTTCATACTTTTTTTTTAAAGCTTTGGTAATACGCACAGTCCTATACCTATTTGAAATATTCACAGCTGACGAATAAAAAAAGAGATGCAAAAAAAATTGTAAGGAGTTATAAATTAATACCATTATTGATTAATAGGCGAAGCAGGGTGAAGTTAACACTTTGTGTCAGTTTTTACGAAAATTGCGTGGACGGAGAATACGATATTTTCCAAACCTTTATTAGTATGTAGTCAACTTCAGGTAAGGAATTACAGGTCTTAATGGTGCAGCAAGTAGCTGCTAATTGAAAAAAATGTTTAAGGTCTAACAAACATAGAAGGTAAAACAACACATGTCTGTCTAAATGAGAATAATTTCACTTTCACCTGACCGAACTATTTTGAGTAGGGATAGCAGGAAAGATAGTTGGAAGGTTAAAGGTAGGTACATCTTCCACGTGACTTATGGCGGATCTCTTGAAGGGGTAGACATGTTGAATTTATGAGCACGTGTGGGTTAATTCACGTTGCTTGTTTTTCCTCAATAAAACCTTTTCTTAACCCTATTAATGTTAGAAATGTGAAATTTTGTGAAGAAATTTATCGAGGTAGATATTTGTTAATAAGTTATTGTTTCTTTTAAATCAGCGACTGAAATCCATACTAATATTATAAATGCGAAAGTAACTCTGTCTGTCTGTCTGTATGTTACGCTTTCACGCCTAAACCACTGAATCGATTTTGATGAAATTTGGTATACGGGTAGATTAGACCATGAGAAAGGACATAGGCTAAGTTTGGTCGCAATAACCGACATCCGCGCGGGCGGAGCTGCGGGCAAAAGCTAGTTACTAATTTTCTTTCTGCTGGAGATGGAGGGGTCCAGCTGAGCTAAATTGCTTGTGTTAGGAGTGGGTTCACGTCGGTAGTGTAATGACCAGGATTCCTTCTCCTCCTTAACCACCATTATGCGAAAACCTTTGAATAGATTTAGATGAAAATTGGCACATAGATAGACCATTAGGTACACAGTCGATCTAGATATTTTTTTTACACTCACTGTTTTTCTCTAGGGAATACTGCATGTGTGTGTGACAGAGGGCGCGTCTAAAGACGTCGAAGATAGACGTTCGAACAAAATGAGAAAAAAAGTCTCAATAACTAGTTCGACGGTCGAACTAATGAGAAAAAAATTCTCACTTCGACGATCGAACTAATGAATCGAACAAGTAAGAACAAAGGGCGCGTTCCAGTAGAGTTCAAGATGGCGCGGCAGAATTATATCTACGAGTATCATATTTAACCGCATCATTGAGTGACCGTGTAAAGGGGGCCAATAGGTAGTAGCTAGGGTGTAGCCCACCGACATCGACTACAGGTACCAAGCTACCGGTGCTCAGGGTTCTAATGAGAGAGACTTTCTCCACATCCTTTAAGCGGGGCGTGAAAAGGTTCATAAGGCCGTCAAGCGAGTGCCACCATTGTTAACGTGGTGCATGTTTATGATGGTGACGCTCATTCCGAGACTTTGCCTTTAGCTTACCATCAGGTGAGGAGAAGTAAAATTGACGTGTCCTTCTATAAAAAAAAATATCGAGGAGTACCGCTTTCTGTATCAAGCCCTTCATCCAACTGCCCAAGGCGTTTTTAGCCGAGACTCTCTGGGCTAAAGTCCGTTAACAGCATTAGAACAATGACTGCCGAATCCACCTCCCACATGTCGACGGCTTCGTAAGCTAAATCCAGGTATAACCTGAAAACATATCTTCTATCTATAGGTACTATTATATAATTGTTAATTGGTAATATGTGTTCGCGATGGACGCGAAAACATGACGCAATAACGGATTTTGATGCAGTTTTTTTTATCAGAAAGGTCCTAATGAGACTTAAAATCTTACGCTTGTTTGATTGCAATCGGTTGAGTAGAACCGTAAACCGTATAGGTTGCTGTGGGTCGCGGTCATGGGATCAGTATTTCTGAGACCCTGGTACATTTGCATGAAGTATCAGGCTCACAAAAGTTTTAAGGAACTTTATCTGTTCAGTGCTTATTCACACGTCGTGCGATTAGTACGCATTCTTTGTAGTTAACAAGTTGTAAACAAAAAACCGGTTCCTTATCGGCCGGCGCATCGCTCGCGACGCCCGGTCTACTATTCAGTGAAGGGAATAATGAACCTTATTGAGAATGGATAGTGATCGTATTCAGAATGCATCAGACGATACAAATAATTTAGAAGTTACCGTAGTAGACCTGACAAATTTAAAAGAGAATATGGATACAAGTGAAGACCTAACAAATAAACGACTAAGAAGGAGCGACAGTGAAGAGGGTTGGCAGAAGGCTACAAGGAAAAGAAAATCTGTAGATAATAGCAGCATGCAATCTGAACAAATTATGTGGCAGGTTTGTGTCTACTCTAATGAAAAGTTTCCGAAGCAGTTCGCTATGGCAAAATTGCTAAATCAACATAAAGTAACAGGAGTTACAAAAGTTAAGTATGTTAACCTGCATAAATTAATAATAACTTTCGATAAAGAAATTAATGCCGAGGAATTTATTGTGTGCCCGGGTTTGAATGAGCTTGGATGGCGACGACAGAAAGCTTGGGAGGTGAGTTTATGTTATGGAATCATTAAGGATATTGATCTAGACTTGTCGGAGGAGGAACTGTTGAAATATATTCGTGCTGACACAGAGGTGGTAACCGCTAAACGACTAAGTAGACGAAACGAGCAAGGGTGGACTCCTAGTGAAACTGTAAGAATAGGTTTTAAGGGTACTTTCTTACCTAATTATGTTTATTTAATGGAGCTACGAGTCGTTGTTTCACCATTCGTGTTTCCTGTAACACAATGTTCCAAATGCTGGAGGTACGGCCATACATCGAAGATGTGCCCCTCGAACAAACCTATCTGTCCGAAATGTGGCATGAATGATCATGTGAACTGCGATATATCTACTTATAAATGTGTCAACTGTTCTGCCAATCACATATCATTATCGAGAGTGTGCCCGATTTACGTAAAAGAAAAACGCATTCGAGAGATTATGTCACAGTTGAAATGCACATATCAAAAAGCATTGACTTATTATACCCCTGTACGTCGCGCAGCGGAAGTAAATAAGTCGTCATCGGTTAATAACACCCAGAGTTCTTCGCAAGGACCACCTAACACCAGAACACCGAGTTGCGAGACATTTATAAGGAATGGATCCTTAGTTGATGATAACGTAACCCCTAATATAACCGCTTCACAAAAACCACGTAAAAAGAAGAGGAAAAAGGTACCATTTCAGTTAGCAGATAACGTTGTGGCTAATATGTCTGTAACTGACTCCGAAGGTTCAGCCGATCCAGAAACTGCTTCACCCAACAATATTGAAAATCACCGTGAAATATCGTCACTCCGGCGCTTATGGGACAAGATCAAAGAAACGATAGAAAACATTAAAAATCAGATACAAATACAATTTAAGGAGGGGTTGAAAACATTCATAGATTGGTTTAACAGTTTTGTAAGTAATTTAATACCTGATATGGCTTTGTTTAAAAATTTATTTACAACTTTTAATGGATAACGTCCCCAATGTTGCTGTCAAGTTGAATATTATACAATGGAATGCTGGTAGTATCAGGCCGAGGTTACAATTATTTGAGCAGGTATTAATCCAAGAACATGTACACATCGCGGTGGTAGGTGAAACATGGCTTGAATCAGATTCCCTTATCAATATTCGTAATTATTATTTTTTCCGTCAGGATAGGGACGGGTATGGTGGTGTGGCAATTATAGTACACAACTCGATTCAGGCACAACGGGTCGAAGTACAAAGAACTTTTCGGTCTTTAGAAATAATTCACATCAGATTATTTAATTGTGATCAATTAGAACATATAATTGCTATCTACTGTTCTCCAGACGCGCCAACAAATCCCCGGACTTGGGATTATTTATTCTCCTTGGAAAATAGAAAGTCTTTAATTTTGGGGGATTTTAATGGGCATCACACAAATTGGTCTTATAAGACGGATACAAGGGGAAATCAAATTTTAGATTCCATATTAGATTACAACTACATTATTTTGAACGATGGTAGACATACTCGGTCCCAAATGGTAAATAACGTCTGTAAAAAATCTTCGCCTGATTTATCTATAGCATCGTCTGATATCTCTTTGGCTATTAACTGGACGGTTTCAAATGAAACATTAGGTAGCGATCATATGATTATTAAACTTTCGACCACATTCTACTCGAATGCACAGGGCCATAAGAAAAGGAATTTTAAAAGGGCTAACTGGCAAGGTTACGAGAGCTACCTTAATGAACAATTCGATAGTTATGATATATCTATTTTTAATGATCCACAGAGAGCTTATGACACATTTTTAGGTTTTTTAAACGAGGCCGCGGAGAAATTTATCCCATATATAAAATTTGATCCCAACCCGACAGGTAAGTTCCGGCCTAAACCTTATTGGAGCCCGGAATTATCGAAATCAGTAGCAGAACGGCGACTGGCTCTGGCTAGTTTTAGACGTAACCCCACCCCAACGAATTGGATCGTGTTAAAAAGAAAAATCTGCATTTCACGACGGCTCCTGAGACAAGCTCAGAGGGAGTCCTGGCGACAATTTTGTTCATCTATAGATGAAACAGCTTCCGTGAGCGATCTATGGAATAAAATCAGATGGATCAAAGGGTACAAAACACATAAACAACCCATTGACCCACTGGTAGCCACCTGCCTTCTACATAGCCTTACCCCCGACGATGTTCCCCGTTGCAAACCTACATTTGTATCACATAATTCGAAGCTAGATATTCATATAACGTTACAGGAACTAGTTAAAAGTATTAAAGCAAAAGACACTGCTCCTGGTGACGATAACATTTCATATAGCATGATTAAAAAATTACCCACAAACGCTAAATTATTCCTAGTTAAATTATATAACACTTTGCTATTGACAAGTAAGCTACCTGCTCAATGGCGAAATATCAACATAATACCAATCCCTAAGCCTGGGAGAGATCCTAATTCTCCTTCACCATTGAGACCTATTTCTTTGATATCCTGTTTATGTAAAATATTTCATTCAATTATACAGAAGCGTATGGAATGGTATTTTGAAAAGAACTATATGTTTTCCAACGATACTGTGGGTTTTAGAAAATGCAGGTCCTGTCTAGATAATTTAAGTCATTTAGTAACAAGAATCCAAAAGGGTTTCTGTAAAGATTGCATAACAATTGGTTGTTTTATTGATATCGATAATGCATATAACAACATAGATATCAATAATCTACTGTACAAATTAGATTCCTTAGGGGTGGGCCATAGTATATGTAGTTATCTTTGGGAATTCCTTCGGGAGCGTTCCTTGACTATAACAATAAATAATACGTCAGTAACGCGATGTGCAGGCAGAGGTTTGGCACAGGGTGACCCACTGTCACCCTTATTGTTTAATGTAGCCACAATGGATATTTGTAAAATACACAACACCGAGTTTATCCACGTCTCGCAGTATGCTGATGATTTCGTAATTTACTGTACAGATAAAAATATATACAATGCCCTTGAACAGTTGCAAACGTCTTTAGTGCATATTTTAGTTAATTTATCTGAACTGGGTTTAGAGATTTCACCAGCTAAAAGTCAAATATGTGTTTTTAAGAAGGGTAAAAATAGACACAATATTACTATTAGATTAAATAATACCAGCCTACAGGTTGTGGAGAATGTCAGATATTTAGGCTTATGGCTTGATCGCTCTCTGAGATGGGCGAAACATATTAATGAGCTTAGTGAAAGAGCATCAAAATATTTAAATGTCCTCAAGTTTGTATCAGGTACAAGCTGGGGTATTCATCCAAAACATTTGAGAAAAATGTACATATCTCTCTTGAGAAGCCGCTTAGACTATGCTTGCTTTTTGTATGGGGATAGTGCTAACACACATTTATACAAATTAGAAAAGATACAAAATCAGGCTATGCGAGTTGTTGGTAGTTTTATTAAAACGACACCTATTCACGTAATGGGTAGTGAACTTGCCATACCGCCGTTACATGCGCGTAGATGCTATTTGGCAGGGAAATTTATACTGAAATGTAAATCGGTAATAACTAATGGTAAAATTATTAACTTATTAGATGACTTAATAAATTGTATAAACTCATGGCGTAGAAAAAACAAACCTGTATTAATAATAATGTATGAACAGTTGAAAGGAGTGAATGTACACTGTAGTAAAAATTTAGAAATGTTTGAAAATCAGGTGTGGACTAGCCATGTGGATCTCTCAAATAACTTAATGTGTAATATAGACAGTTTAAATAAACCTAAACAACAATATAAAGCGCCCGCTTTGAAAGAATTATGTGCGCGATACATTGACACACAGTTCCCAAATTACTACCAGATATTTACCGATGGTTCTAGGGAACGAGGTGGAGCTGGGGCAGCTTTCTTTGATCCCCAGCGGAATACATATGCTCGCTTTAGTGTAAGGGTGAATATGTCGATTATGTGTATTGAATTGCTGGCTATTAGTGAGGCGCTTGCTTATATACAGTCTATAAATCACGACAAATTCGTTATTTTTACTGACGCTAAAAGTGCCCTCCTTCATGTAGCTCGCTGTACCTCGACAATTCGAGGAACACCGACAGCTTATACTATTGTTAACCAAATTTTGGAGCTAGAACATAGCTGCAAAACGGTGCAACTCCAGTGGATACCGTCACACGTCGGCATAACGGGTAACGAAAAAGTAGACGTACTAGCAAAACAGGCTTGTTCCGAAGGCATACCTATCTCCTTACTTCCATACTTCTCGGACTGCTTGTATCTGGTAAAGAAATATTGCTACAAACTCTGGAAGGAATATTTTGATAAGAGATCGGTTGAGAAGGGTATCTGGTACAAAACTATACAACCTAAACCATTGACTATACCTTGGATTGATAACTGTTCCTTTAGTAGATATAAATTAGTGTTGGCTATGAGATTGCGGTCCGGGCACATCCCATCTAGAAGGTTTACTTTCCTTATGGGTTTGTCACCCTCACCAAATTGTGAAATATGTGGTGTGGTTGAAGATGTGCAACATATTCTGATGGAATGTGTTCGGAACCAGCAGCGGAGAGCAGACCTACTACGAACTAATGTTATGGATATCGGATGGTGCAATAGCGCCCTCGCAAGACCTATGTCGGATACAGCTCAAGACATGTATTTGTTGTATCATGAATTTCAAACATCTGTATAATCTATTCATATAAAATGACTTATACTATATATAAAATGGCTATGATGGAGCGACAGTCATATTGTGGCTAAGCTCCTTAAATAAAGATTAAAAAAAAAAAAAAAAAAAAAAACTTTATCTGGGTATTCTTACAAACCTTTCTATTTCGAACTTAACGGAGTCACGGGTAAAAGCTAGTACTTAATATATTCTTCACCTAGCATGTGCTCTATACCCGTAGTACACGTATATGGTGTACTACGCGTATAGAGCGGTGGGCGAGCTCAAATTCACCAGGTATTCGCCAGGGTCTCATTTGTCTTGCGACTTAGGTTCGTGATAACGTGTCCCGAAATATCTCCAATGTCCTATAATAGGATTTATTAAATGGCATTTATATTGAAGAAGAGACTAGAGATTAGATTGGAACTCCCTGCCAGCTCACGCGTTTCCCTCTTCCTACAGTCCTGGGTCCTTTAAGCGGGGCGTGAAAAGGCATCTAATGAGGCCGTCAAGTTCCGATGGTGACCCTCTTTTCGAGACTTCGCCATTAGCTTAACATCAGGAGAGGTGAAGTCAAATTGACGTGTCCTATATAAAAAAAAAAAACAACGATTTTTCTCATTACAGAAGTACTCCTAATAAAACCAAGCACAAAGGCGACATTTTTTTCCTAAGCTCATTATATTATTTCGTTCGAAAACATTTTCCCTAACCGACAAAAGAAAGTAAACTCTATAGGCCGTATCTTTTGGTTCTAAATTAGATAACCTCATTACGTGAGGCTCGGAGTCCACCTATTACGTTTAATTCAATTACTTATTTTGTTCTCTCCGTCCTTCTGAAGGTCGAATATATTTAATGTTTTATTACGTGTTACCTAACGTATTGGAAGGCGGTTTGTTACGATCGATATATCGATAAAAACATCGATGATTAAATGACATATCGCGGGATAGGGAGGCCCCTTGCCACTTCGATATTTAAATTTTATAGTAAGCACAATTGCCCCCCTACCGTCCCCTACGACATCACCGATATGCGGCGGTTGGCCGCAATATCCATTCCGTTATAATAGTGTTACTTCGGCATTTATAAAGTACTAGCTTTTGCCCACGGCTCCGCCCGCGTGGATGTCGGTTATCACGACCAAACATAGCTTATGTCCTTTCTCCTGATCTAATCTACCCCTATACCAAATTTCATCACAATTGGTTCAGTGGTTTAGGCGTGAAAGCGTAACATACAGACAGACAGACAGACAGTTACTTTCGCATTTATAATATTAGTATGGATATCTATAATTCCATAATAATATTATAGATGCCGAAGTGACACTTTAAAGCTTGGGACACACAGAGGCTATGTTTGGTTGCGTTAACCGACTTCTACACGATTGCAACCATGGACAATAGCTATCTTCATAAATGTACTAACATAATTCACGTTTTCTCTCTTGAGGGCAGAGACAGCAGTCTACAATTTTTTGTCCTTACAAAAAATATTGCAATATAGAATCTATTGTAGCACTGAGAAGGCTATTGTTGCCTTAACAGCTTCATAAATGATTATATTTCAGGTCAGTTCGCTTAAGAGTTCTCGGGTAGTGTTGTCAGAAAGTAAGTTATACGTAGGATGGACATTTTCCCCGACATTTGATTGGAAAAGTATCGATATTTGATAACATCCCTAGGGTCGTTTATACGTCTGGTTAGATTATATTGCTGCGAGACAGGTGAATGATGTATTACTCATTCCGCCTTCCTAAAATGTGATCAATAACATTCATAAAATTTGAAATGGCGTCTGGTTTTTATACCCGTTTTTACCTACCTCATATTGTGTAGTTCACTAGCTGTTGCCCCCGTTTGCACCCGTTGGCCTATTTGTCAAAAAGCACCCTGACTTGTTCACTAAAGCATGTACAGATAAAAAATATCTTAGTAGAGACCCTACCAAGCTGTGGCTGCCACACATGTCCACAACGCTTCAACAGAAAAATTGTTTCTGTATGTGTATACGGGTGTTCAACAGAATTCCTAAAGAGATTCGGGAACAACCACTAAATCGCTTCTCACCTCGATTAAAAAAGTGGCTTATTGAGAAGGGATTCTACACAATACAAGAATTTATGGCGCACACTACTTATAGATATAAAAAATCTTTGTAAATTAGTATAATAGAAATAAAGAATTATTTAAGTGTAGGTAAAATTATAGACTTGAATATTGTTACTATTTTGTTTTGTTTATTTTAATTGTATAATGTTTTTTAGTTTCTAATAGCTTAGGTATGTGAATCTTGTCCTAATTTAATTATTTTAAATATTTGCACACCGTGCACGGTGAAACATGCTGTACATTTTAAAACACTGCCATACATCTATTGTCAAACCATGTTTCTCGCAAATAAAGATTTATTATTATTATTATTCTCTTTATTCATTTATAAATCCTATAAATTATATTTTTAAATACATATTAAAAAAAATCCATTTAAAAATATAAAAAATAGTACCCCACCGGCATCGGGTACATCTTTATTATTATTATTGTGGATGTCTGTTTCCTTCGACTTAATATGCTATGTCCTTTTCAAAGCTCTAATTAATCTGTGCACTTTTTTATATTTATCATTTGAACCGATTAATATAAATACACAAAGATTTCGTTTCATTTCAAGATTTATATATAATCTGTTATCTATGCACTAGATTATCTTCGAAAATGACGAACTTTCATACAAATTTTCATCCGTCTCTTAATCTTCACACAAATCTCACATTTAATCACAATGTCACATTTAAGTTGGGTAATCTCATAGGATTATGCAAATCCGTAAGAGGCCGTTTATTGATAGCATTTCATAGAACGCGGACTGAATAACCTTTTCAACTTATAACTTTCAAAGACAATACGCCCTTTTTCACAAGAATTTGATACAGTAAGTAAGTAGAAATATCAATTTGAAGATGATAGACGTTCTAAGAAAATAAACTGAAACATTTGGTCACATTAAAAAATACCTATTCACAGTTAGTCGCCAGTAGTAGTGCTACACAATTTTGACTGATAATCTGCGGTAGCCTATTTGGTATGGGTAATGGACTGCTGAGACGAGGTCTCGGGTTCGATCCCAGGTTTACCATGGCACACACCAATGACTTTTCGATGCTTTTCGAAGTTATGTGTGTATTTATCGCAGGTTCATAAGTGCCCTGTTAATGGCAATAGGCTCGCCACCTATTACATTGGGACCTAAACATGAACTGGCGAACTGTGGGTGCTAGCACCTCTGCCTACCCCTTCGGGGAATACAGGCGTGAGTTTATGTTATGTATGTTATGTTATGTTTTGACTGTTATGAATTTGACCTTAGGGATAGCCAAAGACCAAAACTCAACCTTTATTGAAATAAAAGCATTTTTAACGGATATTCGTGTAAATTTCATAAAGTATCATGTAGATTGTAGAATAATACCTAGTACGGACTGTAAACTCAATCTTGACCAGCTAAGCAGATCCCGGACTCCGAGGGAAGGGCTTTGCAAAGATGATAAAAAACAACCTTTATACAAAAAATAAACAGAAAAAAGTATATTTTATAATCTCTTTTTCATGAAAAGGTCAACCATTATTTCTAAATAAAGACTGACTTATTAAAATATATTAGCAATCTTGTTAATTCTCTCGACCGAACAGTACGTGGGTTTAAATTAGTAACCTCGGGGTTGCCAGGCTGAATCTTCCATTACAACAATGGATAGGTAACGTGTTTCAGGCACTTTTATTTTATGTACTTAATGAAAAAGTATCGATCCTTTACCCCTAAAATGGTGCCTTAGATAAACGTCTTTTGGCACAGCTTCTGTTTCTTATTACACTAGTTTTGCCTGTGGTTTCGAACACGTTTATTTAAGACGGTCAAAAGTTATTTTTCTCTCTCAAGAATGTCCTCTTCTTCTCGACAAAGTATGTCTCAAGAAATACTTTGTCGAGAAGAAAGGGGTTAATTTTCATCCTTGATCCGTCATTTCACGACGTACCTATATAAAACGTTTCATTATAGCAGTTTACTTGTTCCGACGTGAAAGAATGATAAACAAACTCACGTACTGTATCTATTGGCATAAACATATAACATAACATCAATCGGATTATATGGGGGTTATAGGATTAGGTTATGCCCTCACCACTATATCTATGTATGATCCAGACCAAAAAAAATTGATAAGGATTGAACCGGTCGATACAGAAACGTTTTTTTAATTAGTAAATAATTTTCGACATATCACACAGCGCCATCTAGTCAAAAGTAAGCAAATAATTTGCTTGTGTTATGGATCTAGACAACGAAGCTAAGACAAATATACTTTTTTTTATTCGTGCGGAAATCCCCTCGGATACCTCCCCTGCCGGAGCCGGAAGGGGAGGTTACACCGATTGTGGGTCGTGGTGCTAGGCCGGAGGCGAGGTTGTCATTGACATATCCCTCGCACCCCGGCTGACCCAGGGCCATCCCTTACGGTCTGGCCCTCCTCGGGGCGACAAATATACTTATACTAGCTGTCCCGGCGAACTTCGTACCGCCAATTTTTCCCGCCCTCGTGGCGTCAGATCCCGTTCCCGCTGCACCATTTAGGGGGATGAAAAATAGATGTTGGCCGATTCTCATAGATACCGGATAAGCACAAAAAATTTCATCAATATCGGTCAAGCCGTTTCGGAGGAGTATGGCAACGAAAACTGTGACACGAGAATTTTATATATTGCATACATTTTTTTTTTGTAAATATTTACTTGCGTTTGCATGTAAACTCGAAGTAAAGTAGGGAGCTGTGTAGTTCCTTATCGGTGACAAGCCGCGGAAGTGCGGTCCACCTCCGGTTGACACCTACTTACCGCCTCCGCTCTATTATAACTGTTAGCACGCCGTACAGTCGCCCACTCAAGTGGCTGAACGGTTAAAGATTTTTATAAACTACTTGTACTTATGTTGAATTTCTACTTCTAATGTGAAAGTTTGTGAAGTTTTTCATATTCCGTCTGTGGGTCCACGTGGATCTCTTCTCTCCGGTTCTACTCAACCGATTGCAATCAAACAAACAAGATTTAAGTCTGACCAAGACATTTTTAACAAAAAAAAACTCATAAAAATCTGTTCAGTAGTTTTTGCGTCCGTCACGAACAAACATTTTCAATTAAATAATAGTTTAGATTGGGGTGTTTGTTACGCAAACACGCTCGAAAAGCTGAATGAATCGGGCTGAAATTTAATACAGGGATGGATTAGAACTAGCCTGTAGTTGTAGATTCTGAAATAGAATCAGAATACAATTTTTTAACATTGTTATTTTTGAAGTCTTCGGGAACAAGTTCAATATATTTTATATTTTGTTCAATATTTTATGAAAGGTTTTAGTTTAAAACAAAGCTAATTCTGAGAGCGACTGTACCCAAAAGTAAGTATTCGACTATTCTCCGTGGTTTTATTCAGTGTTTTGTGAATTAAAAACGCTACGCTAAATAGTTTAATGTAGTCGTAGCACTTGCTACGCCATTCATAATATCTACATTTATTCGTTGCGAGGTTAATTTGGTTTGGTTATTTTTCTGATGGTTGTGAAAATAGGGCTTTAGACACCTCTCTTAAGTGCTGTGATTATTTGTCCTGTGTCATGGTGACATCCATGTTTTTAGGAAATCGGGTTCCCCCGCAAACCGGCGCCCCCAGCGTATTGCCACGCCACGCCACAGAGATTCTCATAGAAGGCAAAGGAGCATGTGCACTCCAGACTCTGAGGTACACAGAAGTAAAATTATACTTGGATAATACGGATACGATGTATACGACGTATAATAACTTAAAACATTAGATATAGGTACTGTTTGTCGCGGCTCATATGTTATAGTTTTTTCGTATTTCTTCACAAAACCCGGTTCCCGAGATGAAAAATAATATAATCTATGTGTTAATGTAGGATTTATCCACATCTTCGCTATCTTTCACATGTATGATATATATGAAGTAGGGCTTCTTATCTATAAGCTCAGCTAAACTAAACGGTGAAGGAAGACTGCCTCACTCTCTGAGATAAATCAGTGTCTACGCGTAGATAGATTGGTGCCTGGAATTTATTAGATTTTCTTAGTTAATGGGCGTTGCGGCTGGGTAAAGTGAGTGTAGGTTGAATAGGTCGTGTCAAGGGTAATAGTTTTATATTGCCGTTCTCAATAATATACCTACAGTTAAATGTAGATTGCATAAACATAACATAACATAAACTCACGCCTGTATTCCCCGAAGGGGTAGGCAGAGGTGCAACACATATATACCCACATTTCGCCAGTTTATGTTTAGGTGGCGAGCCTATTGCCATTAACCGCGCACTTATAAATCACACATAGCTTCGAAAAGCATCGAAAAGTCATTGGTGTGAGCCATGGTAAGCCTGGGATCGAACCCGAGACCTCGTCTCAGCAGTCCATTGCCCATACCACTAGGCTACCGCAGAGATTGCACCTCCAGATAAACATTCAAGTTTGAAGTATTTGTGTATATTCTAAATCACCCCAACACCACTGTAAGCAACCATATTCTAGGAAATAAAGATGCTTATCCATACTAATATTATAAATGCGAAAGTAACTCTGTCTGTCTGTCTGTCTGTCTGTATGTTACGCTTTCACGCCTAAACCACTGAACCGATTTTGATGAAATTTGGTATAAAGATAGGTTAGACCTTGAGAAAGGACATAGGCTATGTTTGGTCGCGATAACCGACATCCTCGCGGGCGGAGCCGCGGGCAAAAGCTAGTTCTTATTATAATGACAAATCTCTATCTGTTTCATGGGACAGGCCCTACAATCGATTGGCAGTGGGGTTACAGATCAATGGTACAAATATTGGGACACTAAAATCAGAGATTGATGACGTTTTCTATCTTTATTATCCTGAAACTGACAGTAGATACCGTGCGGTATGAAAATAACTTCATCCCACGTACGCTCAAGCTGTAGAATGAACTCCCTGCCATGGTTTTCCCAAGCGACTACAATATGGGGTTCTTCAAGACTTCAAGAGGGGCATTAGAAGGTTTCTTCAGGGTAGGCAGCGCGAATGTAACGCCCCTGGTGTTGCATACGTCCATAGCCCGCGGTTACCACTTTCCACCAGGTGGGCCGTGTGCTTGTCTGCCACCTAAGTGGTATAAAAAAAAAAGATACTTTATTGGGAATGGTCGACAGAGGTAGACGGAGGTACTTACAATAGTGCCAGTTCCAGAAACAACTTTTTCAAAAGATTCTAACCGTTGCCACTATTTACATTTATTAGCTATATTTATGTATACAATAATGTTTAATAAGTACTTAATATAATATTAATATTTGTATTCAAAAGTAAAGGATGTTTGTTTGTTTGTCCTATGCATTTTTAATTAGATTTAGAAATTATATTACATTATTGTAGGTTTTGAAGAAATCATAAGTTTTAATAACGTAATTTTACTGAATTACACGTATAACGAAAGCCTTTAAGGTGCTGTTTATTCAGGTTAGTTTATTCAAATTGAAGATACATACCCACATTATCTATTATTATTAACTCATTGCGTAGTTTCCAAAACATATGACTTTACGTACGTTTGCCATATAATTTTACAGACAAATGTATGATATAACTGTCTGATACCAACCCGGAGATATTAAAAGCACCCACGAGGAACACTACAGACCCATTTTATTACTTGTGTGGTTAACCGGTGCTAGCGAACGTGACCACACAACATGGCGGACTGTGGTCGGAAGGACTATTATTTCATGTACAAATATGGTAACACAATGTTTATGTACACTTACATAGAAGTGGTTTCCACTTTGCTTTTCCAGGTTTTGAGTGGTTAAGGTTTAGTTGTGACGTGTTTTGTTTGTTTACGTTTAATTAATTATGTTAATTACCTACACATTTCGACATGTTCTTAGTGGGCTTTTGGGGGACTTGGTTGGAGGTTATACTAAGCAAGCGTACATGAGTGTAGACATCTTAGATGTAAGTACTTGCGCCTTTCTGTTGCCACGCCGTGATAAGCAACAGGCTTTCTTTAACGCTATAACTATTGTATTTAAATATGTTGATTTCTGGTTGCCAGCTCTTTTTTTACACACAACATCGATTATCATGAAAATGCTGTAGTGGATGTATGACGTCACGAAAGCGGTCCTATGGCTTGGAGGTGAAAACCTCGGATGGGATTGGGTTTATAAAAAAATAATGCGAAGAGGATGGTAATGAGCTTTTGTATGCTCTTGTAGTTTTAATTTCCTAAGAGTTTAGACTAAGTAGGCATATCTTTTATATATTTTTTTTTTATAAAATACTCCTCGCTTAAATAAAATTGTCACAAAAATATAGTGTTGATAATTGATAGGTAGATATATGATAAAAAGTTGGTTGGATTTTACGAATACTTATACCTACAGTGATACTTAACTAATTCAGTCAAGTACGATCCTTGGCAATGTAGTGTGACCACGAATAAAATAAATTGCTGTTGGTCACACCAAGCTGTTGTGACCACGAGTCTGCAGGGCTTTTGTTTTGTGTAAGTAAACAAATAAACACTGTAATTTAATTCTCCTGATATTGCTTAACCTATTGAAGACATAAATTCGACATCCTTTGAACATGACAACTTGACAGCTACAAGCCTTGAACGAACCACGCCGTTGCCTTGTTCAAACATGAATACCTCCAATTCATAGTTTGTTAAATGAGCCTTCCACGCAATAACCCTTAATGTTAAAACATGATATAATTTCGTCTTAAATTATGTAACATTGCTATCGTAAAGGGAATTTCTGAGGTAGGTAGGTAATGAAAACGTTATCTAAGTATCTGCCGTTTGGCGTCGACCTTTATGTAAAAGCTTTTTATAAGGACACCTGAGCAAAAAACTCGAGTAAATTTGTACCTACTCACGTTTGGGTTCGAGCACGTATTCTTTTAGTGCGGGTCAAGTAATATCTATACATACTTACCTATTTGGTGTTAAAATAACTATTGCGGTCTTTTGAAATAGGCTTTGCTAATAAAATCTACTATACTCCGTCCATTATATTATTGTATTTTAGACAGCTCACTGACAGTGGTCGGTATAACTTTGTTCTAGCGTCAACACCTGAAAATCCTAACAAAAATTAGGCGCCAATACGTCATTTTTCATTGACAACGTCACGTCAACCAGAAAGCAATTTTAGGGATGTAGTTAGTACATCGACTGTTTTTATTATAATAACTTGAAAATGTCACAATCGATATCGACTACAGAAAATAATTCTTCTAAAAAATATTACAAAACTGGTGGTTTTTTACCGATTTCTAAACACCCAATTCGGATGTTTATAATTTTTAATATTTGTATGATTTTTACGGAAAAATGATTTATGTAACTCCGTCGTAAGTAGACGGATTGTCAAAATTCTTTTTGATTTGAAAGAGGTTTATTCCAAAATGGTCCTATTTAAATTGCATAAAGATCTGATGATGGGTTTCAGAGACAGATCACGGAACTCTTCAATAAATACCAGCAAATCAGCATGTTGGAATATTCTTCTAGAAGTCAATTGTTTTGTTTTGATTAGCGTGAGCGTTATGGCCCACAATCGTTTTACAATACATTTGTAAATTGTAGGTATAGACACAAAATATCTACTGCTTTATTATTATGTACAGAAAGATAATAGATTATAATTCCACATGAAATCATATATTTATCATAATATTTTCATTTCTCGATTAATTATTTTTTAATCCAGTTTTTAAACTTTGTCGATATTTTAAATTTTCATGCAATCACTACTTCCATCTGTCTAAAATACAATAATATGATGGACGGGGTATAGAAGTTTAGTTACTCGTTTTTAACCCCTGACGCAAAAAACGACGGAGTGTAGGTACTCATGTGTATGTCATCTTAAATGTTGGCTTCTTCGATGGCGGCTAGTTACGAAACGGTTTGTCATACAGAATAAGGGGTAACAAATGAAAACTGAAATGGAAAAATTCAAATATCGAATTTGAATAACTGTGTTTTTTATAATGATTTTATGACAATAGTAGCTAGACCTTTTTGTCAAGTCTTAATTTGTATTATATTACTTACTTAATTAAATTGATTGATGACGATGATGATAATGGGTTAATGATGTTGATGATGATGGTAATGACGATGAATGAAATGATTGCTGCCTCAGTAATGTTGTGGGGACTTTACCAAAAGCTCCCTGGGGAGATTTGGATTGAACACGTAGAGTCACAATTCACTGTAATATGCCACTTTGATACACGCGTGTGAGTTGTCCAAGACGTTATGTATTGTCTAAAAATCCAACATTTGTATACATAAAAACTCGAATTCGCACCAATTTTGGAAAATAAAATGATATATAATATAATATGCGTCCTCTACGCTTTCCTACCAAAACTCTTGAGTAACTGTATCTCCATCAGTGTGACCAGATAAAAGAATCAGAAAGTCCGAAAATAAAAACCTGTAAAAGGGGCATTTTAGACGAGGGTCGGACAGGGTCCAATATGTCACTGTCGATATTAGGGTCTAATATAAAGTTCTTGGGCCTGGACAACGAGAGAGTGGTTCTGTAACAGAAAACTGCGTGTCATTCGATTGAAGGGCAACACCTAGAAACTATTTGCCCTAAATATTTTAACGCTTTCCTGCTCGGGTTTCAATCACGTGAATATTTTAAACCAAAACCTCTTTTTAGGCTAGGTTTCGGGTTAAAATGTCGCTTTCGTGTCGTGTTCTAATTGCTTAAAGTTTTTAGGAATTAGAACATTCAAAACCTTTGGTAAATGTAAATCTTTGAGAATGCCGTAAGGCGAAACCGGTCAGGTTCAATATAATAAATACTGTGGAAAAATACAAGTGTTCTCAATATTTGTACAATGGATTCCACCAAGTGCCATCAATCAACAGTTCAAATAGTATTTCTAGGTAAACCTCTTCATTGTCTACCAAGAATAAAAATATATTTTGTTCTTAGTATAGGTACATGTGTCTACTATAACAAACAATATGTACCTATGTTCTATCTACATGAAGATAGAGATGTAAGACTAACGTTTTACGCTCTGTCTACATTTTGACATAGCATTAAAATAATATGACACAAATGTCATCTTCCTAGACTTATTTGGCATGGCAATACCAGCGTCATAGACAACAGACACACGTCATACTAACTTTTTTTGCCACCCAAGGGATTAGACGTCCTAGAAATTGGAATTATTTACATAGCCCTTTTCTCGACCAAAATATTGCTATAAATCCGAAATGTAGTCCCTAATATAAAATATACATACAAGGGATGCTGCAAAAGGATTCGCTGTCTTTGTAAGAAAACTTACATCGAAACTATGAATATATAATGCAGAAGGACTGACGGCGCTCTCTATAAAAGTATCTAGTGAGAAATGTGAAACAAAATTTTTGTTTTATATTCGAAGTAAAGAATTGAATTGAAACTGGGAGGTTATATAAATGTGGCAACACGAATTATCTCATATGTCATGGATACAGTGAAAGATTAGATAAGTTCATTTTCAGTTATAGGACCCGAGATTGTAGGAAGAAAGCGACACGTGTAAAGGATTCCTAGTGAAGAATTCCTAACTTATGTGGTGCAATATAGAAAAGAGGGGAAAATATCGGAGTTCAGACAAATCCGCAGTTAGACTGGTAAAGCGGACCACAGACTCCGAGCTGAGAGAAGAAGAAGATAGGATGAAGAAGATCTGAGGGGCGAAACGCTTGAAAGTTGTCATACGACATACATACATACAATCACGCCTTTATCCCCGGAGGGTTAAGCAGAGGTGAATTAACACCTCCATTTCACCAATCATTGCATTCGGTCCCACGTAATAGGGGGTGAGCCTATTGCCGCATTCCGGGCACTATAATTGACTCGAGCCATGCATCTGAGGCTGAGTCTGGGCTGGT
This sequence comes from Eilema sororculum, assembly GCA_914829495.1. NCBI lineage: Eukaryota > Metazoa > Arthropoda > Insecta > Lepidoptera > Erebidae > Eilema > Eilema sororculum. The sequence goes on along the minus strand of OU618552.1, from coordinate 6,643,125 downwards.
ATATATCTGTCTGATGTTAAACAGACGACTAAGGGGTAGGCCTTAGTCGCCTTGTACGACACCGCATGGGAAGAGATGGGGTGGCACAAATTCTATTCTGCCGGGAATCACACGGCTTTGTTATATGTCATATGATATTGTTACAAATGTGACGTAACAGCAGAACATTCTGGAAGAATGAAAATGAGAAACGAAATGAAGATCGAAAATATAGTTTAGCTCTTCTGGGAGACCATAGAAAATTCTAGAGAAATAATAAAATGAATATCGAAAAGACGATCGAAATTAAGGGTATAAAAGGAGCTGTCAGAGCCGTGAAAGGACAGTTAAGTTTGGGAGTTCAAAGTGAACAGAAGAAGAAGAAGGAAAAAGGAAGAAAAGTGAGAAAATAGCGAAAAGTACAAGTAAAGTGCAGTAATTGTGCAGTCGCGCTGTGAGTGTCGTGAAAGTGCAGTGACCGTACAGTACAGTCGCGCTGTAAGTGTAGCGAATAAGACTGAAGTGCAGTAGTGCAACGTGTGGTACAGTCGCGTCGTGAAGTGTCGCGTTCAAGGTTTGGCTGCTGGGGTGAAAATAAAACGGTCTCACATACGAAGTTGTTTACTTCCAATCCCGTTACCCGTCTCGTCTCCCGTAACAATATTTTTGTTAATTGAATCAATTCCGAAAGTACTTGATTCATTTACTTAGAAGAAAATGCTTTCAGTCTAATTGAGTGCTTCAAGCAAAGATGGCTCAAGTTCTCGAAATATGACGGCGAAAATAGTATAATGATGACTCTTCAATAAAGTGCTTTCAATCAAACAAATTACGTTCCCGCTTCGCAGAATTTCGTCAGGTTTTGATTTTATTTTAGGCGCGTTTGATGTGTTTGTAAACAACTTGTTTAACCAAACCCTTTGTTATACAAACCTCCTTTTTCGGCCATTTTATTTTCGCCGAAAAAATTGAGTATTTCTTTTCACATTTTACGCTCTTTGAATTTAGTTTTTCCTGGAAGGAGAACAAAGTCACTTTTGTTTCGAGGCGGCCGCAAAGTTTAACATAATAAGTTCTTATTTAAGTTATTCGTGTATTAAGCAGAAATTAGTTTAACTTAGATAAAACATCCACTTACCTAAGAAGTTACTTTGAAACTGAGGTCAGAAAATACTTAATACTCGCGGTGTGGGTAGATAGGTACCTACTATTAAGTATTATAAGATGTTTCATTGACGTACAAGTACATATTATTTTAGGTAATCTCTCGCTCGTCCCCTTTCACAACACTCTCGTCACCAGTATACAAAAGATGTCATCCACATGCCTCTACCAAATTTTGAAATTTTGGGGGGCAGTGGCAATGGCAAAGCTCTGTTCTCGAAATATTCCCTCCAGAGGTTTGTTAGTCTTTTCTGAAAATGTTAGATTTAAAAGTTAATCATTTTCAAAAAAATGTTTGTGTAGAATGTTTCAGTTCTGTACCTAAATCGTTAAGAACGCAATAATACATTTTATTGCTTCAACATTAAAGCTAAAAATGTTTCCCTGTCCTACATACGCACGCATTATACGTGTTGTTGCCAAAAAACACTAAACACAATTTCAGTAAAACAAAAGTTGATCCCGATCCACACGCCCCTTCACACCGAATGTTATGCTAACAAGGTATTTTTCGCGACAGACGATGTTTACCGAACAGGGTCGAATGGAGCTTATTGGAAATCTCACCTCCCTGAGGTCGTGACATTAGGCAAGACTGTGGGAAGTTTTGTACGTCACTAGTAAAAAGCAATGCAATTTGATTTTAGAATTAATTCGATTCTACCAGATAATACATCAATTTTATGGTCTGTATGCATTTTTTTATTATGATTTGATGACTGTGTATTATCTACTATATAAAAATAAGTCGGGTTTTCCTTCCTGACGATATAACTCCAGAACGCCTTTATCGATTTGGCTAATTTTGGTCTTGAATTATTCGTGGAAGTCCAGGGAAGGTTTTTACGGCGAGAAAAATTCGAATAATTGCCGGGAACCGACATCCACGCGGGCGGAGCCGGGGGTAAAAGCTAGTATTGTATATTCTTTACATAATCTGTCTTTCTGCGTACTTTTTATAGTAAGTAATTGTACCGGATTATGACAGTCGGTACTTGAAATTATGCTGAACTAGGTTTGACTTTTTAACCTCTTAGGATTTCAAAATGAAATGCGTATCATTGAAAACCAATTTGGTAAGTGTATTAAAAATTTAACCTTTACATAGATCAAGGATCCTCAATAAAAAAATTATGCATACGTAAGTGATTGTTGTTCATGATTTAGTTAGCAATAACTCTAATAAATAGCCTTTAACAATAAAGGTCCTACTACTTTTTGTTTTAATTTTTAAAACATATATTCAAATAATAAGACAATTTTGTACTCTCATGGGAAGTCTATATTATTGCAGTTTATACGTATTGTCAACCTTTGTCCATTGATATATCGCATGAAGATTTTATTACCAACCAGATTACGTAACTAATTTAGCTGATAACACGATAATACCATTAGCAATTTAAATACTTGCCCCTCTATCTATCGAGAAAAGCTAATTTTAAAACCTATTTGCATATTTAACTAACAGAGTGTTGTTCCCGATTACTCCATTTTCCTCTCCAATATCCTTGGAACATTTTATTGCCCAACATTTTCTCAACATATAGCAGACTAGTGATATAAAAAATGTATTGCTCCCGTAAGTAGGTCGCCTAAGGACGTCTCGTACAGCATCTTTCAATAAAACATTTTTTATTAGCTGGTTAGAATTTTCTGACCACATTTTAGGGTTAAGTAAATTATTAAAATTTAGTTCATTTGTAGTATGAATAATTGCAATTGCAAAAGAGGTTAAGTACGAACAAAATAATGTCCTATCCTAGTTGTAATTCTATAGGTGCTATCCTATATTTGATTGATAAAAAGATACGTCAATTTGACTTCACCTCACCTTACCATCAGGCGAGGTGAAGTCTCGTAAAGAGGGTCACCATCGTAAAAATGTATCATGTTAAGAATGGTGGCACTCAGCTTGACGGCCTCATCAGATGCCTTTTCACGCCCTGCTTAAAGGATCCGGGACTGTAGGAAGGAGGAAACAGGTGAGCGGCAGGGAGTTTCTGAGTGGCAATCATCTACAACTTTAATTTATAATATTTGGCCCGGGGCCCGGTTTCACCATCTACAAACGTGAAAAAAAAGATTCTTCTTAGTTATTTTTTTCCTTTTTGAAACGGGTTGTAGGCACATCTGTGTCAAAACTTTAAGCTCAATAGATGTAGAATTTTTTGAGATTTTACAGCATATACAAACCAACCTATGAGGAAATTATCTACATGAATTGAAGACGTCTTTACAAATGTATTCCACAAATATATATATTCCACAACATTCTACACAACGCTATATGGTAACCTTAGCTAGCTTATGGGTGAATTTCCCGGGACCAAGAATTGCGTGGTATGGATGAAATCGGTACTAAAAATCATAGTTATAATGCTCTAACATTTTTTGCTAGTTAGGTGAAATAGTGATCTATGTGGGGCACTAAATATTCTATTAAATAGGATTATAGGTACTCCAAAAAAAAACAAAATACACCGAAATTTTTCATTGCCGTGTTTGTCCACACGTCACCTACTGTGTCGTGATACCTCATTGATAAAAATCTATTGGTTATTTTTATTAATACCTATTTTTAGTTGATACGAGAATAGTTAAAGTATTGTTAGGAAATACATTTATTCAAATATTTAAACAATACAACGAATGGTTAAAAAAAATAGATTTGTCCCAGAACTGCCTGTCATCGCCGTGTTCTAAACATATTTTAGAATATTGTCTTATCTAACGACTTGCGTCCTCCCTTATATGCACTAAACGTTGCATATTGGTGCCGCCTAAGTGCTCGACGCGGAAGAACGTACTCACGTACCTGCGTTTTGGCACCATAGATGTAAGTATACCATTTTTATGTTACTGGACATTTTTTCTTTCATCGCCGTGGATAGGTATAACTTTCTATTTTAATAAGTTATCCTCTTGATTAAACATTCAATAGAACGCCATTTCTCTTGTTTATTTTTGTGAAGTGATTAATACTTCGAATAATTATTAGATTTTTGTTATTTTATATTTTTGTCTTGTTTTTCATTGCCGTGCTTTCATTACCGTAGTTTCCGTGGTCAAAATTTGCTATGGCAATGAAAAAAAAATCATTGCCATGCATTGTAAAACGATTTGGTTTCATTGCTGTGGCCTGATGTTTCATTTCCGTGACTTATGTTATCATCGCCATAGTATGATTAGGTATTACATTATTATAGGTAGCACCAAATACTGACATTAGAGGATTCGAAAACTTTCTACAATAAGATGAAAGATTTGATGAGTTTTTTACTGTACAATCAATTATAAATAGTTTGATTTTAATAATGGATTGTTTATTTTGCCAAGACTATGAAGAAGAACCTTAACCGGTGTGCGCTGTGATTATTTTGTCTATAGATTTTATAAAAATGTTATTGTTTCGCTTCACATTAAATATTGATACGTAAATTAAAAACTTGTACTTACTATGTATGTTGTTTGCATTTACTTTTGCATAATTAACAAAAGTATACCATATTATTTGTTTTATTCATATTATATGTATTGTAAATTTCTTTTTTGTTTGAAAGAATTTAAATAAATGATTGGACAATTCTTTGATTCTATTATATTTGTTTAATTGTACCCTACCTACTCCTTTTGCAGATTTTTAACCTATGAAATTTGTAATTATTGTATGTAAGTAGGTATAAGTATTATGTTTTATATGGATTTTCATTTCTGTGGTTGATTCTTTCATTCCCTTGGCATAATTCTTTCATTGCCGTGGACGCTTGTTTCATTGCCGTACACACATGTATCATCGCCGTGGCATGTAATTTTTAATCTTGTATATCTCGTTAGTTTTTTTAGTTATCTGCTAGATATTAAGCGAGAATACATACAGTATCAAAATCTTTAATTAACGCGATGTTGTTTTATTATAAAACTTAAGATAAAAAAATCCACGGAAATGAAGATTTTAATGGACTTGTTGAAATGCACCCTTATGTTATGGAATCTAGAATGCGGATAAACATACTTAGATAGTTTTTTTTGTAAATACATACATATTATAGAATATTCTCATGATTCTTTTATCTGTTCTTGACAATTAATCATTCGACTTTTGAGAGGGCTATTTCAAGGGTGGTCCGCACAAGACATCATAATAGAATTCGAACAATGTATGTAGTGGGTACAGGCAGAATTACCTTGACGTGGAGTAGGTATACATTGAATGCCGTGGAACATACTTAAGAGGGCCTAAGGGCCTTGTGTAAGGGTTAAGGCCCTTACCCATAAATCGGTCCATTTTCAAAAAAAGTCATAATAAATGTACTAAGAAATATGTGTTTTTGAATAACTCTTACAAATTTGTGAAATAAATTACATACATACACATATACTTAGATATATCCCCAAAGGGATGGGCAGAGGTGTATTACATACCTACATACAATCACGCCTTTATCTCCGGAGGGTTAGGCAGAGGTGCATTAACACCCACATTTCACCAATCAATGTATTTGGTCCCACGTAATAGGGGGTGAGCCTATTGCCGTATCCCTGGCACTATTGTTGACTCAAGCCATGCATATGAGGCTGAGTCTGGGCTGTATATATCTGTCTGATGTTAAACAGCCCTATCCCTTAGTCGCCTTGTACGACACCGCATGGGAAGAGATGGGGTGACCCAAATTCTACTCTGCGGGGAACCAACACGTCATAAATTCTTGTTAAGCATGCCCCTGTGGCGTGGCGGTAGTGAATGCGACTGCTACGCAGGAGGCGCGGGTTCGATACCTGCTGAGTGCAAATATTTGTATGCATGAATACGGGTATTTGCATTGGTCTGGGTGTTTCTATGTTTAATATGTACGTATTTACAAAAAAAAATCATTACCCGGCGGTATGGGCAAGATATGTTTTGTCATTACTCGGATAACTAATCACTCGGATTTTGCATACTCAACCATCTGTAGCGCCTGCACTAATAACACATTTATGTAGATAGTGTTGTTCATTTTATGAGGGTGACAAATCGATCCATACTTTAATATTATAAATGCGAAAGTAACTCTGTCTGTCTGTATGTTACGCATTCACGCCCAAACTACTGAACCGATTTGGATGACATTTCGTATAGGGGTAGATTAGATCTTGAGAAAGGACATAGGCTATGTTTGGTCGCGATAACCGACATCCACGCGGGCGGAGCCGCTGGCAAAAGCTAGTATTTTATATACCGCCTGGAAGTAGGTATTTATTATGTTAATATGATGAAAACATTCGCAACCTTCAGTCCGAATAGAGTTTAATAACGTATATTTTCTCAGAAATGTTTCTACTTAATTAATTTCCTCAATAAAAATCATTTCAACTGTAATTACACTTTGATTACTTTTCTTTTTGATGTAGGACTTTTACTTAATGACTTTACTTACCTTTTTTTTAATTTACTACAGAACGTGTTTATACGGAAATAATTTTCCTTATTATGAAGCCTCTAAATCTCTAGAGCGGTAGGCAGAAGTATATTACACCCAAAGGAGGACGGCCACGTTGTATGTAGCTTCGGCTCAGGCGTAGACATTTTTTTATTTAAATAAAAATGCTGCTATTTGGTAACTGAAGCTATTTATAAACCGATAATATGAATTGTTTAGTACCAACCTAATAAAAAAATGTTTTTTACGTGAATATTTTTATTTAATTTTCTTCATCACTTTCGTACACCAATGAAAAATGATAGCAGCCGCACACGTCAAGTGAATGACATAACAGTAGTCGAGTGTTGTTAGAGTAAGAAAATAGAATACCTACCCATGCCCTTTATAATTTTTCAATTTAATTATATTTTAGGCGTACATTTTGGTCTCAAATAAAAAATATTTAGATAGTGAATGAAAAATAAATCATTACTTACGAGTGTTACAGTCTTTGACAATATGTTGATAATTATATTTTTATTTATTAGTCGGAGGTTTTATTTTATTCTTTCTACAGATTTTTATGTGTGCAACATTAACTGCCTTATTGATAACGAATGTTAAACATATTGTGCTCAATCATATTAACCTCCTGCCTACCAGCGATACTTTTTGTTTAGTATGCTGCTTAAAGTTTAGTATTGTATTCCTTACACGTTTACATATATCGGGAAAATAGTGAAAAAAATCTCACGTCACGGAAAATGGTTTTTCACTATGTCCTTTATAAAGGACAAAGTGACGATATGACTACGTCCTTTATGAAGGATATAGATTTTTTATTGAACATAAATTTATATAAGCATAGGATGTATAATCAAAAACATTAAATATTCTTTCATTTTATGATTATTTATTTTTGAATACAAAAAAATCAATAGAAACTCAAAATTGTTCATACACAATGTGCCAAAATTAAACATTTATCTTCAAAAATAATCAAAAAGTTCATATAATCAACGTTAATTCCTAATTTATCTTGAATTTATCGTAAATAAACATCAAAAGGTGGGAATCACGTCTTTATACTAAAACTACTTATGTAAATTGGAATAAAGATGCCAGGTGAAATAGTTACATAATATCCAATTCATTTCACAAAAAACCTGTTTTTATTCATCAAACCTACTTGTCCTACAACGCTATTACTTCAGACCATTTTCGGGTAAGTGTAAGGCTACATTTGTATGGCATTCCTTGTAGGGTATCGATTTTATTAGAACCTTGCGCTTCGTGATTTTTTGCTTCAAGCATACTCTTCTCCTCCGAAACTACAGTGAGCTTCTTCTTCTTTGTCTGTTCCAAATTTTGTGCCCATATCCAATTTATACTCTCTTAGCTGCACAATATTTTTCTTTACTCTAAGTACTTTTTTGTTTATTAACTCTGCATTGCAGCCAAGCAGTAACTACAGCTAGGTTCAAAAAGTGTGAGATAATTGGCCCACTGCACTAATATAATGGTTAAATACTTTGATCACATCAGGCCTTCATATTTTTCCATGCTGCTTGGTCATGACCATGGCTTATTCTTGACGTGGTTTTAGCGTAGTGACAAGTAGACATCATGAAAACAGGCTTGTGGCAATAAAAGCAGAGACGTCTTCGTGTGAGCTGCAGAACTTACGAATCTCGTGGTAACTTAATTTTGAGTAAAGTTTGAAAGCAGAAACTCTGAGTGGACGTCGCAGTAATCCTTGAATAAGTGTAATTTAACGGTTCACCTGTTACACCTATCCATACTAATATTATAAATGCGAAAGTAACTCTGCCTGTCTTTCTGTCTATCTGTCTGTATGTTACGCTTTCACGCCTAAACTACTGAACCAATGTGGCATAGGGATAGATTAGACCTCAATAAAGGATAGGCTATGTTTGGTCCCGGTAACTCGGAACTGTTATGGCGGACCATCGCTTAGTAACTCTGTCGTGCGCAGGATTTGACTACTCACATATACAGGATGATAAAACTAAAGTCCAAAAAATCAATAATAAAAAGCTATGCTCATTAATTGATAATATAGACTGGAGTGAAATATATGATACAGAATGTCCAAATAAAATATATAACTGTATTAAAGACAAACTAAATGCATGTTACAAAGAATCGATCTATGAAAAGAATATTAATAAAAATAGTAAGAGGAATAAACAACCGTGGATAAATGGAAAAATAAATAATATGTGCAAAAAAAGGGATACGTTATATTTGGAGTGGAAAACAGATAACACTAACACAGAACTACGATTGAAATATAATAAAATTAGAAATAAAACTAGGAAATTAATAGAAACCTCACGAAATAATTACTATAAGGAGGAAATAAATGCTAATAAAACTAACGTTAGGAAACTATGGCAAATCCTTAATTCACTTACAGGCCATCACAAGGTATCTATAGACGAAAATATCCTCAGGGCCCTTAAAAAGGGTCAGATAGATGCAAAAACAATATCTGATAATTTTGCTAAAGAATTTAAAAACAGTGTACTGAAAATCCTACCTCAATGCAACCAAAATCTACTTGACATCTCTGAGTACACATACCCACAAAATAAATCTATTTATTTCAAAAAAGCTGCTCACAACACTGTAAATAAAATTATTAAAAGTTTGGACATCAATAAGGGACCAGGGGTAGACAACATACGATGCACAGACATTAAGTATAACAGTGATAAAATGGCTGAAGTCATAACCAAACTTATAAACTGTAGTGTAGAAAAAGGCCAATATCCACCAGAATTAAAAACAGGTATTGTTCGACCAATATATAAAAAAGGTAACCACGAGGAGTATTCAAATTACAGACCTATTACAATACTTCCCGTAATTGATAAAGTAATTGAAAAACATATATGCCATCAAATACACGAATACTACACTAAAAATGATATCTTGTCCATCTCCCAATACGGTTTCCAACCAAAGAAGTCTACAACTCAGCTACTGTCTAAATTCACTAATGAAGTCAACAAGTACTTAGACGACCAAAATCACGTAATTCTACTCTTCATAGACTTTAGCAAAGCGTTCGATACGCTAAGACATAACACACTCATAACTAAGTTAGACAACTCAGGTATCCGAGGACCACTCCTAACCTGGTGCAAAAACTATCTGGACGGCCGACAATGTATCGTCAAAGTCGGCGATACGATCAGTGATCCGTTTGACATAACTACAGGAACGGCGCAAGGTTCAGTCTTGGGCCCCTTACATTACCTCACATACGTCAATGACATGGAGCACGTAGTCCATCAATGTTCTATGTACCAATATGCCGATGACACGTGCTTGATAGCTGCTAACAAAGACATCAACGTAGCAGCGCAATGGCTTCAACAAGACTTCACACGAATTGGCCAGTGGTCTCACGATGCTGGACTGGCTCTAAATACCAATAAAACGAAAATTATACATGTTCACTCCAGCCATACCAAATCATCAAATGCATTCCAAATAATTGCACACAGTCACGATTGTCTACATAAAGCAACATTCAGAATCTCATGTGACTGTGATACGATCGAACATGTCACCCATCACACTTACTTAGGACTTGTTGTAGACAACCGATTTAACTGGAGCTATCACATAAACTTAGTATGTGAAAAATTACGAGCCATTTTGGCTAAATTTTATATTGTACAAGCAAAAATACCGTACAGTATCCTACGGAGTATGTACATTGCTCTAGCGGAGTCGATAATATCATATGGCATCACTAGCTACGGTAGAACTTTTAAAACACATATTGATAAAATTTTTAACCTACAAACTAGATTGTTAAAATTAATAGTACCCAACCACATAAGGCAAAAACACAAAGGCAACCCTTTAGAATTATTCACCTACTGTAATATACTCCCTATCCAGACGAAAATAAAAATGAACATTCTAATAGAACAACATAAGAACAAAGACATTCAAATACCCGTATCTCACAAAATTATAACTAGAAAAATGGCCAATAACAAGTTAGAAATACCGAGATTCAAAAATTTCTACGGGCGACGAACTATAGAATTTTTGGTTCCTAAGCTCATGAACGACATAAATCACGAATATTTAAAAGACTTTAATAATCAAAATTTTAAAGTGAAATATAAAAAATATTTCTATAATGAGAAACAACCTGTATAAGGCGTCGACTCCCACTCCCACTTCCTAACGCATAAACCGTATATTATATTAAGTAGGCACGCACGGGTGCGATGACGAAATAAAACTTGTGAATGATTTTGTGAATTAGAAGCACTATTATTAGTTACATGAAAGAATGTAATTGGGTACCGATACAAACCCTTTCGGTTTACTGGTACTTGAAAAAAAATGCAAATGTATACCATATATATTGAATAAAAAAAAAAAAAAAAAAAAAAAACTGACATCCACGCGGGTGGAGCCGCGGGCAAAAGCTAGTTTGTTATATTTTAAACCTGAAAAAGACATGATAAATTCATAATATCTTTCAATGTACTACACAAAGTACAGTAGAAGTACAAGTATCAAAACTTTAACTACCTACATTTGTTCTTTATATAGGACATTGAAAAGTGCTTCAAGGTTACTTGAACATTATTTATTTGTACATGGGAATAACATTGTATATCTACGTCACGTCAACTAATTACTAATTATTCAAAATCTAGATTTTTTTAAGAGTTTAACAAAATGGCAATTAATTGACCTACCTATGTGTGAGCACACCACTGCACAATCGCCCTCTGACATCATTTTGAAAAAAACTGTCTGTTGTGAAGTATCCTTGAATTTAGTTTCATATACCTAAATGTCTAATAGACGTTACTGTTAAATCAAATTAGTCATTTCATTCAATAATATGGTACCAGATTTTTTTCATTCTTATGTACTATGAGTAGTACAGATGTAGGTACGAGGTTAAATACTTCCAAATATTTTTTCAATGTGGGTTCGCTTGATACTACAATATTGTGCCTAATATTATTTCACAATAAAAAAAGACTATAACCATTTTCTTTTTGCTACGAAACAGCTGCACAGCAGAGAGCCGACTCTGGCCGTCTTCCTTTGCTGAATTTTTTTTTAACTACCTGCCCCTTCCGAGAGCTTCATACTTAACAGAGAGAAGGTCTTTGCACTACTCAGGAATCGAACCGACTAAAACTGCACACCGTCTCGAAACGCACTTCGGATGATCATGGTTCTAGTCTGTCAAGGAGTCAGAATTTTTTATTCCTCAAAGAACTTTAATTGATATTCTTTTATAAGCGACTAATTATTACCAGACAGATGTACATTTTAATTTCGTTCGGTTCACAATATTCTGTTATAGACAGGCCATTGACTGTAAATCTTCTAGTGTAGAGTGTAGCTAGACCAATAAAAAAAAATTGGACTCTGGAATATTAAACCTTAATCAAGACACGACAGCTAAAAGATTTTGAAATAAGTACGTAAGTATATTCTAAAATTACTTATTATAAATCGAATACATAGGGAAAAAGAAGAATTATCTCGGGCGGGACTCGAACCCGCAGTCTTTCCCTTACAGGGGGAATGCCTTGACCAATTCGGCTACCGAGACACGCCCGATGTGATTCAAATTTCCCGTCTTATACGTCTTTAAGGCGACGGTTACTTATTATAATCATAAAATTAAAAGCCCCCGACACTTTACCTCCCATAACTTTTGAACGGGTCGACCGATTTTCATCAAACATATCTAAAAACACTCGCACATAAGTCACGTTTAATACAAAAAAATTAAATTGAAATCGCTTCATCCGTTCGGGAGCTATGATGCCACAGACGGACAGACAGACGGACACGTCAAACTTGTAACAATTCTCTTTGCGTCGGGGGTTAATACAAAAACTAACGCCGAAGGGACGAAGCATTCATTCCAAATTCAAAATTCCTGATCGACAATTAAGATGCCAGTAACATACTCAATGAATAAAACCTTTTTCATGTTCAAATACCAAATATGACAAAGGATTAGGATGAAAGCTGTTCGTGATGTTCGCAAATTGAGTTTATTTGTTAGAAATGTTCCCAGCTGAGGGGGATAAAAGGACCATATCTACATATCAAATCTATCGTAAAATTATAAAACTGAATTGTTCATTTGGTTTGGTTCAAATTGAGAAATAATTTTTGTATGAATAGTCCATTTATTGAGGAAGGTTATAAGTTATATCATCCCGCTACTACTCAAGTGAGCTGAGCAGTCATCATTAATTTCAAGAAATCTGGCAGATTCCCTTTCATTATTATTTGGAAAATTACGGGCATGCGTATTAAAGAGGTGATATGGAGTTCAAGTTGGTATACCACGGGCATAGTCGGGGCGTGTCCACTAGTAGAAGATGTTCTACACCATCATTCTTGTTCGTTCATTGTTACCGGTTCGATCTCAGACTTGAGCTTCCACATTTCTTTCATTATCTCACATCTGCTCACTTTTCAACTTTGCATGTCCGGAAAGCCAGTGGTCCTGATGGTATTCCAGCGGCTGTACTTAAAAAATGTGCAGCGGAGTTATCTCCTATGCTAACGCGGCTGTACCGACTGTCCTACAGTTCGGGTACAGTGCCTTCGGCTTGGAAGGAGGCGAATGTCCAGCCGATCCCCAAGAAGGGGGATCGCTCTCTCTCTCGGCCTGCCTCCTAGACTGTGTAACTGGGTTGCAAGCTTCCTGCAGGGGCGCCGTATTCGCGTCCTTTGTGATGGACGAGCTTCGGAGTTCTTGCAGGTAAATGCTGGCGTGCCGCAGGGTTCCATTTTATCTCCCACTCTCTTTCTTCTGCATATCAATGACATGCTCTGTAACGGAAACATTCACTGCTATGCAGACGACAGCACCTTACATGGGAGTTATCACGCACATCCTGCGGCCAAGCAGTCTGATATCGCGGAAAAAAGGCAGCTTCTTGTCACAGAGCTGGACCGGATCCTGGACCACATTTCTCAATGGGGCGCTAGGAACCTGGTCGAGTTCAATGCCAAGAAGACCCAGGCATGTGCGTTTACAGCTAAGGTATCTCCTTTCCTTCCCCTTCCCACTCTTCAGAGCACACCACTGCCACTGCAGGATCACCTCACTATCCTCGGTATGGATGTTCGCTGCAAACTGAATAACAAAAACTATATCGAGAGTATCATCAAATCAGCCTCGCGTAAACTCGGAGTCCTGAACAGAGTGAGACGTTTTTTCACGCCGGAGCAGCGGTGTCTTCTATACAAGACCCAAATTCGTTCCTGCGTGGAATACTGCTCACATCTCTGGGACGGCTCCGCAAAGTACTTATTAGATGCTCTCGACAGGTTGCAGCGACGTGCGGTCCGCATTATTGGGGATCCCGAGGTCACGAACACCCTCGAGCCTTTGCAGATGCGTAGAGATGTTGCGTCTTTGGCAGTTTTCTACCGTCTCTACCATGGTGAATGTTCTGACGAGCTCTTCCAATTAGTCCCACCCTCCCCTTTCCTTCACAGGACGACACGTGCAGGGCTAAGATGTCATCCATTTACGGTGCAGAGTATACCTACTAGAACCAAGCGTTTCAGTGATTCATTCCTATGCCGCACCACTAAGACCTGGAATTCCCTGCCAGCTCACGTGTTTCCTTCTTCCTACAGTCCCGGGTAATTTAAGCGGGGCGTGAAAAGGCATCTAATGAGGCCGTCAAGCTGAGTGCCACCACTGTTAACATGGTAAATGTTTACGATGGTGACCCTCTTTCCGAGACTTTGCCTTTAGCTTAACATCAGGCGAGGTGAAGTCAAATTGACGTGTCCTGTATAAAAAAAAAAAAATGTGTGCAATTTAAAAAAAAAGGAAAATAAAAATAAAACCATATAGTCAGCGTTGGTAGCTTAATGGTTAAAGAGTCGGCCTTACGATCGAAAGGTCCCGGGTTCGAATCCTGGCCATTACACTACCGACGTGAACCCATTCCTAGCACAAGCAATTTAGCTTAGCTGGAGGGGTTAGAGGGAATAGCAATTTCGGTTCTAATATTCTTTATAAAAAAATTAAAAAAATATCCTTGCACCCAAAGGTTCACTGATCGAAAATTGCTATATTTTTGAGTTCACCATTGTAAAACGAGCCTCTGTGGCGTGGCGGTAGTGCACGCGACTGCCACGCAGGAAGGGCGGGTTCCATTCCCGCTCAGTGCAAATATTTGTATGCATGAATATTGCTATTTGCATTGGTCTGGGTGTTTCTATGTTTAATATGTATGTATTTACAAAAAAAAAAAAATATATAAGTATGTTTATCCGCATTCTAAATTCCATAATACAAGCTATAAAAGCTTACCATGGGTCTAGATAGCGTTGTGTAGAATGTTCAAAAAAAAAAAAATATTCTTCTTCGATTACATCAGGAAAAATGCATTGGTCCCATGGTAAGCATAGCTTAACTAGCTTGTCTATGGAATCTAGAATGCTGATAAACATACTCTACTTTTTTTCTTGTAAATACATCATTTATCACCCAGAACAATGCAAAAACCCATATTCATGCATACAAATATTGGATCGAACCCGCGCCTCCTGCGTAGCGGCCGCATTCACAACCACCACGCCACAGATGCCTTTAATATAGAAAATAGTAACTAACTGTTATGTCTCTTTGTTCTACAGGTGGCGAGATACATGGCACCACACTATGGTTGGTGGTGTGTGGTGCCGCGGCGCTGGTAGTGGCCGCTCTGGTGACCCTCGCGTGCTGGATCGCACGCCGGAGGAACACGCTCGCACATAAACTTGGTAAGTTTTCTATTAACACTTACGCTGGAACACTATGTTCGGTGTGATTATTTGTATGTATCTGAAACTCTCTACTGCATGCAAATCGTCTATATACAGCGTTTACAGTGTATAAAGCGTCGGTAGCTTAGTGGCTAAGGAGTCGGCCTTACGATCGAGAGGTCCTGGGTTCGAATCCTGGCCATTACACTACAGACGTGAACCCCCTCCTAGCACAAGCAATTTAGTTTAGTTGCAGGGGTTAGAGGGAATATTAGTAACTTCGGTTCTAGTATTCTTTATAAAAAAAAACGGTGAATTTTTGAAGGGCTGTAAGGGCTATCTTAATCGCTTTAGTTACAGCAAAATGTCCTTAGGAGACCTTCCCTAACCTTTTGAGATATTTTGAACTAGATTCACAGATTTTAACAAAATAGTACATTCAGCAAGATATATGCTAAAAAGAACCTGCAGAAACACTTTCGCCTTCCATATTGATTCTTGGTAGAGTAGAATATGAGTTTGAAAAACATCGGAAAAAATGAAATGCTCAAGTGAGACTTGAACCCACGGCCTTTCCCTTACAGGGGGAATGCTCTCCCAACTGAGCTTTTGAGCCACACCTCAAGTCTCACTTGAGCACTTAATTTTTTCCGATGTTTTTCGAACTTTAAAGTTAGCATAATAAATGCTATAAAATATTGAAATAAAACCACTTTTTACGGATTCTATCGCGATATATTTGTTATTATTACTTTTTAACCCGACGTTTCGGCTGCTTTACAGCAGCCATGTTCGCGGTGTGACTCACGAGTGAAGTAGAAGTGAAGTAGAAGATATCATGCTATAAAATATTCATTCAAATATATTAGGAGTATCGTAGGTGACTAAGGGATAAGGCTGTTTTCCGTCCGACAGCAAATATACAGCCCATGACAAAATTCCCGCTTCAAACAAAGCAATAGGCTCGTTATTACGTAGGAGCAAAAACCATTCTGAAGTGACTTGTGACATTTGTACTAAGGCGGCAAACGCGGTCCAGACAAGGCGTTGGTCTTCCAGCCGCCCCGACGTGCCACCGCGGTCCGCTCACCCGGCTCCGCGACCCACTACCTTCGCAAGTCCCCGTCACCGACTGCACCGGCCCCACCCGCACCACCAGCTCAGGCGAGCACCCCGCCGGCTCAGCCTACCCTCAATAATGTTGCTACTACCGTAAGTAATTATATCTTCTCTTCTTCCGAGTGCTAACCCTGACTTCAGTTAAGTCGAAGGTAGAGTTACGAGACCGAGCGATTATCTGACCCTCTATCAACAAGGAAAGCCTGCGTCAAGGCCTCATCGTGCACTTTGGAGCCTTGGGTCTGGGGTTGAGTTACAAGAGTAACAGTCTGACAATCCATCAGAAAGGAGAATCTCATGCTGTACTGCTTTTCGGTGGAGCCGCCTGTCACCCTAGCAGAAGGAGGCCGCGGCAACGGCGCAAAGTGCGCCTCCCCATACCCGGGGCTAGATAGGGACACTATGGTCCCCACAACCCGAAGTGGGGCCATCTTGAAAGAGATGGTCCTGGGTCTGCCGGGGTGCGAGAGATATGCTTTCGGCAATCTCTCCTCCGGCAACCAAAGACCGAAGACGGCGTGCGTTTAAGTCGGTTCGAGTCCGTCATAACCACCTCCATCGGCGCCAGGGGAGTGGTATCCGTGGGGATTTTTCGCAAGATAAAAAAAAATGCTGCACTGCTTTGGAGCCGTGGGTCTGGGTCGAGTTATAGGAGCGCTCATAACGACTATCCTTCAAAAAGATCAGTAGGTCTTCTAGGTAAGGTTATCTTGGGTACTGAAAATTGAGGCTTCATACACCACCATAAGTTATCCTTTCAGTTTAACTAGGAAACGGTCAGGCATCGATATCTGAAATGAGACCAGGTTTTCTGGCTCCAAATACCCCCAATTAATGCTACAAATCTTTGTATGGCCTAGAACCTGGACCAGAGCCTTGCTCGCTTCATCAGGTGCACCTTCTAACAGATGCCTTTGGCTTGAACCTCGAATACCATAGAAGATACACCCATCACCCCATAAAACTTGCTTCTCTTTCGTTAGCCAACTGGAGGTACCAGCCCGCACTCTCCAACAGCTCCTATCGAACCAACCCCCCTGAGCAAGGAACTAGCCGATGCCAACGCTACGGAGAAGACCAAGGTAGCTGAACCAGAGACCACTGATGGAAAGCTTGGTGACCTGCACTTCAAGCTACGGTGAGTCTTAATTTCAAAGAGCTAGGGTTACTTTTTGCTTAACTATTATTTCTAAGGTATCGGATGATAAGTTAAATTGCGGTAATTGACAGCTTCCAGAGGGTTTCTAAGAAAAAGTTAATCGAATGCAAACCTATAACTTCTATACATCTAGGTAAAAAGAGAGTTAGAAAAATAATTTCACCGTTTCTTGTAAAAAAATTGTATGTATAAATATAAGAAATTGATACAATTGTGTTTTGTATACGAGTACATATATATATATAAATAAAAATATTTAGTTATTATTACATATAAATACGTATTTTGCCAGAAATTATCCCACTGTCGAGGTTATTTAAGTAAAATAGATGTAGGGTGTTACGTAAGTTGTAACTTCTAATATCAGAAATACCGGGAAAACTATAAAATAGCAGGTAATTATCCGGGTTAACAGTACCGGGTATTTCCAATATTTGCAATAGTTACAGATTATCTACTATTATAGATATTTCCCGGAAGCCTCTTTCACGCTTCTATGAAACGTGCCTGATTAAAACTTTGATAATACGAAACAATATTATTCATGAAACTCAGAATTGAGTCTCTAATACGTCGCACTGCCTACTCCTTTGGACCTATTTAGTAGTATCTAATAATACATCTGAAATGTTAGTATGTTCGTTTTAACGTTTTAATCTCTGAAAGTTTAATCCAATAAAACATAATAATAATAAGCACAATAAGCACAGATTACCTGGGCCTCGATTCAAGCAAAACCAAAATGGCGCTGCAAAAAACGGCATTAAATAATAAATTTTAAAGGTGATGCGATTAAAATTCAAAATAAATGACTTTTTGCATAGTAATTGAAAAAGTGTATTGAAACTGTTTTCATTCATTTTGAACTTTAGGTGAATAGAAATAAAGTCTACAATTTAATGCCTTTTTGCTGTGACTTCGGCACCACAGTGGTTTAATTTTAGTAGAATCGCGGCCTGATAGTTGTGTCAGCAGTATACACACGTCCATACTGTGTCCATAGGCCGCGGTATCCGCTTCCCTGCTTGTCTTACGTTGGCTTGGCTTATACAATTGGGTAATTATCCTGTAGTACAAAATAAATTATCTAACCAAGCTTATTAAATTAAGAATGGTAAAAGGGCAGTAAAAAATGCGTCGGTTCTTATTTTATAGTTTTTATTTGTTTTTAATCATCCACCCAACCTTTAATAGTAACTGATTTGACTATTAAATTTTATGACGTCACAAATTCCTTATCGTTTTGACGTTTAGTAAAAAATAACTAATTTGAGTAGTCAGTAGAATACCCAAGTAGATTTTTATGCATTTTTTCCTGTCTTTGCTGTAATAAAATTAAAAATCTGGAGTTAGTTCGCTAGTGAGAATACAGAAACAGTAGGGAACGTTCATATCTGACGGAACTTGCGTCGCGTATTATCGGTCGCGTAACGCCAGAACAGAAAAATGTATAGAAAAACACTTGACCGTTCACACTCAACCGAGGTTACGTTAGTGCGTCGAGTGTTCTTTCTCTCTTTCTCATTTGTCTGTTCTGGCGTTACGCGACCGATAATACGCGACGCAAGTTCCGTCAGATATGAACGTTCCCTAAAACGACGCCAGTCGAGAGATGAATAGATAACTAGAACAAAGGATAACGGATGAACCCGCGAAGCACAACTAGTAAATAATTAAACATCAAACCGAAATTCAAGAGAAAAGCGAGTTTGTGTCCAGTTTTTTTTTCATTTATTTTTTATTTTAAAAAGAATATTAGAACGGAGGTTACTAATATTCCCTCTAACCTCTCCAAATAACCTAAATTGCTTGTGCTAGGAGTGGGCTCACGTCGGTAGTGTACTAGCCAGGATTCGAACCTAGGACCTTTCGATCGTAATTCCGACTCCTTAACCACTTACTTCTTAACCTTTCTGTCTCACTCCCACAACAACATTGCATCATCGAGAACTGAAACAAAGAAATTAAATGAGTGTGTATTACTCATACACAACGGTATTATTTGTTCGGGGGGAAATGCCGCTCATTCCGGGGGTGAGTCACGGCTGCATACTGAATGCGTCACTCTTATTATACCTCACTCTTATTAGAATACACGGAATGGAACTCGAGGGAAATTTCGCTGATACGGATTTAAAAGTTAATGCATATGGAAATGCAAAATACAGTATACCTTAGGTACCTATAAATAAATAAATATTCCACAATATTCTACACAACGCTATCTAGACCCATGGTAAGCTTAACTAGCTTGTGTTATGGAATCTAGAATGCGGATAAACTTACTTACTTAGGTACTTTTTTTGTAGAAACACCCTGCCAAAGCAAATAGCCATACGTATACAAATATTTGCACTGAGCGGGGATCGAACCCGCGCCTCCTGGTTAGCAGCCGCGTTCACAACCGCCACGCCACAGAGGCTGGCAATAGATGAACTCATTGCAAAAATTTCCATTTTTAATTTTGAACGATTACTTAAAAACTTAATTAGGTATTAATTAAAAACGCTCTCAATTCGGATGTTTATAATATATTTTTTATTGTTAATTACTGATCATAAAAATATGTTATTCGTCCTCCTAAACTTTTCCTAACTCAGTTGAGGTCAGCTTTCAGGCTAACTACGAAACGGCCAACTCTGATATTTTCACAATCGACTGCCATCTGACCTCTACAATGCACTGGGGATATCGAATTTCTATAAATAGACCACGTTGTTTGACTCTTTATGGCTCCAACTGCTCGTAAAGAATGATCACCCTTCTACAAACTGACCTGAGTTACTTAACTTCGTAATGTGCCTTGGATTTTGAGAAAGGAACAAATTACTGTTTTTCATTGTAGATGAATGTACCTACTTACATATTTACACTATGCACATGCCTATGCAAATGTCTGCATGCAGCATGCCAGGTAGAGGCACGACTTCATACTGCGGAAGCTGTCGTTTAAGAAAAATAAACATGTCATTTTCTTAAGGTCAGATGTAATAGCAGATACTCGTATGTTCAAAGTGACCTTTTCTAACTTTTCTCGATGTTCTATTGTTAGGGACCGCCGGGAAATCAATACATTGTCCGGTCTCGGCTCATGTTACAGCGTGACGTAGTTACTAGCTAGAATTAACCATATTTACACAGACATATTGCTGTAATTAAGAGCGCCATATTCATCGAAATCGCTAATACTCTAAATAGATAATACTAAATAAACTACTACTAAACTACATACTTCAACACTGATCGGAAATGGCCGCAATTTTTTTCCTCCGATAATTTTTCCGTAAAATAAATTTAGCCGTATATATATTTCGGCACAAATACATATTTACCTACATAATATCCATAATATACTTATATAACATATAAATAAAAAAAAATACAAGCGCCTAAGATCTGCGCGTGACAACTCCCGACGGCACTGAATTTTCCGCCCCTGAAGCCTGTTGGTGTCAAGATTATCTTCATAATATTAATCCCTTCAAGTGAATTTCGATTTCTTATTCTACATAACGGTGGGACAGGACGCATAGGACGCCGCTCCCTAGGCAACGGGAGGCTCCACGGCAACGTCAGCCAAATGCCAACGCGCCTGTCAGTGTCCGTGAAACCCATGTAAAATAATTTTAATGTTTATATTTTTACTGCTTTTTTGTGTACAGTGTTTTAGTGTAAGTTACAGTTATGAACATTTTTTATTAGTATATAATATATAAGTGCATGTCACTACAAAGCAGCGATGTGGAGGTAAGTCAACCTACTGCGTCGTTATTAAATCGAGTGCGATGCCCTCACTGTTCCCAAGCCCGTTTTTTTAACGGCGAGAGAGGCTTGAGAATACATGTCGGGAAAGTACACAAACCCCGACATGTGTTTTCAAACCCTTCTTTGCCTACCGGTACTGCTACCGTCTTCGACCACGGTCAAATTGAAATTCCCTTTTGGCAAAAATTGACTCAATTTAAAAATTCCGTTCCGATTTTAAAGCGGATTCCTCGTGGTGCAAGACCTACCGTTGCGAAAAGCTTATCCCAATGTATGGGTCTTGTAGTTCGAGAAAACTCTAAAACGACTTGGGAGCAGTTACTCACCTTCCCGTACAAAATTTTACATGTCAGGAAAGAAAATCGATCAGCTAGAAATTCACTAACTTCACAAATTAAAATTAATTGCAACGATTCTCTCGACAATTTAGACCCAAAATTTTCAATTTTTCGCAAAAGTAATGTCTACAATTTAGTGGAATCTAAATTAAGGGATGGTGACATTAGTGGTGCATCGAGACTACTGTTTAGTAACGACGTAGTGGCGCCTTGCTCTCCGGAAACTCTTGCTGGTCTACGGAGTAAGCATCCGGCGCCTGCAGATGGCCTTTCTTTTCCTGAGACGCCTGACGCCAACCCTGATTGCCTGTGCGTAACAGCCAAGGATGTGTTGGCAGCCGTAACCTCCTTTCGAAGTGGCTCTGCCGGCGGCCTCGATGCATTGACCCCACAACATTTGAAAGATCTACTGGGGCCGAGTGCTGGGGAGGCTGGCGAGGCACTTCTGAAGGAGCTTACGGCACTTATGAATATGATGCTCTCCGGCAGTGTGGACGATGCCATCATAGACATTCTGTATGGAGCTAATTTGTGTGCACTACGCAAGGGAGATGGTGGCATTCGTCCCATTGCCGTGGGATGCACGTATCGCCGTATGGCAGCCAAACTTTGCTGCCGATATTATAAAAATGACCTGGCCATGAATTTCCAGCCCCTCCAACTTGGTTTTGGCTCCAAGGGGGGCTGTGAGGCTGCCATACATGCTTTGTCAACCTACCTTGACTCCGGGAAAAGTGAGGTAATTCTCAAGGTTGACGTGAAGAATGCTTTTAATTCGGTGAACAGGGATACCTTGTTGACCCAAGCTAAATTAGAAACCCCCAAAATTTATAATTTCCTTTGGCAATGCTACAGGTACCCCTCTAAATTATTATATAAGGACAATCTTTTAGAATCTGCTGTTGGCTGTCAACAAGGAGACCCTCTTGGACCGGTAATTTTCAGTCTGGCAATTCAACCAATTATTCGGCGGTTAAATTCAAAATTTAATGTATGGTATCTAGATGACGGGACTTTAGGGGGAGACGTGGAGACAGTTCTACAAGATTTGGCCCTCATTAAAAATGAATTTAGCTTAATAGGTTTAGAACTAAACGATAACAAATGTGAGGTTTTTTTAAATAACGTTTCGGACAAAATTTCTACTATTTCTAAATTCAATTTATTAACTCCCAACATTAAAATTATAGAAAAAGACTCTCTACGCCTCCTCGGGTCCCCAATCCTAGAAGATGCCTATACCCCTTTTATAGAGGAAAAAATTCAAAATTTTAGTGACATTTCGGACCGCTTACTTAAAATTAATATGCATTCGGCTTTCACTATTCTTCGGTATTGCCTTTTTGTACCTAAATTCACCCATGCCCTCCGATCCACACCATTTTGGAAACATTTAAGAATTTTAGAAAAAATGGACAAAATTATAGAAGATACCCTCAGAAAAATTTTAAACGTGACTTTGGATGACCGAGCTTCACTACAAGCGTCTCTACCGATCCGCTTGGGTGGACTCGGTATTCGTAAAATTTCAGACGTCAGCCTGCCAGCGTTCCTGTCCTCAGTCCACAGTACGGAAGAATTAACTAGGAAAATTCTTGCACCTACACTATTTAATTCTGAAGTATTGTGTAAGGCTGATGCAGTGAATGCTTGGAAAATTGCATGTCCAAACACCGATCTCCCAAAGAACCTTTTCTCACAGCGTCAGTGGGACGGGCCGCTCTGCAGCTTAGTAAGACAAAATTTACTAAATACATGTTCTAATGCTGTTGAGCGTGCCCGTTTGCTGGCGGTTGGAGTGTGGGAATCGGGTCTTTGGTTACAAGCTCTTCCGTCGTCTAACGTAGGAACTATGTTAGACGACACTACCTTCCGCATTGCAACATGCTTACGTTTGGGTGCGCCATGTGTTTCTCCGCATCGATGCCGTTGTGGAGAGGCTGTTGACCGACTCGGACACCATGGCCTGTCGTGCTGCAGGAGTGCGGGGCGATTTCCACGGCATGCCAGCCTTAATGACATAATCCGCCGAGCTCTTGTCACCGCCGGTGTGCCAGCTGTGCTAGAACCTAACGGTTTGGCGCGCGACGATGGCAAGAGACCGGACGGCATGTCATTAATGCCTTGGAAGATGGGTAGGGCTCTGGTGTGGGACGCAACATGCGTCGACACCATTGCCCCTACCCATATACCTGGCACGGCTGGCTGTGCTGGTGCTGCCGCAGCTTCTGCGGAGGCTCTCAAGCGGCGCAAATGGGTCATTATCAGGCGACTCATTATTTGGTTGACTTCGGTGTCCAATTTTTTTTTTCAGCTAAGGCTTTACTTACATGAAATATAAAATCTAGTGTTAATTTAAAACATTTCAGTAGTTGAGGGAACTGTATAGACTGAATGGTTATGAAGGGATTTCACTTTTTTTTAATGGTGTCCACCGAAATCAACATTTTTATCACCGAAATCAAATAATAAAATTATTTATATTTTAAAGACTATTTCTTCATATTAACTGCCTAAGCACTTAAAAGAACATAATAAATGGTCTCTAAGTACTTAATTGTACGTTCATTTTACACTAAAACATTTTATTTTATAAAATTATGATCATTTATTATGAAAAAAGTACAAAAATTAACTTTGGTAGGTGCATACATTATTATATAAAATGTAATAAAAAAATAGTAAGTAGTCTTAATAACCTAAAAACATCTAGTCTTGGTTGAGATCTAACTTAATCACAGATATTTTCTTATTGTTAACAATCACCACAGAGATCACTTAATCATATAAATCTTTTGAACAACATTAACAATTATAGAAAGTCCTTAGTTACTTAAATAATAGCTAATAGTATTTGTATTTTTATTCTGAAACGTCTCTTGAACAATATTTAAAAAAAAGTATATTAAGTACCCAACATAAAATTAACACGGTAATAAACTTGCTCAAAATAAAATGCTCAGGTCCAGTTTTCAATCTTAATTAAAAAAAATTAAGACCCTCATCACTACTTTCTTCAGAATTTACAAACTTGGATAATACTTCATCCATTACTGTTGGGGCAATATTTCCACAATCTGTCGACACATAAGTGCAGAAACTATCACTTTCGCGTAATCCAATGTCTGAATCCAATGAATCTGCCATTATCACAATACTGAAACAATATGAAAAAAAAATTGGCGATCTTAAAATAAATAATAATAATAAATACTGTATGACAATTCTTACACAAGGCGTTGTGTAGGGCACGCCGTAATAGCGGCGGTAAGACCCATCATGGAGGAGTGGCTAGAGAGGCCACACGGCAGCCTCTCGTACCGGCTGACGCAGGTGATTATCGGACACGGGTGTTTCGGGAGTTACCTGTGTCGGATCCGGAAGGAGCCAACGTCCGAGTGCCATCACTGTGATGCGAGCGAGGACACGGAGCTGCACACGCTGACCGAGTGCCCGGCGTGGGACACGCCGAGGCGGGTCCTAGTGGCGGCTCTGGGGGTGGGAGTCCTCACACTCGCCACGTTGCTCACAGCGATGGTAAGATGCGCGAACACTTGGGGTGCGGCTGCCTCCTTCTGCGAGCAAGTAATGCTCGACAAGGAGGCGGCCGGTCGGGTCCGGACTAGACTCCGGGCTCCGGGCCCGAGAAGCCCGCGCAGAGCGAAGGCGAACCGGACGTCGGAGGTCGCAGAACGACCTCCGTCCTCCATGAGCGCTGGCCTGGGGGTGACCGGTGGAGCCGCCTGTCACCCTAGCAGAAGCAGGCCGCGGCGGTGGCGCAAAATGCGCCTCCCCGTAACCGGGGCAAGATGGGGACACAGTGGTCCCCACAACCCGAAGGGGGCCATCTCGAAGGAGATGGTTCTGGGTCTGCCGGGGTGCGAGAGATATGCTTTTGGCAATCTCACCTCCGGCAACCAAAGACCCAAGACGGCGTGCGATTTAGTCGGTTCGAGTCCGACATAACCGCCTTCACCGGCTCCGTGGGGGTGGTATCCGTGGGGATTTTTCGCACGATAAAAAAAAAATTATAAAAAAAAAACACAAGGCGTTGTGTAAGAATTGTCATAAAGTATTTATTATTCTATCTAGCCCAAAGTAAGCTACATATTTATATATTTCGAAATATATACTTATAATACATAGAAACACCCAAACTCTTGAGACAAATATTTATGGATCACACAAATATTTGACTGGTGGGAATCGAACCCACGACCTCGTTATTCGTAGTCGCACATTTCGACCTCCAGACCAACGAGGCAGTCGAAAAATGCAAATAAATAACAATTGATTGATTTCGGTGCTTTCAATATTGATTTCCGTGCAAGTATTTCCACCGAAATCAAGGGCACTGAAATCAAAATATTTAAGAAAATCCTATATATTTTTAAAAGTAAGCTGTATTATGAATAATTATGTTTTTTATTGAAATCTAATACATAAAAGACACACTTTTAATATAGCTTTACATTATTAGTTCAAATAATTGAGGAATAAATGGATTCACCGAAATCAATTTTAGGTATATACCAAGCCACCGAAAATGATTACGTACCTTAACAAAACAGTGGGGCGATGACACACAGACGTCTTGTCCTTACCACCGGTGCGGTGTAACTAACAGTTTGTATTACTCGAACGACTATTCTCGCAGTCGCTAGAGTACAGAATAATGAACGAATCGGTGCGCGCCACTGAAGTCAATTCTGAACGTTGGACGTAAAGACAACTAGTTATAACTTGTCTAGTAATGCCTATAATGGCTTAGTAATGTTATAAATTGAGTAAATAGTTATCAAGTTGTTTGTGAATATATGCACATAATAACACCTTTATTGGAGAAAAAAGATAAAAAATAATTTCCGCAGCAATACGGGGCCGGACGCGACACCGAGGTCAATATTTCCGTAGTTTTAATTTTTTTAAACTAACTTTTACGTAATTTATCTAAAAAAAACTTCAGGCCGCTCCTACTATTTTGATCGTACATGTTATAGAAAAAAGAATCATATTGATAAATAATATACAAGTATTGGATTTCGACGCGGACTCGCCTATTTGAGCCATCTGAGAATGACCCAAATACTCTAATCTTATCGGAGATTACGAATTTGTGCCGTTTGGAGTCGAAACGTTGGGGTCATGGGGTCCGAGCGCCCGCAATCTCTTCAGGGAGATTGCGAAGCGTATGGTCGACGCTTCCCGTGACCAGAAGGCTGGCCTCTTCTTAGGTCAGAGATTAAGCATTGCCATACAACGTGGCAATGCTGCCAGCCTTCTGGGAACGCTACCGCAAGAGGCATGCGATGCGGAGGAATTTCATGACGCGTTTTAATAATATTTTAGTACAATTTGTAAATATGTATTTTAGTTTTACTTTATTTAGTTTTAGTTTTATTTTAATAATATGTATTTTAGGTTTACTTTATTTAGTTTTAGTTTTATTTAAATAATATAGGTATATATTTCATTAACCTGTAAATAAACGTATTGTTAACTACTAAATATATGATATCTAATAGATAATACTTTATTTGTACATCATGTTTACAATATGTACCAACATCGAGATAATATATTAATATTTGTAGGTATGTAAAAGTAGGTATTTAATTTATTTATTTATTTCAAATCACACGATTCATATCTGGTTAGTAACAATATAACTTAGAACTAGTGTTAGTATTCAATTCATTTGCATCATAATTAAATTACAATAAAAAGAAAGTAAAATGAAATTAAAATGAAATTTATGAAATACTTTAAGTTAAATAAAATAAAAGTAATTTAAATTGAGGAAAAAAAATCGAATTAAAACAAAATAAAATGAAATAATAAAATTGATCGCCTTTTTTTTCTTAGTACACACATTAGGTAGGTACTTACTTTCTCGGCCAGTCAGTACACATTTTTAATCGACCCTGGATACGCATCCATAAACTGAAATAGAATAAAACTTCACTTTTTTACGGATATTTTCTTTCAGCCAGACTCAGTTCAGCTGCTATCTCTAGACTAGACTATTGAAAACTCAATAAGTGACTTGTTAAAAGTTATTTTTAATGACCAATGACGCTTATTCTGTATTATTAAACTAACTAAAATACGCTAAAAATCTCTAAAATGATATTATACACCCAGATTGTGTAGTCATTTCGTAAAAAAAGATTTCGGACAGTTTCGATAGCAAAAGTACGTGGGCATGTTATGTGGGACTCGAACCGACTACAAGGACTATTATCCTAAGAACGATTTTCGACCTTATGACCATAGATAGTTCAGTCATGACCACAAACAAGTTATAGTCTCCTCTTTATGGATTCTGTGGTCATGACAACCCTTTGACGACCTCTGTGGCGCAGCGGTGGACATTTATTTCATTAACGAATAAATGTCCCTGAAGTTTTCATTTACAAGTTCATGATAGTGTGCACTTATTGTAACACTTTTAATGCAGTGCCAGGGTAGTTAATACTTTTAATTATTTCGGTCACGGCAACATAGTGTATTGCATTATTCTACCTGAGCAGTGTCACGCTTGCTCTTGTATTTACGTGACATAATAGGATCTTTTGTTTTGCTGTTCAAAACATTTTGTTCCCTTTGTACATCCTTTAAAAGCTTTAGATGACACACTGGTACTTATCATCATCGTCCACATAAAGACGTTAGTCCTGATTGCATCAGAAATCACGGTGCCCTCGGAGCTCAGGGTCCGCCTTCCGGCTCTTCCTCCTCCACTTCGCACGATCTTGGGCGTCAAAGGTAGTGAGACCGTTTGCACGCATGTCCCCCTCAACGACGCCAAGCCAGCACTTCTTGGGCCTACCCCTTCTACCTGGACCGGGTGGGGGCGCCATTGGAAGGCATTTATTGCACTGGTACTTATATTGATATCAATGCTGATATAGATATTCACTAAAATTGTTGTTCTGCTTGTTTATTTCGAAAATAAATCGCAGGTTACATACCACCAGTTGCTTCTTCGACTCCTAAATTATGTTTTAGTGCTACGAGTATATAACCAGGATCAAGAATACGAAGGCTCTCCTTAGGCAGTTTAGGTTTGATGTAGGAGGTAGTTCTGCTAGGCATTAGTGAGGACGTTTTTCACTGTAGCCCTACTACTGCCGCCAGCTTGGTCCGTGTCCGATACATTATAGGTAAGCGTTTTAGATCAGTATGAAGGGAAATAATCCATACTAATATCACAGTCTAACGATTCATACTACATACAGTCGGTCAACGAAGCCGTCTAGACAGAGCAATCGTGCGGGGGGAGAGGGGTGGTAGGGGACGGGGTATTACTCGGTACGCCCATACATTTTACTCGGTACTAAGGATTCAGGGCTGTCTCATTTTTGTAATCACACTAATCACGTGGTTTTTTTTTCAAGGCTCCTTTTGTTTGTTAAAATAGTTTTTTTTTTCGTTTTCTATATTTAGCTATCCAAGATGGCGGACACGAAATTTTCACAAAAATCGATATGGGTATCGTTTCCAGGGTTTTTGGGGTCGCTGATTGCGAATATATCATCCATTTCGCGATCCAAGATGGCGGACTTGAAATTTTTACCAAAATCGATATGGGTATCGTTTTCAGGGTTTTTGGGGTCGCTGATTGCGAATATAACATCCATTTGGTGATCCAAGATGGCGGACTCGAAATTTTCATTAAAATAGATATGGGTATCGTTTTCAGGGTTTTTGGGGTCGCTGATTGCGAATAAACATCCATTTCGCGATTCAAGATGGCGGACTCGAATTTTTTACCAAAATCGATATGGGTATCGTTTTCAGGGTTTTTGGGGTCGCTGATTGCGAATATAACATCCATTTGGTGATCCAAGATGGCGGACTTGAAATTTTCACTAAAATCGATATGGGTATCGTTTTCGGGGTTTTTGGGGTCGCTGATTGCGAATATAATATCCATTTCGCGATCCAAGATGGCGGACTCGAAATTTTGACCAAAATCGATATGGGTATCGTTTTCAGGGTTTTTGGGGTCGCTGATTACGAATATGTTATTCATGATTGCTACATGATGACAACAAGATGACTGGATGGATGATATATTCGTAATTAGCAACTCTTAAAACCTCCAAAACGATGCTCATGTTGACTTTGTGGGAAATTTCAAGTCCGCTATCTTTGATCGCTAAATGGATTTTATTATACGTAATTAGTCACCCCGAAAACCTCGATTTGTTTTTTTTAAATTTCAAGTCCGCCATCTTTGATCGTCGGTAACATGGTCGTCAAGCCCGATAGCAGACAATTGCCGGCAGGCAATCGTACGATGGGAAACTGTCGACTCCCTGCTGATCGTGTGTAGCCGCAAAACTGACAGCAGGGCATGGCCACCAGGCCAAAATCGCTTTCGTGTGTGGGCGCTGTCGACTTAGGACTGCAGGCCGCCCGATACGATTTAAAACTGCAGGCGAACTGATCGTGGATAGGATCCTTAAGAATATATCATATCATATCATATCAATCCAACCCCGAACCCGAATCAATATCCAAATTTAAGTCGGAATCGAAAAAGAAATTCGAAATCGAATTTGAAACCGAAATCTAAATCGAAACCAAAATCCAAAAACTCAGACTTAAAATATTACGTTTGCTTGATCATAATTGGTTGAGTAGAACCGGAGATATAACCAAAAGTCGCAATAGCCGACATCCATGCGAGCGGAGCCGTGCGTTAGCGTGAGTTGATGTGCCTTGACAGAACAAAGAGAACGAATAGGGGTTATATATAGAATATTACAGAAAAATTATAAGTATATAAAAACTGAAGTGACAACCCTGACAAAACTGCAAAAGGCGGCATTTCCGCAAACATCAAACGCGATGAACTACTGTAAGATCTCTCGTTATACTGTGCTAATATTATAAATGCAAAAGCAACTCTGTCTGTCTGTCTGTATGTTACGCTTTTTACGCCTAAACTACTGAACCGATTTTGATGAAATTCGGTATAGGGGTAGATTAGACCTTGAGAAAGGACATAGGCTATGTTTGGTCGCGATAACCGACATCCACGCGGGCGGAGCCGCGGGCAAATGCTGGTAATTATTATTGTCACCTACCAGTTACCAATATACACCGAGATTTTATAGTCGTTTCAGGCAAGAAGATTTTGTACACAATTTCGATAGCGAAATCGTCTGAAAATATTAATTTGGACAAGAAGTACCTAAATAAAATTATTCTATAATGTATGGGAATAATGTTCAGGTGAAAGGAATAATGTATGTAGAAAAAATGCTTGTAGAAAAAATATTTTTTTTCACCAAATTAATACTTTCAGTCGACCTTTTTCAGTTCTTTGTATCCGAAACGACTATAGAATCACCCTGTATAAATTATAGTCCACCTCTGTAGTACCTGCCAACTTACGTGCGGGTATCAATATATTCGATCACAACCAGTCTGTCGGTAGGAACAAGCTTAATGCATTACACGTTCTGTTACTCAGTCTATTTATATTCGCTGTAGCTGTAGCCCAAGTAGAATAATTAATTACACGTTTAGATATTCTGTAGAGGTATACCAATGGCCTAATTTATACTAGTATATAACATTGTACGTGTGCACGCTCCCCAATTCCGGGGGCGAGTCGGAGACACCGAGGGGCCGTAAGGGATTGCCCTGGGTCAGCCGGGGTGCGAGGGATATGTCGAAGACAACCTCACCTCCAGCCTAGCACTACGACTCTCTGTCGGCATGCGGTTTTAGTCGGTTCGAGTCCGACGTAACCTCATAATTTTAAGATTGAGTCACTAATAATGGCATGGGTAGGACAGGACGACCACACAAAGATAAGTGGAGAGAGAAGTAGAAAGGATTTAAACTCATATGAACGACAATGGAGGAGGAACTCTTAATATGCTATTTGAAAAATCGTTTGATAAACAGAAGCTGACAAAACATAAATTCATTTATTAATTTATTTGGAACAATCAACAGTTTTACACAGTACAAAGCAACGATGATATCCACAAAAGTATAAACTGATGAACAAATCCTTGATGTTTCCAGAGAAACATTTCGTATCGCCAACAGCAGTTCGACGACGTACGGAATCAAATTCGTATTTGTTCAGTCATTCTGGCGTGATGGAGAGTAAACATTCATTAATCGATCAAAATTTTCATACTATGAGTATGATAGAAGAAGTGCTATTGAATACAGAATTGAAATACACAAACAAATAGTAGGTAGGTAGGTACCATTGAACTCAGTCAACAGGCTTCACAATTCACATGTGAAGCTAAAGCCAATGACTTCTATGTAGGTGTATTAGACAAGCTATAGAGAAGAAACATTGTATCACATTCCGGGTGTGAGGCAGGAATGAGGGAGGGATAAGTGACGCCTCACCAGTGCGTCGCAGAAGAAATGGAAAAATATTTAAATGAGAGCTAGATACCTAAACCCTCTGTCCTCAAATATACTTTTGTTACTTGGTTTCAACGAAATAAATACTTGGTCTATATTTCTAGGAAATTAACTACCTACGATTTGAATTTTGGCGCCTGTATACTACTTTACAGGTAGCAGTTAATGATCATGAACAATACGAATCCGGCTTCCTAATAATATTAAACTTAACTGTGAAAGTTTCTGAAGATATTTGTTAGTCAAACACACTCTAAAGGCTGAACGGATTTTGAAATTCATTACAGTGACAGGTTTAAGTCATGAATAACACAAAGGCTACTTTTTATCTATACGTATAAAGTTACTTGTATTAAAGTCCGTCATTTTCTGAGCTAGATGAACTAAATTTCATAAAACTGTGTCTTTTATGGAATAAATGAACACGTGTTTAACTACTAAGAGGGTAAAATAGGTGATAAAAGTTTGTATGGAAAGTTCGTCATTTTCAAAGTTTGAAGCTTATGACTTCGTAAACCTACGTCTTTTGAGACATGTTTTGTCACTATAACCGACATCCACGCGGGCATAGCCGCGGGCAAAAGCTAGTCTCTTAATATGTCTCGGAATAAGGTCCAGCTTCAATGAATTGGTGGAACCAGAATTCCATTCGCGGGCATCAGCTTCTATTATAATGGTTATGACAGCAACGAAAAGTGGCGCAATGTTGTGGTACAGTAGGAGATATTTTTTTTGTTCCGATCAGTCAGTCGAACAGTACAGTCAACATCAGATCGGTCTAGACTGAAAGATCTTCATACCATGGTACTTTGCTTCCAATTTAGATCTGCTGACCATACATAGAAACACTGTGTAAAGCCAATACCACACTGGCTACATATTACATGTATGTCAGCACTCGTCGTAATGACGACGGATCAATAACCAATCGCGGGGGTTCGTTTGTCGCCAGCCTTTGTCAGTGGGGCGGATATTGCGTGCTTTACGGCTTTGTTTACCTTTGTTTGTCTGTACTAAACAGTACAGTGGGGTTATTGGGGTTATCCAGGGTTTATACACGCAGTGATATTGTGGACTGAATGCTAGCTGTATTATTATAATAATAATGTTAGGAGGACACGTATTTACGTTGGATTGAAATAAATCAATCAATAAGTGACAGATTCCACCCAGACTCAGCCTCAGATATGGGCTCGAGTCAACAATAGTGCCCGGAATATGATAATAGAATCACCCCCCATTATGTGAGACCGAATACATATACAGTGATTGGTGAAATGTGGGTGTTAATTCACCTCTGCCTTACCCTCCAAGGATAAAGCGTGATTGTATGTATATACATATGACGATAAGGTATTTTGAAATGAAACTGTTTTAAAGAGTGCCGAAATAACATATTACGATTTTTTTTATTTTTGTGAGATGTTTATTGCCCATGGCTGCTTAAAAGCATTCGATACGACATTGTAAATAATAAAAGCATCTCATCATCTTTGCCTGTCGCCTTGTACGACTCGGCATGGGAAGAAATGGGGTGGATCAATGTCGGGCACGCCGGAATAAGCTACCTATTCAATAAATTAATAATTGCAGTCTGGATCTACAATAGCACATACATACACTACTTTTATACAAAATAGATTACTGTGGGTCGCAAGAACGTTTATATTTCATTTACCACGTAAATATGTACTAAAAGTCATACGCATTCCTGTGTTACGCATAAACATCTGATATAAAGAGCTCTCACATACTTAAAAGCTAGAAATATTGTATTCGGCTGTAATATCAATAAATATCAACGAGGGCTTAATGAAGTGAAGGGAACTCCGAAATATTATATTAGCAGAACAGTAGGCCTTTGCTACGGAGCATTATTATTTGAAGACAAATTGACGTATTCGTAACCTCGCCTAGTGGTAAACTGAAGATATACTCCCAGGAAAGGGGTCACAATTAATGATATCAACAAAGTTAAATTGGTGGTCCTCAGCTTAAAGACCTGCCCCATCAGATATTTTTCATATCCCGCTTAAATTACCCAAGACTGTCAATCAATCCCTCTCCAAAACTACGGGAAGAATAAAACATGGTACGGGAACCGATATTACCCCTCTAAGTGAATTTACAATTGTTTGCCTTAAAAGCGGGTTCGTCGTCCTCTGCCAGAAGAAGCCTTCTAAGTTCAAAGGTATTTCAAAACATAATATTTTTAAATGCATGTAACTCCACTAATTAAATCAATGTAACCAGAGATATGAATGCTGTGCAAAAAAAACTAAATGACTAACTAAACATGACTTACAAAAACCCCGCGCAATCCGGCTTGAATAGATTAGGTTAGAAGGCTAAGGCAGGAGCGGAGCTCCCGCATTAACCTTCGTAGAGATAACAATAACTTACATGGAATGAATATATGATATAATGAATAGACTGATAATTTGATATAACTAATTGACTTTTAAGACTTAATATTTGCACGCTCCATGGAGCAGAATATGCTGTACCTACTAGTTCTAACACACAATCTCTGTAACCATATTCGAAGCAAATAAATAAAAAATAAAAAAAAATATTATTTTTTTATAACCACAACAAAAACCACCAAAAAATAAACGAACGTTCTGGATTTTGAATTTGTTAGATTATCTATTTTGATAATAGTTATTCATTCAGAAAAACAGTTCTGCAAATATCATTAAAAAGTATATTTAATTTGATTTAGTTAGTGTGCATAATTAGTATACAAATCAGTATTTTTGATATAATAACTTTAATATATTTTGTTAGAGAAAAGGGAATATACAAATATCAATTATTCGTGCCTTTCAAAACTAGACGACGACGTTAGGCAACGTGTGTACCTAGTGTGCTTCAAATGTGAGTTTGGATAAACTCCTAGACCATTATATTGATCAACTTGAAACGGTGGCGCCTCTAAGTGTTTGTTCATAGAGGGCATTGAACCATTTTATTCCGGAGGTACCACGGGATTTTACTTCTTTTTGATATCAATTTAACTTTATTTCAAAGAGGTAACCTGGCGGAAAAATGTAGTTACATTAGTACATTTTTCAACCTCTAAGAATTAAAAATCTTCAAGAACCAGATGGTCCAATTTTGTGTTCTGTCATTTTACGATATGTAGGTATTACTATACGTGTAAAGATTTATTATGCATATGGTATGGTATACATATGGACTTATTAAACAAAAAGTCAGGTTGAAATTCATCTTTAGCAATTTTTTAAAGGGCTGCAACTTTGCTTTCTATTGCCGCGTAATTTAGTTCATAATTGACGCTTATTGTTAAGATTTAAACGCTATTTTGCATTCAATACGAATACAGAAACAACTAAACATCTTTAAAAATATGATAATATCTTTACAATTAGGTACATCTGGACAATTCTACGTTTCATAGCTTAACCTATAACGTTTAAGAGTACTGCTTAGACCGCAATTTGATCACTCCAAGTTCACCTTTTAGTAAGTGGATTAAGGTAAGGGCCGGTAAATGTTGATAGTACAATGCTATCGATTGTTACAGGCCTAAGTAGGTTTCATCGTTTGACCGTTAAGAATTGGAACACTTCATGTAGGTTACAAAAAACTGGGTGTGGAAATTTTCTATTCCTATAGATTATTTTTGGTCACTTCTTTTTTTTGAGTTTCTAAGAATGCCATTCGGTCGATGAAACGACGTTTAGTCTTTTTACAACTGTTATTATATTTACATATTAACTATTATTTGAATGAATTTTATAGCATTAAGTATGCTAACTATACAAATCAAATACATAGGAAAAATTAATCTTCTCGGGCGGACACGAACCCGCGATGTTAGGGAGAATGCCTTGACCAACTCGGCTACCGAGACACGCCCGATATGATTCAAATTTCCCTTGTATTTTTATCCGTCTTTAAGGCGAGGGTGGAGTTATAGTAGTATAGTAGGAGTCATAGTATAAATATGACACATGAATATATTTGTCTAAAAAGTGAACCTTTATACAAAGAAGTTCCTTGTTCACATTTGTATTTAGGACCCAAGTTGAAAACAACGAGTCTATTGCCAAATTGGCAATGTTCCAAACTCTAAGTAAAGTTTTTTCAGAGGATAAATCAATAATATTTGTTTGTGTTCACCATTGAAATAGCAATTGACTTGACTATTTAGTTCCGTTTCATTCATCATCATCCGATCACCAATCTCGGTTGAATCCAAATCTTGCACTTTGGAGTCAAGGGCTCCTTCAAGCACTCCTACTTCTCTTTTCCATAATTTCGGTCGATTGGCCTTGGACCGAGCTTTATGCCCTGTGGCATCCAAGGCTTTCATCTCGAAGTCCGGAGTCCATTTTTTCTCTTCCTTTTGGTTTGGCTTAATAGAAATGACGTCTAATGATACATTGTTCTACAGAATGGTATACCTAGTAGGTATTTCATATTCGCGTGGTGTCATAGAAAGAATACAAGTATCACCACTCCATCTTATCCGAGGGGTGTCGTACGAAACTCGAAATAAAACCCTGATCCAACCCGTCTGGCCACCGTGGAATCAGTGAGCCAAAGCCTCATAACATCGATCGGGAGACAGCTATGTTCAGCAGTGGATTGCTATATTCAGTCCATTTTTTTATTTTATTGATTAATTATCTGTTGCCCGCGGGTCCGCCCGCGTGGATGTCGGTTCCCGGTAATTATTCGAAACCTTTTAAATCACCTTTTAAACCTTCCCTAGACCTCCACGAACATTTGAAGACCAAGATAAGATAAATCCGTTCAGCCGTTCTCGAGTTTTAGCGAGACTAACGAACAGCAATTGATTTTTATATATAATATATAGATAGATAGATAGATAGATTGAGGCATTTCATACCCAATTCTTTAACGTTTAATATAATTAGTAGGTAACAGTAGTTATACTAACTAACATTAGTAAAACAGGCACTCAACTCAATGACCCTAGAAAACTTTTAATTGAGTGTAAATGTAAACAATTTTACATATCACACCGCGCACGTAACCGACTCGGCAACGCTCTGGTAACTTTCCCTACAAAGTTAAATTGTCTCATTAGATGAATAGTTTGTTTACGTAGAACGATTTGTTTTCACCTCCCCCCACGCCCACGCTCTGGGGAGTAATTTAGGTATCAACTTTGTCAATGTTCGTACTTAACTATGTAATAAGTTTAATGTATTGTGAATGAAGGTACTAGTTTGGTCAACATTATTGGATTTACTAGCTTTTAATCGAGCTTCCGTGAAACGCTGATTCCACTGCTGCTACCCATAGAAACCTATTCTTGGACTTAAAAAATATTATTCCACCTGTATGCAGTCCCGCAGATTAATTCATTAATTTCTGTCGTTATGGAGGAAAGAACATTCATAATTTTTTAGCCCGCCAGAGCTGGAAGGGGAGGTTATGTCGGACGAACCGACTAAAACCGTATGCCGACTGAGGGTCGTGGTGCTAGGCCGGAGGTGAGATTGTCTTCGACATATCCCTCGCACCCTGGTTTACCCAGGGCCATCCTTTGCGGTCTGGCACTCTGGCCCTCCCCGGGAGGGGAACGAAACTTTCGTGTTGGTAATATAATATCATTGCTCGTGACAAATTGGTATCAAAGTTCAGCAATCCTCGCCAGTCCGTCTTACGCTTTTCAGCCGACCCTTGAATGAGCGGAAAATACTCTGAGGATGAACGTACAAACTTTTAAGTTACGAATTATTATAATTACGCACCTACCGCTGTTTGCCAATATTCAAAACTTTGGAATCCAACACAAAACGGGGTCGCAATTTATGACAGTCGTGGTCGCTCCAGGGGGTGTTGTATTACATGCCACATAAAAGCCCATAATGGTGTCTAAACCTTTTTATTGTGGTTTAATAAAACGACGTGAACTATGTGGGAATAGGTAAACTAGACATTAAGTTTACTAAAGAAAGACGGGGGTCTTAAAACAGTGTATTTGCGGCACCAATGTGGCACATTATGCTGAACTAGGTCCAATACCGTAAAAAATTACCTATTAAAAATTTCAACTCAATCAACCACGCTATGAATACATACATACAATCACACATTTGTCCCTGGAGTGTTTGGCAGAGGTAATCGGGCAAAAATGTGAAGCTGAAAAAATGTTATATCGGAAAAAGCTGATTGACTTTTCAGTATAAAAACGTTTGATAATGTTATAAATATTTTATTTGTCTTAAATGTGAACTACATAATATTACAAAAACGGTAGTAATTTAAACAATCTATGAAAGTTCTGGCAACACGGAGGCGAAATGTTATGGCCTATGTACACCAAATATCGAAAAACCATGTTTGCGGAATGTTGAATATTTATATGAGAGATTTAGCTCGTGTCGTATTACTAAATGATCCTGAATGAGATGTCTATTTTTGTGAACACGTATCGATTCGGTTTTGTTGTTTCGAGCAAAGTAATGTTGTATTCGATAGGTATAGTGGTTATGTAGTAATTATCCATACTAATATTATAAATGCGAAAGTAACTCTGTCTGTCTGTCTGTATGTTACGCTTTCACGCCTAAACCACTGAACCGATTTTGATGAAATTTGGTATAGGGGTAGATTAGACCTTGAGAAAGGACATAGGCTATGTTTTGTCGCGAGAACCGACATCCACGCGGGCGGAGCCGCGGGCAAAAGCTAGTAGTGTATATACCCTCACTAAGAACTTTGGTGCCCAAGCCCAACCCATCCTTATCTGTAAGCTCGTAGTTACTCTGCTGATTAACGAAAGAGGTTTTGGCGAAGGTTTTCTTTTCGGTGTTAGGAGGTCACATGGCAGTCGCTCCTATAAAGTGTCTTTAAGTAAGCAAAATCAAAGGAGAAGCTGGACTAAGTAGACCCCGGTCCTCCCGACCGGGGTCTACTTAGTCCAGCTTCTCCTTTCCAAAGAGCAAATAATATTTGGCTATACATATTATTATATTTTATCTCGTTGGAGTTGTGGGATACGCACACTTTTTATATAGATTTAAGTTAATATTATTTATGCAAATAATGCTTTAGTTAAGATTTAGTTAGGATATAATCCGCTGTGCAATTTCAATAACTTATATGTAAAATCGAAGTACCTCGCAGGTTTTCATCATCAAAGTATCTCGGAATTTTTGATAAAAAAATAAATCGACCACGATGTTAATATTTGCCTCATTTCACTTACTCGGAATTGAGATCGCACAGCCGTAATTTTATTGAATAAGGCACAGGTATTTCACTCAGGGTATTCCCCTGGATCGTCTCCAGCACCGAGGACTGCACATGAAATAATCCACTATCCAGTTAGGTTATAAACGCTCCAGGGTCAAGCGCGAGCGCGGATCGTTCTACTTGCTATCTTCACATTATCAAATTTGCGAAGAATGGAAGTAGAGCGATTTGCGTTTGTGCACTTATCGGCGATAACACGAACTGCAGCTGAAGGTTTGTATCATCAGTTATGCTAACGCTTTATTAAATGGAACAGCACATGCTGTAAGAACATTTCGAACGATCAAACGATCTCGTCAGCAGAATCCGTGGTTAGATTTAAATTTCGTATAGGTACTCTTTTGGTGACGTCATGTTATCTAGAGGACCCATCCTTTTCCATCCTTTGCGTACACGTAGACCATGGCTCCACGAGTCAGATCTATGTGTGCCTTTACCGTTCCCATACAGGAGATGCGGAGGTAACTCGACTATTCGAATACCTGAGTCAGGCGGCAGATGATGCGCAGGAGCGGTTTCCGAACGCCGAATTGGTGTTTTTGGGGGACTTTAACGCCCACCACAAGATCTGGTTGGGCTCCGCCATAACAAACCATGCGGGAAGAGCCACTCACGCATTTGCCCTGGCGCATGACTTGACTCAATTGGTGCACAAGGTCACGAGGATACCAAGAGAGTCCGGCCTAGAGCCCTCTCTGCTAGACCTTCTGTTGACGAGTCACCCGGACCAGTACAGTGTCTCGGTGATTGCTGCTTTAGGTAACTCCGACCACTGTCTGGTCCGCTCCACCGTGCCCATTGTAGCGCCCCCACGACCCGTGCAGGGGAAGAGGCGGCTATGGCACTACTCGTCAGCGGACTGGGATGGATTGCGCGAGTATTATGCGTCCATCCCGTGGGTTGAACGCTGCTTTGAGGGTAAGAACCCATCTGAGAGCGCTACTGCCGTCGCCGGTGAGATCGGTCTAGGTATGGAATATTATATCCCATACACCGATGTCACCGGAGTCCGCGGAGCGCGGCCGTGGTTCGGGCGCGAGTGCGCGGAGGCTGTTGAGCATAAACAGTTTGCGTACCGCGCCTGGGTGCGGGCGCGCGCCACGCGCGATCCCAACGTGGGTCACTTCAAGGCGGCGTACAACAGAGCCACAAAGGTCTGCAAGAGGGCATGCATCAGGGCGGATGCCCAGCGCATAGCACGGCTGGGCCAAGAGCTAGTGGCGCATCCCACGGGTAGCCGTGGCTACTGGCAACTGGCCAAAGCCGTGCAAGCCAACTTCTGCCAGCCCTCGCTGCCCCCGCTGAGCAATCCGGATGGATCTCTGGCCCATGAGCCGCAAGAGAAAGCAAATTTGCTGGTCAATCTCTTCGCGGCCAACTCCCGAGTCGATGATTGTGGTATGCAACCACGGACAATGCCCACTGGTGACCACGCAATGCCTGATATACGTATCAGGCAACGCGATGTCCGTGCAGTACTGCAATCACTCGATGTCCGGAAAGCCAGTGGTCCTGATGGTATTCCAGCGGTTGTACTTAAAAAATGTGCAGCGAAGTTATCTCCTATGCTAACGCGGCTGTACCGACTGTCCTACAGTTCGGGTACAGTGCCCTCGGCTTGGAAGGAGGCGAATGTCCAGCCGATCCCCAAGAAGGGGGATCGCTCGGACCCAGCCAACTATCGACCCATAGCCGTCACCTTAGTGCTGTGCAAGGTGTTCGAGCACATAATTAACACACAGCTCATGCGCCACCTAGAGGATCACTCCTTGCTTAGTGACCGGCAATACGGTTTCAGACCGAAACGGTCAACGGGTGATCTTCTGGCGTACATGACCCACCTTTGGGGTGAGGCTATGGAGAAGCACGGTGAGTCACTGGCAATTAGTCTTGACATCGCCAAAGCTTTCGATAGGGTATGGCACAAATCGCTTCTTTCCAAGCTACCAGACTTCGGCCTGCCTCCTAGACTGTGTAACTGGGTTGCAAGCTTCCTGCAGGGGCGCCGTATTCGCGTCCTTTGTGATGGACGAGCTTCGGAGTTCTTGCAGGTAAATGCTGGCGTGCCGCAGGGTTCCGTTTTATCTCCCACTCTCTTTCTTCTGCATATCAATGACATGCTCTGTAACGGAAACATTCACTGCTATGCAGACGACAGCACCTTACACGGGAGTTATTACGCACATCCTGCGGCCAAGCAGTCTGATATCGCGGAAAAAAGGCAGCTTCTTGTCACTGAGCTGGACCGGATCCTGGACCACATTTCTCAATGGGGCGCTAGGAACCTGGTCGAGTTCAATGCCAAGAAGACCCAGGCATGTGCGTTTACAGCAAAAGTATCTCCTTTCCTTCCCCTTCCCACTCTTCAGAGCACACCACTGCCACTGCAGGATCACCTCACTATCCTCGGTATGGATGTTCGCTGCAAACTGAACAACAAAAACTATATCGAGAGTATCATCAAATCAGCCTCGCGTAAACTCGGAGTCCTGAACAGAGTGAGACGTTTTTTCACGCCGGAGCAGCGGTGTCTTCTATACAAGACCCAAATTCGTTCCTGCGTGGAATACTGCTCACATCTCTGGGACGGCTCCGCAAAGTACTTATTAGATGCTCTCGACAGGTTGCAGCGACGTGCGGTCCGCATTATTGGGGATCCTGAGGTCACGAACACCCTCGAGCCTTTGCAGATGCGTAGAGATGTTGCGTCTTTGGCAGTTTTCTACCGTCTCTACCATGGTGAATGTTCTGACGAGCTCTTCCAATTAGTCCCACCCTCCCCTTTCCTTCACAGGACGACACGTGCAGGGCTAAGATGTCATCCATTTACGGTGCAGAGTATACCTGCTAGAACCAAGCGTTTCAGTGATTCATTCCTATGCCGCACCACTAAGACCTGGAATTCCCTGCCAGCTCACGTGTTTCCTTCTTCCTACAGTCCCGGGTCCTTTAAGCGGGGCGTGAAAAGGCATCTAATGAGGCCGTCAAGCTGAGTGCCACCACTGTTAACATGGTAAATGTTTACGATGGTGACCCTCTTTCCGAGACTTTGCCTTTAGCTTAACATCAGGCGAGGTGAAGTCAAATTGACGTGTCCTGTGTAAAAAAAAAAAAAAAAAAAAAAACATCACTATCGACTTGTGCATACTTGTAACTATGTATGTAAGAAAATCTTGAAATCTTAATTTAACCCATTTCCCGGTCTTCGCTTAGGATGAAATTTTGCACAAGCTCTGAGTTGATGACAATTCAATTCAATTCTTATTGAATGGCGAGATCTGATGAGAATACATGAAGAAACGTCATTACAAATCCAATATGGCGGCCTCCCAAAGATGGCGGACAGGCTATTTGAAATGTACCCCCATGATATGGGTATCAAATGAAAGGGTAAAAGCGTGTTTTTTAGTTTTTTTAACATTTACAGCATGCGAAATTTAAATCTCACCGTGGATTCAGCGGTCGAGTTCGTTCGATTGATTGAAACATTGTTACAGCATGTGCCTACAGCTGTGAAATTCTCAAAGATTCTGTCGAGCGCAGCGCTGCGACCAACATAGACGTGATTGGTTGATCTTCAGTGACGTTACCGAGTCCAACCAATGACAAGTTCTATCAAAGTTGCTCTGTTCTGCTCTGCTCTGCTGAATGCCTAGAAAATTGCACAGCAAACTGTGGATAACTGCATTTCACAAGTTGTTTTGGGGCATGTTGCTCTATTGGGGCATGAAGATCTATTTTGCTGCTTTCAGTTCTGTGTGGATGTTTGTGTTCTCGTGCTGGAGTTGTATTACCACCATAGTCGTTAGACTCAGCCTGTCAGTTCATCTCATAGACTCAATGTTATTCTGTATAAGGCTTTTGCGAAGAAGATTTGAAATATTATTAGTAAGTTCAAGTAATTTATAAGAGTCTTACTCGTTACTTATAAGACTCTTATACATTACTTGGACTTATATAACACTGGTAAACGTTTACTTTGCTCTCGGAAAATGTGTCAGATTTTGATTATATGGTATACATAACTATTTTTTAGGATTGCTGTACATGTATTTTTACTATCATGGAATAAATGTTTATATGTGGACTGGCTTATTAAACAAGGAGGAATCAACAATAATCGATGTCGAATCATGCCTGAGGCTGAATTTTATGTATCATTTAGATGTTTTATGATGTGTAAGCATGTTGATGGAAATAATTAAGTTGAGAATATTTTGACCAGTAACCGTTTATCAAATTTCCCAATATGGAGTAGGCTAAGAATCCCCAGTTCATCCCCGGTTACCTGATTCACAAACGATGTATTCTTTCTTGGATAACACTTACAAGTCAGAGATGCTGGGTGCAGGTTTTGCCTATATAAGCCATAGCGTCCGGTCCTTCGCCTTACGTACACAGAAAAGTCGTATAGGACTGCGTTACTGTTTATGGTGAAACAATGTATCTTTGTTGCAAGTATCCCAATTATTATATTTCTTGATCCTGAGTTTCGTCACTCATTATCCCATTTGAAGCCCCGTCTATTGAGTCTTTTATATAGTCTTTTGAATACTGGAAACGCGAGCAAACGGGGCTTTTACTGAATGTCGTCAAAATGATCACAGCATTATTTTAATGTTCCCATTTCTATATTCCAGCTATGAAAACGAGAAGAATGCTTTGGTGGTGTCGGTGGTGTCGTGCCAGGGACTGCCGGGCCGCGAGCCTGCTGGGCCCGACCCTTACGTCAAACTGCAGCTGCTTCCCGACAAACAGCACAAAGTCAAGACCAGGTATGTGTTGGATGATGGACTACA
Organism: Eilema sororculum; assembly: GCA_914829495.1. NCBI lineage: Eukaryota > Metazoa > Arthropoda > Insecta > Lepidoptera > Erebidae > Eilema > Eilema sororculum. The sequence continues at coordinate 6,598,919 of OU618552.1, read as the reverse complement.
GAAACTTAAGCTACTTCAGTTGAATGCACAGCTTCAATCTGTCTCTTGGAAGTAAGATATTAGTATTGTGACTTTGATAGCTTCGAAGCTATACACAGAGTAGTCGGTACTTAAATGCTGTTCTGAAATTATGGGTCATGAGGTGTTATGATGAAGAAATGACTGCAGCGGCGTGATTGCATCCGAAGAATATCTACTACAACCTTCTTCATTAGATCACTAATCCTAGTTGTATCCAAAGCCTTGGAGTCTAAGGTCTGCTCTCCTCTCTAATACAAGAGAAAATTCTGCACCAGAGCCTGTCCACCAGCAGTGAGGTTGTCTTGAACTCCAAAGATATTGGTGGGGCACCACAACTTATCTGAGGCAGTAAAAAAATTAAGTACAAACGTGAATTTCTTCTGCCATTTCAGAGTGGTGCGCAAGACCCGTTGCCCAGTCTATGATGAGGACTTCACCTTCTACGGCATCGCACCGAACCAGATTGCTGCCATCACTCTACACTTCGTCGTGCTCAGCTTCGATAGGTAAATCCCTCCTGGACATATACCGCACCTAATTTGCACCATGATGTTATGCTATGATGACAAATTGGGAGCGAAGACTGAAGATAGAATGTTGTCGTTATTGTTCTCTCATTCTCTTGCAAAAGAAAATTGAGGTAGGACACGACGGTATTCCCGTCCCAATTGAGCAGTCCGACTGGGGAAGTACCTCCGCCCTACAGAATACCGCGGCCATAATAACCTTGTGTTGTATTCCCGACAGTGAGTAGGGTAGCCAGAGCTCACTGGAAAGTTTTTGTGCTGTCAGTGGGAAGACCAAAGGCTTGTCCTGCTTTGTCTTCTGCACTGACGGTACAGAAACATTCTGTTCTTACAGGGTCGGCAGCACAAGTGTGAATCCCCTGGTTTTGCACACGTACATAGGCCACGGTAACCACTTTCCATCAAGTAGGCTGTGCGCTTGTCTGTCACTAAAGATGTATTAAAAAAAATAGGTACCTACCCACAAAACGGGCCTGAAGTGACCTTTCCAAGCCGTTTAGTAGTTCGGAGACATACTACATTTCGAGAGCATGGAACCAAACTGCAAAGATATTAAAGTTAACAACATTGCAAGTACTAATTATTTAATGAATGTTCCAGATATTCTCGTGATGAGATAATCGGTGAAGTGGTATCTCCACTGTCAAACCTGCAGCTGCAGAGCGGGGAAGCCATGGCACTCTGCCGCGAGATTCAACCACGCAGTCTCAAGGTAACCAAATTAACCTGACGAATAAAAGTTTCTGGTTCCAGTAGTCAATTAGCTGCCCACGACTTCGCCGTTATAGCGTGATTGGGTAACAAATATCCCTCAAACCATTCATCCAAACATTGACATTTGTATGAACCAGTGTACCTCCTTGGCGCTACGTATACCAGGCATAGTGACGAGCTAAATGCTCCCAGAGCACAGAAGTAACTTGATGTACTTTACCTCTGATGTTAGAATCGACGATCTCTTACCTCGAACTGTTTATACTGTTGATTGATGGCACTTGGTGGAATCTGCTACATATATTGAGTAAGACACTGCTTTTCCACTATATTTTATTTTTCACCTGACCGGTTTTCACCTTTTTTTTGGGATTCACCTTGGATAATGCCGTGAGGCGAAACCGGTCAGGTGAAAATAAAATATAGTGGAAAAGTACAAAGTGCCTTACTCAATATGTCTTACCTCGAATGCTGCAAACACCGCACAAGTTCTTAATATTACCAGTTAGGCCTACTGTACACGAAGGCGTAGCTTCATAGGCACGTATTCGTTATTATACGTTTGCTTGCTGCTTCCATACAAAACAATGTAACTCTGTCGCGCTCGCGTCGCTACATGCAAGCTTCACTACGCCTGGCGTACCGCATGTTAAGGGTAGTTCTTCGAAGACAAAATTTTCTATTTCTAAGGGTATATTTCTGTAACCAACTAACATAATTGCCTGTAATTTTTTGTTTTGGATACTTTAGCTTTATCCCTAACTTGGTCAAATGATATTTTTGAAATAATTGCTGTCTAGGTACAAAATAAAAATATTTGAAGTATGTTCTTCTGATTCATATAACGCGTCCGTTTGCCATTTTCCGAAAGAAAATGTTTGATGTGGCGTTTTTCTTTTGATAAATGCATATAAATAATAATTTTATTGAAAGGAAATGACTTTTACTTTTACAAAATAATGCGTGGTAGTTATAACTACTAATACTTTTTTTATAAATAAGTAAAACTTATGTGTCCGGCGTATAATACTGATTAATATGGTGTAAGCTGCGCTTGACCATAGTTGACCGGGTAATACAGTTAGGATACTGATTTTGCGCGCAGAGGGAATGAGTCGTGCAACGAACAAGCTAGGAGGTGGACATGCGGCTTATAGCCAGAGAACCTGGTGTTACGAAGGTAAATATATGATTCATCTGTGCTTGGTTCAGGTAGCATTCTGATTACAAAGCCTACTTTATATTATTTATTTTATTGTTTAAAAGCCTCAATTTGCGTTTGCTGTGATGCTTTTAGGTAATATTTTAATGTGGAAAACTTTGAATACTGAAGCCTGTATGAATATGGAGTTATGCATAATTATAGGCAAAATCCTGATTCATCTGTGCCTGCTTCATATGGTCAAAACACCATATGGATTAGAAAAGAGCGGTTTTATAGCGCAAATTTGCTTTTATTTGTAACATACATATTAAAGTACAAGTATATAGCTGCTATACATACTATCATAATATGTATTTAGTTTAAATATTTAATTGCATTTTTTTTACATTGTACTGTAACGTATATTATCACGCAATTGATAAAATGGCAATTTTAAGATTAATTTTCACTAATAGGTATATATTTTTCATTTTCATTTCATTTATTCATGAAAATTATATTGAATTTATTTATCTTTAAATATCTCTATTTTTTTAAAATATTGTTACGAATGTGACGTAACATGTCAAAGCATCGGAACGATAAATTCAAACTTATTGTCAATAGCAGCTGTGACTGAGCGGTTTAGACCTCGCCTGCCAAAAAGAAGGTCGACGGATCGAATCCCGGTGACACGATATGTGGTTTTTGTGATTTTCTAATTTATTTAAATCTTTATTTGGTATAAGTAACAGAAGATTATATATTTAAAATCTTCTAGTTATTAGCAGAACATTCTGGAAGAATGAAAATGAGAAACGAAATGAAGATCGAAATTATAGTTTAGCTCTTCTGGGAGATCATAGAAAATTCTGGAGAAATAATAAAATGAATATCGAAAAGACGATCGAAATTCAGGGTATAAAAGGAGCTGTCAAAGCCGTGAAAGGACAGTTAAGTTTGGGAGTTCAAAGTGAACAGAAGAAGAGGAAGAAGGAAAAAGGAAGAAAAGTGAGAAAAAAAAGTGAAAAGTGCAGTAATTGTGCAGTCACGCTGTGAGTGTCGTGAAAGCGCAGTGACCTTGCAGTACAGTCGCGCTGTGAGTGTCGCGAATAAGACTAAAGTGCAGTAGTGCATCGTGTGGTACAGTCGCGTCGTGAAGTGTCGTGTTCGAGATTTGGCTGTTGGGGTGTGAAAATAAAGCGGTCTCAAATACGAAGTGGTTTATTTCCAATCCCGTTACCCGTCTCCCGTAACAATATTGTAGTTTACAACAATGCCACAGCCTGAAGATAAAAAGAAGAAGAAAAAGACACTGGCTGAGCGTATACAGATGGAAAACATAAGAAAAATCCAAAAATTAAGGAAAAACTCTTTGAGGAAATTGAAAGCAGATCGCTCCCTTGCAAAAACTCAAGAAAATATTTCCTTTAGTAATTTTATTAACTTATACTTGACTTACTTGTATACGTTTGTTTTGATAGTTGGAAATACGATTGATGTCAATTATATGGAATGTTTGACATACGTAGTATAGTACTGTGATTTTTTAATTGTAAAAGGTTTGTCTATTTGATTAAGTATTAAAGTTGTTTAATTTAAATTTTTGTTTCGGATTGTCACCAATTCTGATTCATCTGGGCACAAAATATTTGAATGTCGATATCTTGAAAACTGCTGTATAAAAATGAGTCCCTCATTCAAATATATGTTCTTTAGAATCCATATTTTCATATGAACATGTGTTACAAAGCTGATAGTGAAATTTAATTTCGGCCAGATGAATCAGTTGAAGAATGAAATTTCGAAGAAATACCCTTAAACGCCCAGACGTACAACGAGTGAACGCAAGTGTTTCTTTTCTTAAAAATGGCGACAAAGGAATGAAAAGTATGAAAACGTACGCGTGCAATACGCCTTGTGGATAGTGTTTAGTACGCTGGGCTGCATACTACACATCGTATTTTGAAGCATCTATGAAGCTACGCGTCCGTGGACAGTGGGCCTTATTCTCCCTGTCCTTGCAGATGCGCAGCGTGGGTCGCGGCGAGGTGCTGGTGTCGCTGTGCTGGCAGCCGGCCGCCGCGCGCCTCACCGTGGTGCTGCTGAAGGCGCGCAATCTGCCCAAGATGGACGTCACCGGCCTCGCCGACCCGTGCGTATACCTGCCTTGAATGATTCTTTTTAGGGTTACGTATCCCAAAGGAAAAAATATATATTCCACATTCCACAACATTCTACACAACGCTATCTAGACCCATGGTAAGCTTTTATAACTTGTGTTATGGAATCTAGAATGCGGATAAACATACTTATATACTTTTTTTTTTATAAATACATACATATTATACATAGAAACACCCAGACCAATGCAAATAGCCATATTCATGCATACAAATATTTGCACTGAGCGGGAATCGAACCCGCCGCGCCTCCTGCGTGGCAGTCGCGTGCACTACCCCTATAGGATTATTTCGTTGTCCGTCTGTCTGTCTATCTTTCACGACCTTTTTCTCAGGAATGCGTGAAGGTATCAAGTTAAAATTCATACCACATAGGTACAAAAATCTTGAAACTGTGCAAAAATCATATTTCTAAGTCAACGCAAAAAATATATATTTTTATAAATATTCCACAACATTCCACACAACGCTACCTACACCCATGGTAAGTATAGCTTAACTAGATTGTGTTATGGAATCTAGAATGCAGATAAACATTTATGTAGCTTAATTTACGGAAACCTCGGTGCGCGAGACCGACTCGCACTTTTCTGTTTTTTTTAAAGCATATTAGCAGCCGAAACTACTTATATTCCCCTCTAACCCCTCCAGCTTAGCTAAATTGCTTGAGTTAGGTAGAAGTGGGTACACGTCAGTAGTGTAGGGGAAGGCAGGGTAATTACGAACACCTAAGGGAGTTTCGAAATAAATCAAAAGATAGTGTTTGTAAGTAAACTTTAATAGCTTCTTTTTAAAGGTAAATTAATATACTTTAAACTTCTGCAATCAACAATATGAATTTATTTTTATTTTATCAACTTTTATAAGAAATACAAAACCTCTAGTGTTCGTGTTTACCCGACACTGGTCGGGCACAAACTAGCCTAAAAATGAGGTCATAATACAACCGATTAATTTGGATTAAACTAAGATTTAAACCTTTGAAATAGTTATTGCCCGGCAAAAATTAACGGCAACTTTTTGCTTTTGACATCGTCAATGGCTTTATTCAAATCTTCAACATTATATTTCATCGCAGTTTTCCTTTTATAATTTCGCGGCATCTAAAATAATAAAAAACAAAATATAGAATTACTCTTAATTTCCATTAGACAGCTAAACATCTTTACTGTCACAAAACAACTAACTTAATAACCGATTTTTATTCTTTATGGGGAAATGCCGAACGTTCGTAATTGACCCACTCAATTCGTTCGCGAATACCCACCAAGACAATAAAACAAAAACAATGTTTTAATTTTAGGCTATGTTTGGGCCGCATGTAATTCTCTTATTAGAATCCTCAAATACTAATTAGTTATGCAGATAAATGTCGTGTTAGAACCATCATTATTTTATAAGTTACACTGAGTCTAATTTATAGGCAAATTGCAACGAATGCAAGTAAATTTTTGAATTAAATTTACCTTGTATCCTGTGTGCACCCGTTACTCTCCGCCGGTTGCTTGGCACTAGTGATGGCGTATTTTTTAAGATGGTGACGAGTGAAATCGTGATATCTCTTTCTAAGGTAGTGAAACAGCTGTGTTCGCGATTACCCAGCGTTCGCAATTACCCGGCCTTCCCCTATTTGTATTATAAATATTATTATATTTGAACCTTCTCGTTCTTAAGGCCGACACTTTTGCCTCTCAGTAACCTTGTTTGATAAAGGTTTGTTAATGCCTTGTTTCTATCTTCATTCAGTAATTGTTATACTTCTTCAGCCTGTAAAAGTCTAATTGAATACAAAAGACAATCTCCCTTTATTTACCTACTTTTAATTGTTTTTTAGGACCCTCTAAGGCTAGAGAGCATACCTACCTACCCAACAAGCAAATTAGTCTTATAAGGTTGAGTTTATTCAGCTATTCGGTGATATAAAAGTCGAGTAAGTGTGAATTATTCAGCACGTGTCGTATAAAAGCATCTTATATAGCATTTTAGTTATTCAGCATTTCGGTCACATAATGATGCTGGGTAAACGTTTACTCTGCATACTTATATGACCAAAGTGTCGTATAAGATTTGCTGTATAAGTCGCTAGTATACGACGCTTATGTTACTATTTCGTCGAGTAAAAGCACATTATATAGCTTTCTTGTGACACAGTCGAATAAAAGCTACATCGTTGCTTTTATACTGCTATTATGTTGTATAAGTTGCATTCATACGACTATTACAAGCCTAGTGCCAAGTGTCGTATAATTGCTTGTACTGCTCAATTATCACTTGTCTTAGTTTTCTTGTGTACAATAAGTGGTTGATTGAATAAATAAATAAACAAAAGATCTTTTTTAGAAAACTTTTTAGGAAGGTCTAAGGAACCCTAAAATATAATCAGCGTGATATCATGGCGCTTATACTGCTAATTTGCTGTATAAGAAGCTATTATACCACCTGTTAGCAGTAAAAATGGTGTACAAATGAATGTTGATATAAAAAATATTTGTTATTATATTCATATTACTAAGAATTGAAGGGGGGCGTTAATTGTTTTTTATAAAACCTAGTATATTTCATCAGAAAACTTACCTTCGCAATACTTTGCAAACCTATGCGTGAGTTTACGAACCTACATTTGGTGCAACCTACAAATTAACATGTCTGCTAAATAAATTGTACTTATAATTTTTTATAATTTTTAAAACACAACACGACGCACTTGCTTAATTTAACAAACAAACGTAACATAAAAGTCATATAAGTTACAGTTATAGCGCAACTTAAGCTTGTAACAGTCACTCCGGCGACAATTACGTGACGATGTAACTGAAAAAGTTACCTTTATACGATGTCTATGTGACTGAATTGCTGAATAAAATGGGCCCAAATCGCGTTGTATAAACGTTTTCATTACGTTTATACGACTTCTATTAGGAGCCAAAATGCTGAATAATTTGCGTTGCCGCGACTACTACACGACATATTTTTGCTAGTTGGGTAACTATTAGTAGTTAATGTTATATAATACCTACTTACTAGCCGAGCCGGTGAACTTCGTACCGCCAATTTTTTCCTGCCCTCGTGGCGTCAGATCCCCTTCCCGCTGAACCTTTACATTTAGGGGGATGAAAAATAGATGTTGTTCGATTCTCAGACCTACCCAATATGCACACAAAATTTCATGAGAATCGGTCCAGCCGATTCGGAGGAGTTCAACTACAAACACAGCGACACGAGAATTTTATATATTAGACTAGCTTTTGCCCGCGACTCCGCCCGCGTGGATTTCGGTTCCTGGCAATTATTCGAATTTTTCTCACCTTTTAAACCTTCCCTAGACCTCCACGAACATTTCAAGACCAAGATAAGATAAATCCGTTTAGCCGTTCTCGAGTTTTAGCGAGACTAACGAACAGCAATAGATTTTTATATATATAGATTATCATTATCTGTTGGTCTGGTAAAACTTGCAAAAGCGTGATGCAGCAATAGTCGATGCAGTATGAAGTTGATATTCCAGAAAGTCTTTATAAAAATACACAACATTTCTCTTGTATCTTCACAGGTACGTAAAAATGTATCTCCTGTACAACGGCCAACGCATCGCCAAGAAGAAGACGCATGTCAAGAAGCGAACTCTGAACCCCGTGTTCAACGAGTCGTTCGTGTTCGAAGTGCCGGCAGCTCCTAACGCAACACTTGATCATGTCTCCCTTGAGTTACTCGTGCTCGACTGGGACCGCGTCACTAAGAATGAGGTAAGTTTTTTTCAAATCAGGACTTTAAGCAGAAAATCAAGAAATAATTTAAGCTTTAAGAATTTTGATCATGGGATAAAAATTTCATTATCATTCGAGCTCTAATTTAGAAGTCTGCTCTCCTTCGGTCTATTATACCGGAGCACGTCCTCACTGCCCCTTCAACCCTGAGACGTAAGTCTTTGAAAGAATATCGTTCGTCAATCAGCAGATGTATCATATCATATTGTAGATACCTACTGTTTGGTTTGAGATTGATTTCAGAGAGCACTATTTGACTAAAAACCAGTCTAACTACAGAAATTCCATATCGTCAGTGAGTAGTAGAAATCCGATGGCAGTCACTTCATGAAAAATATCTCTCAACCCATGGACTCGGATTGAGTTAGTATGAGGCTCGGAAGATGAGTGACACCCTTCTCCTTCCGGCCTTTTGGATCACAGGAGTGCGTACGTTGTGGAAGCTCTTTAGGGTGGGCACTTTTTCACTTCCATTGTCCCGGTTCTTTCCCCATTCATGTATCTTCTGTTTTGCTATACTCTGATTAGAGGTTTTCCAAGTTAAACCTTGCTCAGAGAACCTTAAGTGTTTTTTTAAAGAATATTAGAACCGAAGTTACTAATATTCCCTCTAATCTCTCCAGCTACGCTAAATGGCTTGTGTTAGGAAGGGATTCACGTCACTAGTGTAATGGCCAGGATTCGGACCCGGGAACTTTCGATCGTAAGGCCGACTCCTTAACCACTAAGCTACGTGTACGTCCACTCGTTAGCGTGATGTAACCGCTGTGTGTCCGCGCAGGTGATCGGTCGGCTGGAGCTGGGCTGCGCGGGCGCGGGCAGCGCGCGCCACCACTGGCGCGAGGTGCAGGCCGCGCCGCGCCGCCAGATCGCCGACTGGCACAAGCTCAAGGAGTGAACACTCACACACACACACACACACGCCCATCGCACTCACCCGTCACGTCATGCTAATTCAATAATGCATTGCTTTGAACTAGAATCTGTCGAGGCCACCAAGGACAAGCATCTGGAATGATGGCCACAATCTTTTAGACTCACTCCAGATTATCGTCAGGTGGTGACCCCACCTGATATTGACGGACCAAACTTAAAAAAGTTATTGGAAATATTTTTTTTTTGACGTGACAACGTCTTATAATTCGATGGGGCCGGTTGCACGCACGAAAAAACATAACGTCATACGGCGTTACCTCGCTCTGAGGCGTTCCATTTAAGGCTTGAAGTGCAAGCGAAAGCGCGGAACGAGCGACAAATCAAATAAATATAATTAAAATTTTCTTTTGAAAAATGAAACCATTCCATCAGTATTTTCTTATGATGTTGTCACGTTCAACTATCGTCAGTAAATCGACTTTACAGACAGCCGATTTTTTAATTTTGTTCTTCTTGTAAAAGGAAATATGTCCGTTTTGAGGGATGCTGGCGCAAATAGGTGTAGTATCGACCGAATCGACAGCTATGGATAGTTTTTTGTTTCCAAAAAATTCAAGTACAGGAGGAATCATCCAAGGAGGATGGGCATTTTGGACCCATGTCCAATCAAGATAAGTCATACATCGTTGGATAGCTCTTTTCGAGAGAACAAAAAAATATTATTACGACCATACCAATATATTTCTCCATTTTGAAATAGGGTCATCAGAAGATATGTTTAGAGCCCTCAGATTCAAAGCTAAAAGTGATGCATTATTGAAATAGGATTTTGAACTGTTTTACCCAGATCATGTTTTATTTTATTTTACTTGTAAGTTTTAAAAGATGCTATTTTTTTTTGTTTCATAATATTTTGTTTAATATTACATGAAGTATTTGGTAGTGGGTCTTCATCATCTTCATAGATTAATTGTATTTATAAATATAATAGTTTGCTGAGTATAGTAGCCCAAAGAAAATATTGAATATTTCACACATATAACTTGAAAGTTTCAAACTGCATCCAATTGATGCAATTGCAGCAAACTGAATGCAATTGGTCTTCGAAATGATTCTAACCATTGTTATTTTTTTATTTAAGTTAATTTATTGTTCACTTATTATTATTGCACGGAGTTTCGCGATAAAACGAATAGGATGGCAAAGCCAATGTCCAGCGGGTTTTAACTTTGTTTTAGTATTAATTTGTAAACTTAAAAAATGATATTGTATATTAGATAGATGAAATTATTTGAAATTTATTGGCATGAGATGTTTTTCAAGTCCTCGAAACGCACATTGTCGGCCATCGCCCCCTCATGAACTATGTGTAACAAAACATTATTGTATGTGTAGTAGACTCAGATAAATCTCGTGTTATTAAAATGTAGAATAACGTGTTTTGAAACGGGAGTGATAAACGCAGTCAAAATAGCACATGAAAGAAAACAAGCCGTAATCTGAGTGTCAGTTCAATCAAACGGCTTAAAAAAAGCCGATCAAATGTACGTACTTATACGATACTGTTGAGTTTATTACTGAATTGAACTATTAAACAGAAAATAATTGCCCAATATTAGAAGTACCTACTCACAGGTACTAACAGCTAAATTGACTGCTAATTTGCTATATTAAGTATAATAAATCTCTCCCGTTTCAACTTCTTATAATTACTCTACATATCTAAATATAAGACACTTGATGTAACGAAAATCATTTATAAGTAAACCTATATCTTTGTTAACTTATAGAACCATTCATAAACAGCTGCTCCTTACATTATGATATCCGCGAATCTGCACTACTACTGTCACTACGGTCAGTTTAAAGTAAATTCAACTAAAAAAGTACTAATTAAATATGTTTACAGACTTGCAATATTGTGCAAGCCGGTCAACAGATCAAATAAATATTTAAGCTGACTAAATGAATGATCGAAATTTCAGAAGTTTTGGTCGAATAATTGGTGCGAAAAAATTGGAATTTACAATACAATTGAACATTTAACTAACGCTGGCCGTAAAACAAAATTATGAACAGTATATTGTGATAAAAAAAACGAGGGTTAACATTAATTCATTTAATATCTGGTCAATTTTCACTTCACCATCAACTTTCTCGTGCTTTTGAAATCATTTATTTTCAAATCTTAAAACCGTTGAACATAAAACATAATATATAATATATATCTATCTATACATAAAAAAATACTCATTTGGAAAGATTAGTGCATAATGTATAGTTTATAGGTTAGAGAAATAAATCTATTTTATACCTAAAATTACTTTGATAGTTGTTTAGGTGTAAGCCGGACGAGGCTTCGAGCTTTTTGTCGCGAATGTACCCATAGTATCAACCCAATCAACGTGTCACTAGATGGCGCTTTACTTTAACCTCCCAATCTCATTTGATGTGTTTTCGATTCATTGAACTTAAAGTAAGGAATTTCATCGTTTAAGACGTATTGGGGAGTTGAGATATATTAATATTGTAGTGACAATATACAATTTACGAATATTCTAAGTGTTCTCTTAGTTTTCACGTGTACAGTCATTCACAATCGTAGATACATGAGTAACGAAGTCATTATAAATCTAGGGATGTATCGAAGAGATTTTAAATGTCTAAAATAGGGTGCATGACGTTTATTATAAAGTGTATTGTACATTTAAGGAATTATAATCGTAACGTTATTAAATTATACAGAAATGTAATTTATTTTTGTGACGTAACGAACGGACGGACATTGTAATGCATTGACGGTAGATGCACATATTTAAAAGTTGAATTTAACTGTCAAACATTAATATTTGCTGGAATATGTTCAATTTAACTCGTTATTTAATTACTTAATCTTTATTTTGTTACAAAATCAATGTATTTTAAGTATTACTGTCGAGTAAGAAGTCTTAACTCATGTGCCCTAGGCCCTAGACTAATATTTTTAAATGTCAATGTAAATTACGTTTTAGCGTCTCCGTACTTCAAAACATTCCATAAGTGTAATTGTAAATAGTCATTGCTTTAACCACCGATAAAAAGCTTTCTCATTCTAACTGTTAAAATAAGAAATTATATTAGATATAAGAACTTAATTATCACTAAATGTTTCTGTTTCAATATGTTTTTCTTTGTCTTATATAGTCGGTGGGGTTTAAACGGTTTTACGTGATATTGGCGATAAAAAATAATATCATAATTGAATTAATTCGATCGCAAGCTTTGTGTGGCACAAAACGCCACGAACGAACCTTATGTGACTGTCACTACTGTCAGACCGTATTCCTTTTTTAAATATAACTTAAAACCGTTTGGGTCCAACCATCGATGTTCATGGTTATTCATGTTGTGTAGTAGAAACTCATATGCTATAATTATTGTCGCAAAAGACTTGCATCTGTTTCATTACAAGGTATGTTGTAAGTAATTGGAATACTGATTTATTTGGATGATTTTTCTGCTAGTAATGAAATAGATTTTAAGTCTTAAACTGTAATAATAAGGTTGCGATTACCATGACGTTATTGAAACACTATTTATGACATTTTAGAAGTTGGTTCGTCAGTTCCAGGAGTGGTTTTGATTGAGCTGCGCGAAAATAATTTGATATCACAGCTTCTGTTGAAATATCTACTGTTCTGAATTGTGTTTCATAACGTCTTGGGTCGTTGCCAACGGAATATTTGGCCAAGCACTTGTAGTATAGAGACCACGTCATCCACATCACCTATATCAGATTTGTATACTAAGGGAATTTAGTGAATAAAGTTTATTGACTGGTGCTTTCACAATGATTGTTCGTTTTATTTCATTGATGTTCAAATAAGTTCAGGTTAACTGAACTTATTTGAACATCAATTTTCTTGATAGTGATACCGTGTGGTCGTAAATCTGATAACTCAATATGTACCTATTATGGAAAAGGGTTTGGACTGAACACACGCCGAAATTGCATCCAATTAAAAATGCCGAAATTGCATCCAATTAAAAATTAAAAATGTTCGCAATTTGTTTCAAATGTTGCACGATGTCAATGGTCGTTCTTGCACACTTTGTTATAAGAGTACCGTGTTTGACATTAAGGAGATTGAGGTTCGATCGAGATCGAATTTTGAATAGTACCCCTAGCACGTAAAACTATTGTAATCGTATCATTAACTTAGAGAACGGAGCATTGCGATTGGCCGGCTTCACACACACAAAGTAAACGAAGCGAGAGAAAAAAGGTAAACAAACTTTCAGCGGTTCCAAACATTCTTGTTTGAAAATTATTACATATCACTTCAAGCCCATTCCAGACAGGAATGAAATTGCTCAAAAGATGGCGATCTGACAGTTTAGAACCGCTGTGCTGACAGCTTTCCTGTACCTACTAATGACCTACTACGTAACACGCAACGACAGCTGTCGCTCGGCCATTGTCGTGTACGTGTGACGTGTGCGACAAGGACAGAGAAAATAATCGCTAGTTATCGCAACGTAACTCAGTAATAGCCACTTTGTTTACCTTTTTTCTCGTCTCGTTGGCTTTACTTTAGATTTACAGTAGGCAGGCCACCAATCTCAACTCTGTTCTTTCGATAAGTTCATGATACGATTACGATAGTTTTTCGTGCCAGTGGTAGGTACTAGGTACAGATGTTTATTACGAAAATTGCTCGCTTCGAACTGGTTTGCCTTAAGAATTAGATTCTGCACATTCACCTCCCTATAAATATTTTTGACCACTCTGGTTAGTGAAAGGTTTCATTCAAGAAATAAATAATAAAACAATTCTTATCAATTGTATATTTGATATCAAATCTTATTACATATAACACAGCTTAACAAAAAAATACATGTCTCCGCAGCCGGCTTCACCCGTCACAAGCACTATTAAAATGCGCTTGACCAAGTGAAATAGCTCTACGATTGTTAAAATGTCATGTACGAGTGCCTTATTGTGCTCAGTACTTAATATTATAGTCTTATATAGTATTGAAATTGGCAAAAGATGATTGAAGGATATTGTATGTATAATGAGTACGTCGGATACCTATATCTTGAAATTGAGATAGAGAGTTCAAATGATATTTATTATAGTGAACATGATATTCATTATAATGAATATCATATTTATTATAGTGAACATGATATTTATTATAATGAATCTGTTATTTCATGATATTTGATTCACGTTTAAAATAATAGATTCAGGTATAACCTCCGTTATGGCGAGTGTAATCATACATAAATAGTTCTTACAATCAAATGTTCTAATATCGTTCGTATCTCATACCAATTTCAATACAGAATTGTGTCATCAAACGTTTGTCATTAACGCTAAACAAAGATACAAAGTGAGTCGATGTGACTAAAGTCGTACAAATTTTGCCTTGGTCTGACATATATGTCAGGCAATATCAATAATTCAATCATGGATGTATAAAAATGGCGGACGGAATCTCCCTAAACTATTGAAGCACCAGTCACTACAAAGGTAACAACGTAAGAATGATTATGTGTGTGTGGCAAACGATTTCGTGATATTTTTTGTGTGATTTTTTCAATTAAGCAAGATGGGATTTATAGTACTTATTTTGTCACAACGATAGGAAAGTTAGCAACTGTCGACTAATATAGATACATAGATAGGTTTATACCTAGATACTTTTTCACGGAAAGTTGTATGTAAACGTGTATACGTATCTCCTTTGCCGCTTTTACGTCCTTAATGGCGGTATTCAACAAACTATTGTGAGAATCCGCTTTCTAGATTCCAAAACACAACCTAGTTGAGCTTACCATGGGTCTAGATGTGTAGAATGTTGTGGAATGTATGTCACATGTGTCCATGTGCTTCACTTTTTGTTTAATGAAATTACGTCCGCCTGCTTTATACGCCCATGTCAATAATGAAACAATCTAGTTCAATAAGCTCATGGCGTCTTGTACCATCGCAAATGATATGGTACAAGTGACAATCTTAAATATACTATGGTACAAATGACCATCTGCAAGACCACGCTGATTATAGTGATAATTTCACTATGATGTTTGAGTATGGCGTGGTACGTGGTGGGCTGACTGATATGAGAATTTCGCATTCAAACTTTTTGTCTTAAGCCAGATTCCAGAGAAGATGGAAGGTATTACTATACAGCATACCTTCATAAAAACCCTCTCAACTTTTAGTTATGTTTTTACCCGATGTCGAAGGAAGGAGGGTAATGTTTTTTACATTCCAAGTCCACGCAATTATGTGAATAATATTGTTAGTTAAATATCCAACAACATATTTTTACGAATTTGTCCGTTTAATTTTCAATCGAAATGAATAGGATTTCGATTTTTATATAAGCTACATACAGTGCAAACTCAATTGTGTGAACATTTTCTGTTACTACGTCGTTGTTACGTGCTTTAATTGCTAAACCATAATTTCATGAATTTTATTTAGCCAAATCAACAGTATAGTTAGCCACATAACTTTGGTGTCGGTTATACTAACTAGACATGGGATTTCATTACATTATCAACCACAGTGTCCATATAAAAATATATCTGTTACAATCGGAACAATACACGACATGATAATAACTACATTCATCAATAGAAAACTTACAGTGAACATCCAGAAAAGTTAACGCCTAACAAATATGCTAACACATAAATCACATCAATAAAATCAACTATCTTGAAACATTCAATTCACATCAACCCAGTGACTATTCTGCTGGGAATCAACATATACTTCACATTAACCAAGTTACGATTCCGCTGGGAATCAACATTATTTCACATTAACCCAGCAACGATTACATTGGGAATCAACATTACTTCACATTAATCAAGTGAGGATTCCGATGGGAATCAACATTTATTATAGTACACATCGATATTGTCTTTTTTAATACAATCCCTATTTGGACGTCTCTTTGATTTCATCTAGCTATGACATTTGGTGTTTTCCATTTAGAGACACACGTGCACACGACATTGATTACCTTTTAAGAATATCTTAACAATATAACAGATGCGAATCGACTAGACACACACTAAAATAAGAGCAATACTCATTGAATTGGATTTGGATTGAATTTGGGAGAGCATACTCATTGAAAAATATAACTTTATACAGTAAGGAATTTAAATCACTGGTTTTCAATCCATACACTCAGCTTGGAATCGTTATTAATATAAAATTAGCCATTTCTGAGATTCAAAGATATATAAATAGGATTGATATTTCGACAAGAGTCGAATTGAAATAACTTTTTGAAGTATTTTATCGCGATGAGTGATATTCGCGTAAACTTCCGACAGTATCATAACTTTAGGGTTATTTAGTTAGTGATAATATTTTTTTGTCATTATACGGACCCCATTCTTTAAACCTTATAAACCCTGTGACACACAGACAGACAACGATAATAGTATTCTATTAATAAATCCAGAAGCAGAACACTAAAATGATACGTAGAGATGCTTAACTTTTTTAGAAAAATGCTAGATCTCTAAGTGGAAAACGCCATAACACCAAAACATATAGTACAAAAATCTAAACAGTGACACAATTAGGCAAGAGAGAGATGTGCGTTACTATAGTGAATATCGCACTAGACTACATATAGTTATACAAAACAATATAGTTACAAACTATGACTATCCATGTTAGTTTATTGCTAGTAAAATAACTAAGATATGAATTTAAGTTCAGATATGTTAGAACTGTGTAGATATTAAAGTTTTTGGTCCGAAGTATTTTTTTACAAAAAAATCAAGACATTTAATATTTGTAAAAAGATATTATACGTAATGAGACTATATGTTTGAGTACATTGGATATAGTTTGAACAGTGATATTTGTCAAATGATATTTAAGTACTATCATTTTACAAATAAATATTTGAGTTAGTTAAACTTACATAATATGAAAAAGGATAATAAATTGCATTATTCAACCAATTCAAGTAATGAAAATCTGTTCATAATTTAGTCTCAATCTAATCTCAATGTCTCATACATCAAAAACTTAGTAACACAATTTTAAATATCGAATATTGATATCGTGATGCTTTTAGATTTTTTGGGATATTGAAATCAGGTAGACTTAATTATGAATAGACTCAGCTCTTAAAAATATTATCATAGGTTTTGAAAATACGAGATAT
This sequence comes from Eilema sororculum, assembly GCA_914829495.1. Taxonomy (NCBI): domain Eukaryota; kingdom Metazoa; phylum Arthropoda; class Insecta; order Lepidoptera; family Erebidae; genus Eilema; species Eilema sororculum. Next base: position 6,581,498 of record OU618552.1, on the reverse strand, counting down.
AAGGTAATAGTAATTATACAATGATTGTCATAAATATTGCTTATAAGACCTACAATTTCATTAACTGAACACTGAAAATAGTTGACTGTTAATGACTTAAAGCCTTTATTAAGTAAAGCAATAGGGCCTTATTGTAGACTTTTAAATATGTTTCTTTTAGTCCATTATTTCGTTTCTTTTGTTATATGTATGTATGAACTCATAAATTAATATAAAGTATACACTCAGATCTATATCATGGCGATTTTTATATCAAACATATTTAATATTTATGTTTTGTATAAAGGTATTTATTGCTTATTTTTAAATAGAAATGAGTGTAAAATTAAATCCAATACTATTGATATCATAAACTATGAGACTTAATGGTAACTTTCCTATAAATACGTAGTAAATTCTAAGTTAGAACTAAAATATAATTACAAAATTAAATAATTAAAACTTAATATTGATATACATTTTAATATATGGTTACTACATACAAATTACTAAATGCATTCTAAAATAATAATGCTGTGTGTTTTCTTAAGTGTAAAAACAAGGCAAGGTGTTGTATTCGACATAGGCAATACAATTTTATAAAAATTACTAACGTGCCGATTCTGTTGAACTATCTCTTTTTTATTTGAATGCCGATATTTAGGTAATTTTATTTGACAGCAGATTTTAGACTTTAAAGTGATAGTGTTAATTGTGAAATTTGTTATTGGATGTAGTTTAAGTTAGTTTGACAGGGCTAATAAACATGTTTGCAATTTTTAGTCTAGAGATTTTAAGACAGCAGAATCGGTACAGATACTGGCAGAACTTACAGTAGGCAAGTTTGTATTGGCAGTAATATATTCAAATAATTTAAAGGCATTGCAAGAGCCCATGTAGGCAGTTGAGCATGTATACATACATACATACGTGTCAACATTTAGGCCAAGTTTAAATAATCGTTGAATATACATAAGATTACATCAAATTAATAAAAGTATCATAAAGTCGTAGATGTATATACCATTGATTAATGATGATAAACCATTTCTAATAGATAAATGATTACTGTCGTATTGACGGCAAGTCATCATTTGACTGTAACCCTAAAATAACTTAGGAATCAAACAAAAAGAAACATAAGTATTTGCAATGTTAAGAACATATTGCCATTCATTTTTAAACACTAAACATACAATAAAATAGTAACTCACTGAGTATTCATTATAGTCTTGTCAACGAAGAATAAACCCCATAGTTTGAAATCACAGGCAATTACAGAGAGCTTCCTCAATCGATTGAAGTAACAAATTGAATCGTAGACTGTGCAAATTGCTACTATCTCGCTACAAATATTGTAAACAATAAAAATCTCCATTTGTGGAGATAACGATAAGTGATCCCATAGTCGGAGTTTCCAAGGACTTCTGTCCCGAACGGCTACGTCACGTCCGTACGTATGATCAACTTTGATATAGATAGTATGACCGCGATCGCTGTACCGCGCCTACGTAAGTATGCGTAGGTGGTGGGGGACGAGGTAAAGAAAGAGAAAGATATACCACCATGTGTGTTACCGCCGCGAGCGTTAGCGGCGGAATGACCAAATCTGAAGGACGATTGGTATATATACGCCGCGTACGTACCCTAGCGTGGTACAGCGTTTGCAGTCGGTCTATAGTGTTAGGGACGGCACAGGCTGTATGAAAGTGGCAGATTATAGCAGGCCTCTGTCTAGTTCTTTTCGGAGCATCCTGGACAGCTTGAGGACGTTGTCGTCGACCTGGCCTGCGAATAGAGAGTCTAGGAGCTCACCTCGTGATGCGATGGCGAAGACGCCGGCGAGTCGGGAGACTGACTTGTCTGTGAGGTGGCGTTCTACCACTGACCTGAAATTTAGTAAGGAATAATGTCATTTATGATCCAAATCTAACGGATTAATACAAAAAAAAATAGATAATTTGTTAATGAAAATATGTTTAACAAAAATTTCATATTCAATGCTCGGAAATTCATCAAGTAAAATGTACCAATGCAGTTATTACTGAATTAAACGCGTTCATATTCATCGGTGAGATCCATCTTTAAGAATGGGTCATACCAAATCCGAACAAGGTAAAGTACTATCGAGTTCAAGTGGTTTTCTATTACTGACAAGAGATTTTCTTTTAGTTTTTTATCTAGTAGATACTAACTTGAGAGATTGGTGTGCATCGCGCAATGCGTCTTGAAGAAAACCGCGGTCGTAGGAAAAATCTACTTCGCAGAACGACACTACGGCCATCAGCACAGTCTGAAATTTTAATTTGGTTGGTTAACATCAAATAATAGACCTGGAAGTATATCTACTTATATAACCACTGAAATGACATTATAAAATCGTAATTTACTCAAAGTCAAAGTCATTTATTCTCAATTTTGAATGATAAAATTGTTTCTTATTGACGTCAATTTAATTTTAATTGTACTTTATCTAAGTTTACCACCGCTTCCAGAGCGGTGGAGAAGAAACTCGGCATTTTAGACGTCAATTTACAATAGCTATTTTCTTAAGGTTGCAAGTTATTTTCTTAATGCTTACTACAAATATTACATTGTTCAGGTCATTAGGTTAAATGAGCTGGTGTCGCACACAGCTTCCTGCAATCATCACAGCCTTCCGTCAGGCAGCTGTTGCACCGTTTTGATAAAGCCCTTTTTACACCGCAATCAAAACATGAAGACAGGGTTTAACAGTCTTCGAACCCGAATATCTAAAGCTACACTTACGTGGAACTTGGAGCGGAAGGCTTCCAAAGCTCGCTCATCAGCGGGGGAGAGCTGTCCGTGGCGCCGCAGCACTCCGATCTTCACTGCCGATTTGATGACATGCTTCACTAGCTTCTCTGCTTCGCGCTTCTCCACACGCTCACGGAGTACTGTCAAAAACTGGAATTTGGAGACGAATTTATGATTAATATGTGCCTAACATGTCGTTTTATCGAAGCCACCTTTTCAATGAAGAGCATAAGAGAGTCAAGGTTATCTTTCTAACTGAGAATGTCTATGGCTGAGACCTTTGTTCAGCTTCAAATGTGCCCTAACTGAGATACCTACTTCTTCTCTACCCGTGAGGTGTTGGAAAAAGAATACAAGTATCACCAGCCCATCTCCTCCGAAGGGCGACACCCATCGACTAGCGGAAAATGCGCAAACAATATCACCGCGAGAGAAGGAAAACTCAAAATAAATGTGTACCAACCTTTGGGTTACTATTTCCACAGTAGAAAGAGTAGGCTAAAGGTTCCCATCTTCAGAAGAGGCCTATATCTAGCAGTGGGCGTTACTTACTAATAGATTGATTGAGATACTTCTGGACCAAAGGCCGATCACTACTAAATATTGTAACATGGACTGTACCTGATCGAGGAGTTTGGCAGCATGCTCGTCTAGTACAAGGGAGCGCGCGCTGGCTGCACCCCCGACACGAGAGAGGAACTTCTTCTGCGCGCGGAGTGAGATGTCGCGAGCGCACCACGCGCCGCCTTCCATTGCTGCAAAGAGGAAAGGGAAGAATTTTAAATCACAATAAGATACCTTCTGCATGTATGTACCTATCAAGTTCCATCAACTTATCAGCAGTATAAACAGTAGGAGTACTGTTTCGTTTTTGACTCATAAGTCAATCATTTTAACCAGATATATTTTTTTAAATTAGGAGAGAAAACTCACTCAAAACAATGATATCAAAAGTATAATTATTACAATTACAATTGTAATTAATAAAATTATAATTATTAATTTTACACAATTAAGAGATTCTGAGGATATAATTAAGCCTACCAGATTAAAGAGACAGATATACGGTGTGACGATATAATTATATAGCAGGCTAGTTTATTAACTGCTTTGCACACCAATGTGGTAGGTACTCTCAATTTAATTAAAGACAGTTTTGTCACCATACCGGGTTTAAGGGTTCCCCTTAAACCCGGTATGGTGACAAAACTGTCCCGAAGCGAAAACCCCTAGTAGTACACCAGGTATGTACATAACACATTGGCATAAAAATAAAATCGATTTGGACAAAAAAAAATCGATTTTATTATTTTGCTTTATTTACTATCCATCGTGTAAGTTAAGCTAAATGAAACGGTAATTTCATAATAAACAACACCATTACATAAAAGCATGGCTCCAGTTATTTTGTTCCCCTTACACCCTTTTTTTTTTTTTTTTTTTTTTCGTGCGGAAATCCCCTCGGATACCCCCCCTGCCGGAGCCGGAAGGGGAGGTTATGTCGGACTCGAACCGACTAAAACCGCACGCCGACTGTGGGTCTTGGTGCTAGGCCGGAGGTGAGGTTGTCAAAGACATATCCCTCGCACCCCGATTGACCCAGGGCCATCCCTTACGGTCTGGCCCTCCTCAGGAGGGGGGACAACGGTGTCCCCAACTCGCCCCCGGAATGGGGAGGCGCGCTCTTCAGCGCGCCGCCGCCGTGGCCTGCTTCTGCTGGGGTGACAGGCGGCTCCACCCGTCACCCCCAGGCCCGCGCTCATGGGGGACGGAGGTCAGTCAGTGCCCTCCGACGCCCGAGTTGCCTGCGCGCGCGGGCGGCGCGATCCGCGAGTCTTTCTCGCTCGCGCCGCCTCTCCCGCTCCGCCGTCTCCTTCACGACCATTACCTGCTCGCTGAAGGAGACGCCGGCCGCCCACGCGTCCGCGCAGCGGACCATTGCTGTGAGCAGGGTGGCGAGGGTGAGAACTCTCACTCCCAGGGCCGCCACTAGCTCCCGCCTCGGTTCAGCCCATGCCGGGCACTCGGTGAGCGTGTGCAGCCCCGTGTCCTCGCTCGCGTCGCAGTGATGACACTCGGACGTTGGCTCCTTTTCGATCCGACACAGATATCTCCCGAAGCACCCGTGCCCGGTGATAATCTGCGTCAGTCGATACCATTCCCCCATGATGGGCCTTACCGCCTCTATGACGGCATGCCCTGCGCGTCGCTGCTCAAGTCGTCGCTCCCACTCCGCCACCATGATCCCGTGGAGCCGGGACCTCTCGGCCCGAATGTCTTCGGGCTCGGGATCAAATCCCCGCTCCCGCGCCTCCTTACGGAACCGATACAGTGCCGCAAGGGATCTCGCTTCCAGGATCCACGGTGGCGATCCGGCTAGGAGACTCGCCGCTTCAAAGGATATCGTGCGGTACCCCCTAATGGCCCTGCAGGCCATCGTCTGCTGCGGCGCATGCAGCAGTTGCACGAACCTGGCCCGCAGGGCGTCCGCCCACACGGGGCACCCGTACAGGGCCATGGACCGCACGACACCCGCGTAGAGTCTCCTGCAGGAGTCCTCTGGGCCCCTCAAGTTGGGCAGCAGCCGCATCAGCGCTTTAGCTGACACCAACAGTTTGGGGCGCAGACTTCGGAAGTGCTCTCCGAAGTCCCACCGACCGTCGAGTACGAGCCCCAGGTATTTCAACCGGGGCTTGATGTCGATGGGAGTACCTCCTACTGTCAAGCTGGATCCCGGGGGTGGCCCGCGCCGAGGACCATGAAAGAACAAGGCCTCGGATTTGTGCAGAGCCACCTCGAGACCCAGCCGCCGGATCCGATCCACGACTTGAGCAACAGCGGTCGTGGCCCTCTGGGTCGCCTCGCGGTGTGTAGCGCCACTCACCGTCACTAGCGTGTCGTCCGCGTAGCACGTGACGGTGGCACCGAACGCGAGCTCACCGCGAAGCACCCAGTCGTATCCGATGTTCCACAGGAGCGGCCCCAAGACCGATCCCTGTGGGACACCGCACGACATCTCACGCCTACCGACGCCGGTCGCACTTGGGTAGATGACGGCCCTCTCCGTCAGGTACGCCCCGACTATGCGGCGGAGGTAGAGAGGCACATCGTGGTACACGAGTGCCTCCCTGATGCAACTCCAGGGCAAGGTGTTGAACGCGTTGGAGATGTCCAAGGACACCGCCAACATCACCTCGCCCCGGGCAACCGCATCCTCCGCCAGGGTCCTCACGCGCATGATGGCATCCACAGTGGAACGCCACCGGCGGAAGCCGTACTGCGTGTCCGCTAGGTCCGGCCCCACTCTAGAGAGGTGCTCGACGAGGCGCTTGGCAATCACTCTTTCGAAGAGCTTGCCCACCTCGTCGAGCAACACTATGGGCCGGTACCCGGACGGCTCGTCCGCCGGGCGTCCGTCCTTGCGGATGAGGACCAGCTTCCCCGTCTTCCACATCTTCGGAAACTGGCCCCGCTCCAAGCATGCGCTGAGGAACCCTCGCAGTCGGGGTTCGAGACCGTCTTCCCCTAGAGCTAGGACCCACGCACGGCCTGGAATGCCGTCGGGTCCCGGGGCGGTGTTCTTCTTGGCTCTAAGCCGTCGCACCGCCAGCTCTAGTTCTACCCAAGTGACCTCGGGCACGTCGTCGTCAATAACCACGCCGGGCGCATCAGGCGACCGAGGTGGTGGAGTCATCTGCGGCGGAACGTGTTCCGCCCGCGCCGGAAACAGGGATGCCACCACTCCTCCAAGCAGAGCCGGCTCGAGAACCTGGGTCAAGGGAGGGGCCCGGGGGCGCAGCTTTCCTCTTACCAAGCGGTAAGGCCGCCCCCATGGGTCCCGCTCCAGTGTCTCCAGCAGCTCCCTATAGGAAGCTGCCTTGGACAGCTTGATCTCCGCTCGGAGGGCATTCCTGGCTTCCCTGTATCCCTCTTGCAACTCCGCCACTAGGGGATCTGTGTCTGCGGGGCGGCTACGCCTCCTACGGAGCCTGGCCCACCGGCGGTGCGCGATCACGCAGGCTTGCCGCAGCCTCGCGATCTCCGCAGTCCACCAGTAGACCCGGCGCCTCGGACTATAGGCTGGAGCCCTAGACATACCCGCATCGCAGACAACAGTCATGGCCTCCCGGAACCACGCCGCCTCGTCATCGATGTCGTCAGGCCTGTCCGGCACCATGGCCCAGGCCTGCACGGAGGCGGCTTCCAGGAGAGCATCCCTATTCAGTCCCCTAAGCACCCAGCGCGGCTCGCGTGGGGCCGGTGTGACCAGCGCATCACTCTCGGGAGGGGAGACATCAAACCGAACGTATCGGTGATCCGACAAGTGTCTCCACCTCCACGACAACACGCCAGTCCCGCACACGTTGCGACAGCGAAGCGCTCGCGAATGAGAGATCAACGATCGAACTCGCCCCGCGCTCCGCCACCCAGAACGTGGCTTCGGCCCCGCGATTCTGGAGAACCAGACCGAGAGTAGCGGCCCAGCTCTCCAGAGCCCTACCTCGCGGGTTCGTGTGCCGGGACCCCCAAGCCTCAGACCAGGCATTGAATTAGCGTTATTTCCAGATAACCAGAATCGGCTTATTACTTCTCCTCCTATATTTTGACTTAGATGATAGATGGCGACTGTGACCTTTCAACTCCGGGAGGAAAACCAGCGCCAGAGCCTCGTCAATCTATCAGGAGGTATATCTTGCATGCTTGCATGCTTGACCCTATACCCGTAGGTCTAGGCCCCATACAAAATAACAAAAACACAAACATATGCTTTCGGCAATCTCACCTCCGGCAACCAAGGACCCAAGACGGCGTACGTTTTAGTCGGTTCGAGTCCGACATAACCGCCTCCACCGGCTCCATGGGGGTGGTATCCGAGGGGATTTTGCGCACGATAAATATAAACTCCACGACAAGGCGCGGTTTTTGCGTGAATAACAAAATATGTAGGTAAATAGTATCAAAATATTCTCCTCGTATATGTGTTGTTATAATTGAAGTTATTTTTTGAACAGTACGTGCTTAAACACGCAATAAAATTACGTTATAATAACCAAAACGAGATTTCACAAGTCATTTTATTAAATTTGACGAATATAAAGAACTTGTTTTAAGAGTTTTTATTTCGCGGCGGGTAAATAGCGCGTGGCACGTGACGTATATCTTTAGAAATCAGATGTCATACTTTTAGAATACCTATCCACTTGTGTTGTATCTACTATAAATTGTGCGCACTGTGTGGTATGAAAGAAACTTCATCCCACACACGCTCAAGCTCTGAATGAACTCCCCGATGTGGTTTTTCGAAGCGAGTACTATATGCTTCAAGACTTCTAGATGGTTTCTATAGGGTCAGCAGCACGACTGTGACGCCCCTGGTGTTGTATACATTCACAGGTCACGGTAACCACTTGCCATCAGGTGTGCGTCCCTACCACCTAAGTGGCATAAAAAAAGTCCATGATTTTAATTACCTATCTTACTCTCGGGGTTGGAAGCACACACGGCAGTACTTTGCTCCAGATAGACATGTTGATTTATGAAACGAAGTTCCTCATCGCGTGTTGCGAAAGGGGGCTTTACGGAGAAAATTGGGGCCAAAAGTTGTAACGACACATTATACCCGACTGCCGAAGGAAGGAGGGTAATTGCCATAGTTGTAAGCCGTAAAATTTTATTACAATTCCTTCACTAATTAATCGAAAGGAACTTCATTCCATCCGGGTGTCCCTTGACACCTCTCAAGTTTTTTTTTGCTATATATTATTATGTGTAGCTAAATAGGTTATGTTCGAATAGAACTGATTCCACTCCAAGTCCTAGAACACTATGGATATTTTTGGAGTCGTTAAAACCCAAAGCTATAATTTAAATATTTTATAAACAGAAACGGTTTAAACTACTCTATGACATCAAACTGCCTGTACCAAAAAGCCGGGTACCGTAATGTACCCGAATTTAATAAACATGAAATGCGTTATTTATATTTACACAACACGAACATCATTCGTCTGCAAGTAGATGTTTACAACTGCCTACGGAATTTGTTTCAATTTGTTGGACAATGAGCGATTGTACTTTCAATCTAAGCGAAGTAGGACAATGCACTATGAATCACTAGGATGCATTGCTTGTAATATGAATCTGATCAACTATTAGGGCCTTATCATACTAGCGGTTTGCGAACGGCTGCAGGGCGGAGCGGGTGCGCAACGAACACTTGGCGCATGCACAGCGGATTCGTTGCGGGCGCGCAACGAGATCGCCGCGAGTAACCAGCGTATTACTGTATTACTGAGTGTACAAAGATGCGACGAAAACGATGCCAATTCGCGGCGCATTCGCGACGTCTTCGATGTGCAGCCGCGGCGTGTTCGCGACGCATTCGCTGCGCGCCCGCTCCGCTCCGCAGCCATTCACAAACCGCTAGTATGATAAGGCTCTTAGTGATTAATGAAAACTATGGATTAATTTCAACACTAAAAATTTTGTAATTCATGGACGCCACAAAAATCTTCTACTATATTTATCTCACTTCGTTTTAATATCCACTATAGCTTGTCTTTTTTCCTATGTAAAAAGGGACATATTTCTCCGAGCTGTTACTACTGACAAAAATTATCAACTAAAATCTTTTCCGACGCGGATGAACATGGGACCTTAACGTATACAGCGACGCAAACGCCGACGCGACCCCACGACAGTCAGTTACAAAACATAAGATTTATAAATCCCAAATGTTGGTATTATCTCCTCTAACAAATCCCTCGTCGCAAACCCTAATTGAACCTGGTCGAAATCTGAGCCTTTAATCTCGAATTCGCTACCGGCAGCCTAAGGCCCAGCCTCCAGATTGTGTGCCAACATCCCTTTGTTCAGTGCCAAGGGCGATAAGACAAATGGATGTCGGATATTACGATCGTGTTTTGGTAAAGGTTCGATAACTTGACTTAGAGAGATTGGTGTTTATCTAGACAACCACCTGGATTAGGAGACATTCAGACGTTTACAATAGTGATTAAATTACAGTTTAAAGACTAATAAATAATGCTGGCTGTTGCTTTTGTCTTGGCGCGATTTGCAATTGCCAAAAGTTGTGGTACGGATTCGGTGCGAGTGATATGTCGAAGACAACCTCACCTTCAGCCTAGCACCACGACCCTCAGTCGGCGTGCTTTTTAGTCGGTGCGAAGGGGATGTTATGTCACCTCCCCTTCCAGCTCCGGCAGGAGAGGTATCCGTGGGGATTTCGGCACGAAAAAAAAGGTATGGATTCGAATGAAATAAGTCCTAATTCGAGGAGTTACCGTTGAAGAGTTCCATGGTATTTTTCGGTCATTTTGGGCCGATTCTATAATAAATAGTTGATTATGTTTAACTTTTTGGATAAAAAAAAACTAATTTAGTCCAAGGAAGACTTACGTATATTACACGAGCGGGACCCAGAATGGCGCGTCCGGCGCGAAAACATTATTTTTTCAAGGACTTTGGTTTAACTACGTACCTGCTAGTTATAAAGTAATTTTATTTTAATTATATTACAGCAGTTTTAGCAGCTCGAACGGTATTTTCATGTAAATTACTTGACCGTGTAGTGTTTTGATTGATTGGGAGTGACTGTGAGTTTATGAAGAGTCCGCGCGATTTGTGGGAAATGTGTTTACATTTAGTAACTAAACAAAGTTCATTTTTATAATCAAATATAAATCACTGTTATTAAATTTCATATTTATTAGGAAATAGGTGTTGCTCGCGACTACGCCCGTGTGGAATTCTGATTCCGTTCTTCGTAGCGTAGATATTAGCATGATGATAATTATTATATAGCCTAATGTTGGTACCTGGTATTGCAGCTTTCTAATGGCGAAGGAATTTTTGAATTCAGTTCAGTAATTTTTTAGTTTATTCGTTACATACAAAAATACAAATCTTTCCTCTTTTTAAAATTAGTATAGAAGTATCAAATTAAAGCGTTTTTTTTAAAGAATATTAAAACCGAGGTTACTAATATTCCCTCTAACCCCTCCAACTAAGCTAAACTGCTAGTGCTAGGAGTGGGCTCACGTAGGTAGTGTAATGGCCGAGATTCGAACCGTCCCGGGTTCGAATCTCGATCGTAAGGCCGACTCCTTAACCGCTAAGCTAACGAAGCTACGTTGCTGGTGTGGCACGGACTGCAAGGTCTCATCGCTGGGATTCCGTCCACTTGGAATTCTCATCCTGTTCCCACTACCCATGGGAAGGACACTAGGAGTACAATCTATCCATGTACCTCCCAACCTTCAACTAGATTCGTTCAGTGTAACAACGATCAGAAAACCATAAAGTATCGATCGTCTCTAACATTAAAACATAAATATTCTCAAACAAGCTCCCAACGTTATTTAATCTGTAAATAGATTTAATATAAATATTTAAAGGTGAGTTAAGATTTCGAAAATACATCGCACAGTATGTACAGTCAACGACGAAAGTAGATTAACATATTCTAATTATTATACTAAAACGATGAATAGGGCAACAGGGTGTTTATACTGGAGATTGATGGCACTTGGTGTAATCTACTACACAACACATATTGAATAACACACACATATTAGGTTACAGATTTAGCCGCTAGAACATGAATCTTAATTCTCTATAAGAACAGCTGGTGGCTGGTCTCCTTATTCCGCTGTTGAATAATACACTTGTACTTTTCCAATTTAATTTTATTTTTGAACCTGACTGGTTTCGCCTTAGAATATAGTGAATTGTGGATGAGAATGCTGTAAGGCGACAACTCTGTGGAAAGTACAAGTAAGTGTATTATTCAATATAAATAGCGGCAACATAGATTGAAAGAGAATTGATAGAGTTTGATTGATTTAATTTTTATATTTTATAGATATTGACTATGCATATTAATTACGCGTACTCTATTGATCTTGGTACAGTGGTATAACCACGTAAGGAGCTGTTCAGTTGGTCTGTAGATATCACATTAGCTCTTTAAAAAAAAGGGCCATAGACACTAATTATTTTTTTCAGAAAATTTCGAAAAACGTCGGAAAAAATGAAATGAGACTTGAACTCACGACCTTTGCTTTAAAAGGGGAATGCTCTTCCACTGAGCTATTGAGCCACAACTGAATTCCTTCAAATTTTTCCTTCTCTTTATATCCGTCTTTATGGGCGACGGCGGAAATTTATTAGTTTACAGAGATGGACTGTTTGCAGAGGACTAACGACGGGCTCTATGGGGTACATTGTGAGAGGCTTATTACCTAGCAGTGGACTGCAATAAGCTAATTGTTTGTTATTTGAATAAACTTTTGTCATTGACTGTACCTACGAATGAAAATAGTCTGTAGTTAATAGAGCATCATCGTTCCGCCATATCTGCGTGGCCATCCGTGTGATTATTATCACTACCCAATGGACGTAACTATGCATCAATGAGATATACTTACTGTCACGTTTCAGTTCTAATGAGTTATTTATCCCTATATTCAGAGCCCAGTAAGAACCACGTACCTATAATACATTACTTCGGTAGCTTATCGAGAGGTCCCGGGTTCGATCCTGGTCCTGGCCATTACACTACCAACGTGAACCCACTCCTAGCACAAGTAATTTAGTTTAGTTGGAGGGGTTAGCGGGAATATTAGTCATTTTGGCTGTGGATATTCCAAAAAAAAAATTAGCTGCGGCTGAAAGCCCGCGTGGACTTCTGATGCCGACCCTCTCTGATAGCGTAATGATATACAGCCTATAATATTTACAAATAATGTGGCCTTCTATTTGTAAAGAATTTTCAAAATCAGTTTAGTAGATCCAGAGATTATCCTCTACATCTACAACGTCACAAACTCGCAAACGTTAAGTACCTCTTTATAATAATAGTAGCTATATTATCTTATTTTGTTGATCAGGATGTGTATAAACCAATTACAGTAGCACCTTTGATTTCATCAAATAGTTTTATCTTCATAGTTATCTGTTATCAGAATGTTTATCTATATCCATAGTGTATTTTGTTGTAGTTAGATTTTATCTCTTAATGACTCCTGGCCATTTTAGGCCTATAAAAACAAGAGCTACCTAATACTAATACTTTAAGTTTAGTTAGTGAGTTGCTATTAATTTTTATATTCCAATATACATACATACATATATATAAAATTATTTTTATTGTTTCCGCTTAATTCTTCTATAACTGTGTACTACCTACCTTGTAAATTATATTAATAATGTAAAATAACAACTGAATAATCGTATTGTAAGTATGGATCTGGTAGTATTAGCACAAACCTTAGTGGTTTATAAATACTATATACCTTGATTTAAGCCTGAACTATGTAATTTGATAAATAAAAAAAAATAAAAAAAATCACGCCTTTCACCGGACATTTCACAGAAAAATTGTATTTGGTCCCACGTAATAGGGGGTGAGTCTATTGCCGCATTTCAGGCACTATTGTTGACTCAAAACTCAGCCTTGCATCTGAGGTTAAGTCTGGGCTGTATATATTTGTCTGATGTTAAACAGCCCTATCCCTTAGTCGCCTTGTACGACATCGTATGGGAAGAGATGGGGCAGCCCAAATTCTACTCTGCCGGGAACCACGGCTATATATTCCAACCCTTTAACACTTCTCCCTTTTAACAGCGAATTTAACAACGACTAGAGTCTAAGCATGAAACTAAACATTGCTACGGATATTTACACGATCATTGTAACTACCCAATAGAAATAATATGGGAAGTGTGACCGAGGCAAAACTAATAGCAAAACTACTTGGTTCAGCAAAAAGTTCGATTCAAACTTACTGTCGAGCGTCGCGTTGTTTCGTCAGGAATGCTTGTACAGTCAACTACAAAAGTAGCTTAACAAATTCTAATTTATTGAACACTGTGGCCCCTAAACCTTACATAAAATTGTGAAAAAAAAAACATTGAATATGTAAATTAAGTTTGTCTTCTGGGAATCATAACACTACATTTACTATAGAAAGATGCATTTCATTATAAGAAAGATTTGTAAAATATTTAAGTGTTAATCAACTTATGGCGTTGACTGTACATACGCTCTCTAGAACGCTCGATTCCTGTTTTTTTCTGTGAGCTTTCGTTCTCGAAACAAAACCTCATTCAAAATTCAAAAATCGTTTATTCTGCATAGACCATTATCGGACTTACAAAACGTCAACATAAAGTAAATATTAAATACTAGTTTAGCAAATGGACCACCGGTTCGAAACGCGGCCCAGACCAGAAGACTCAAGAAACTCAGCGGGCATTTTTTTTTATCCATTTACAATCATTTACTTAGCCAAAAACTTATAGTCTAGATACAATGCTTTGCTTGAGTAGCATAGCTGAGCGAACAGCTCATTTCCAAGCTTGTTTATCATTTAAATATTCTTGGATTTTATAATAGCTTCTCTGGCACAGTTTGCTCTTAACTGTATTTTTAATTTATTTACAGGTAAATCTCTGATTTCATTAGGATAGAATCTGATTTCATTACCAGTGAATACTTAAGTCAATCAGCATCTATATTAAACAAAGCCTTTAATATCCTTCAGTACACAGGGCACCTCTCAATTCAATTAGTTAAGATTACCGGATAAAATCTGAAGAGCATCCGTTTGATTGAAATGATCGCGACGAGAGCTTCCCATGGGAATTTCCCAATAAACCGGTTAATATCGGAAACTCGATAAGATTGCAAATCGCAATCGCGAATTGGAATTAAAGTAGGAGGTGGGCTTAAGAGGATTTTTGTTGATTTCAGAGTGAGCAGATAACGGATTTGTTAAAACCACAGCTAACCGTTTCTGTTGGAGAATTGATTACTAATGGAATTGTTTATCAAATGAATAAAAGCAATGTCTTAATCAAGGAAAATAAATGTTCCACAACATTTTATACAACGCTATCTAGACCCATGGACCAACTAGCGTGTGTTATGCGTGCCGGGGTGCGAGAGATATGCTTTTGGCGATCTCACCTCCGGCAACCAAGGACCCAAGACGGCGTGCGTTTTAGTCGGTTCGAGTCCGAGATAACCACCTCCACCGGCTCCGTGAGGGTGGTATTCGTGGGGATTTATCGCACGACAAAAAAAAAAGCTTGTGTTATGCGGATAAACATACTTAGATACTATTTTTTGTAAATGCATACATATTAGGGATACATAAAAACACCGAGACCAATGCATATAGCTCTATTCATGCATACAAATATTTGCACTGAGTGGGGATCGAATGCGTCGGTCTCGTGTCTCCCCTGATGGCCCCTCCAGGGGAGACTTCAGGATTTTTTCATTCCTGTTGTCTCCCCTAGACTGGGGAGACACCAGTACTGGGTTTCGAAATTATTTTGAAGTACTCGTGGATCCCCCGTCACAGCTCTATCATGTTTGTACGTACTGGCCACTTGCAAATAACTTAATAAAGAGTATGTTATCTTTTAATGTCAAGTTTGTCATTGTTACGTAGGGATATTATTTTGTAACTATAATATGAATGAAAATTTGCATTTTGTACAACGC
The DNA here is from genome assembly GCA_914829495.1 of Eilema sororculum. Lineage (NCBI taxonomy): Eukaryota > Metazoa > Arthropoda > Insecta > Lepidoptera > Erebidae > Eilema > Eilema sororculum. The sequence goes on along the minus strand of OU618552.1, from coordinate 6,566,206 downwards.
AAGGGTGGGAAAGTTTTGATTCTGGAAGGAAAAATTCAAATCTCTCTACGAGTATGTCACTCTAATCCACTGAGGAATCGAAGGAATGTCGAGAAAAGAAAAGACTATCGGCAAGTTATCATACGATTGTGCTTATTACAATTAATTACTAAGTTATGTCGTTAAGGTCGAAAATGGCTTGGGTTTTTTTTTCAAAATTCAAATTTGTCGACATTCATTAAAATTATTTAGGTACTCATAACAGATAAGAGCTGTGACGGGGGATCCACGAGTATTTCAAAATAATTTCTAAACCCAGTACTGGTGTCTCCCCTAGTAAGGGGAGATACTAGGACTTAAAAATCCTTATGTCTCCCCCAGGGGGTTGATCAGGGGAGACACGAGACCGACACCGCGCCTCCTGCGTAGCAGTCGCGTTCACTACCACCACGCCACAGAGGCTGTCAAAAGATTAGGATGTCTCGTCTGCCAAAGTAGGACCTACCTTCTCACTCAGAATACATTTCCTTCTCTTCTTTCTATTGAACTTCTTTTAATAGAAGTAATTTAAACAATCAACTGAATTCTAACTGTTCTTGAAGACTAAATTCATTAAGTTTAACTAAACTATGTTTATTTATAATTAAAACGCCTTCATGCCAAGTTTTTTAAAAACTAATCAAACTAAAACATGAATCACTGCGCTAAAATTAAAACGCAAACAATGACTAACTTTGAAGGTATTCTAATTGCCTTGAAAAAGCAATTTTAAAACCTATTACAGTGAAAAAAGACTGTAAATTGAACGCCCGCTTTTACCGTAAACTTGAACTTATATAGGTACAGTCAACGACAAAGGATATTTAACAATGAAAAACTTACACAAAATATTGTTAATACAAATCAATAGACCAATCGAGTCACGAATGACTGAATGAAATACATTGAGTCAACAAAAAAGGATATTTAACATTGAAACACTTACAAACATTTTTGACATAAGAATACTTTGTGGGGCAAAACTTCGTGAGGCGAACGCGGAACAAATCCTTCATAATGATATATTAATAAATTTAGATAGTTTCGCAATCTCTAGAACGCATTTATTAGTTAATATATTAACGATTTGCTATTTTTGCGGATTCTTTCTATAGATAGAGTAATTCAAGAAGGTTTATATGTATAATACATGCTTAATATAAAAGCGGGAACGGGATGGAAAAAATTGGGAGTACGAAGTTCGCCGGTCCAGCTAGTACTTAATAAAAACACTTTACAAGTTTTTCACTAATATTAGTATTTTACTTATTTTTGTTAAAACAATAGGACGAATTACTGAATGAACTACATATTTCTCTAAATTCTGTACGAGATAACACTAAAGCACTTATGTAGTTGACTGTACAAGAAAACAGAGCTGATGACTCAGGGTGGTAATTTTCTTCGTACATAGAAATAATATAGGTGCGCCCGTACACCACTTTCCGTAGGAAGCTGATAAGGTAAGTATTACCATATCGCGTGCGGCTGCAACCTTGAAGCTTGGAGGGGTGCCAAATGCCTGGCTGTACTGACGATGAGTTTAAGGCCAATTTGAAGGATGAAATGACTGGGTAAGTACTATGAACGAAAATGATTTTGGTTTTTCCATTTACGAGATCATACGAGTACTTAGCGAGATGTGGGCGTCAATACACGTCAGCCACACCTCTATCTGATTCACAGGCAATTAATGTTTTTTTTCTATTGCACAGTAGTATGTTAATTGAAAGTGAATTTTCGGACACACATTTGAAAGGTCTGTTGTATTTGTTTGTAGGAACGCTTTGTTAAAAGAGTCTATTGTGGGAAAGGTGTTTATTTGTCTACTGTGTTGTGTTTTTACTTCAGTACTAGATTTTGCCCGTTATCGCGACCAAACATAGCCTATATACTTTAGCATGGTCTAATCTACCCCTATACCAAATTTCATCAAATTCGGTTCGGTGATTTAGGCGTGAAAGCGTAACATACAGACAGGCAGACAGACAGATTAAAGTATGGATACTGCGTTCAATGATATGTTAAGAACGTATTGATATATTATTCTTTTATTTGGTAAAAAGAGATGAAAGTGTAATAAATACCTACCCAATATCCTCGGATATTCTACACAGAGCCTTTGTAATGCGTGTAAATATAGGCACTTGATTTAAGTTAGGTCGGATTGCACCAGTAAAAATAATTGCGATTAAATCAACCTAATGCAGTATTGTCATGTTTTTATTGAACCAATTTCATTTATTAAACCTTGAGAACCCAGTTTAGTTGAACTTGAACATAATTGTTTTCACTGGTGAATTCAATCACTTCGGTCACGAGTCTAAGGCATTAACATAGGCTCCAGGCTGAACGGATTGAGTGACGACCAAGGAAGTCTCAGATTTAAATCTCAGACAAAAAGAACGGAACGTATAGAACGTATAGTTCTAGCCTAGTACATTCTTCTTTCCTCGTGCAAGCTATTCTACTCTAGAACGCGCGAATGAAACTAAGATATTTACATATTAATCTACAAAATTACAAACCAAATTACAAAAACAAATTTAAAAAGCGCCTTTACAGGTGTACGTAGTCAAGACCTTGGATTTCCAATGTCATGACACAATGTCAATGTCCAGATTTAGTTACTTCAGACCTTGGCTAGGTTATCTAGATTACCGTGATACGTAACAAGCTAGCCAAGCCTAGACCTTTTGGTCGGTGGCTAGGTTTGAAGGTAAGATTAAAGACGTATTAGTGCGAGAAATAGATAGCTTCGCTGACCTACGGTAAGAATAATAATATGAGCTTTTTAATGGTTATTATATTACTTAATAATGGAGGTCCAATGGATCATATTTATAATGGATCATATTTCTAGATGGGTCGAATTTTGAGGGTCCAGCAGGTAAGTAGCCGATAAGTTTTGTGTGCTTCAGCATGTCATAATAAAAATCATTTTTCTTTTCTTCTTTTTCTTTCTTTATTTATTTGGTGTTATTTATTAGCTTGACGTTTCGACTACGTTTTAGCCAGACGACAGAATCATGATAGAAAAGGTATTAAAAAGTGTTTGTTTTTTATTATAGTGCTAGCTTCGATTCTACTAAAGCCAAACCACAGTCGTTGCACAGTCACTGCAAAAACGGCATTAAATAATAGACTTTAAAACGATGCAGTTACAGTTCAAAATTAAATTTCTCTTTGCAGAGTAATTTGTAAAGGTAATTAAACTGATTTATATTCATTTTGGACTTTAGGTGGATTGAAACAAAGTCTAAAATTTAATAAAAAGAATTCAGTGACTGTCGCACCACAGTGGTTTAGCTTTAGTAGAATCGAGGGCCTGGTAGACTCCCAAACTGGACAGGAAACCCTGCGTCAGTGCCTTATTCATAAATTGACAGGTTTTGGCGACAGCTAACAAAAATAGTTATATATTGAGGCTCAGCTTGGGTACAAGTATGAATGCCCTGACCTTCACGCAATGATTAGGTAAGCCTGGGTTACCCGAAAAAAACCCTTTCGTGAAGGTAACCCCTTCAAAGGCTAAGTCAATTGAAGGGGTTACCCCTTCACTTAGCTACCGTGATAAACGAGTTAAGTCACTTCGCTGGGTTTAGAAGGAATACTCGATCAAGAGGTAACACTGCGATATGACTTACCCTATCCTACGGGTTACCCTTTCAAAGGCTTAACTCGTAAGCGGGGTTGTCCGGTCCCTGGTTTGTCGTTGCCCATAATATTATTGAAGACATACAATACCTACATAAACTACATGTATTCATTGGTTCCAACAGTTCGTAAGAAAGTTCGTAGATGGCTCCACCCTCGCCCTTAAAGACGGATATAAAGAGAAGGGAAAATTAAAGTGATTCAGGTGTGGCTCAATAGCTCAGTTGGAAGAGCATTACCCCTGTAAAGGAAATGTCGTAGGTTCAAGTCCCACTTGAGCGCTTCTTTTCCCGATGTATTTTCGAACTTAAAAAGTTAGCATAATAAATGCTAAAAAAAAAATTTATGCATGGCCAGTATTGATACGCTTGATTAGTCAACTACCATCCATAAAAATAAACAGGTCAATGACCTCTAAATACATAATGTATATAATACTTAGGTATAAGGAAAATGAACCGAAACACATAATTATACCTATTGATTATGATTTACGAAACTGTTGAACTTTGATATTCGCTAAAGTCCGTTCACCAGTTAAAGTAGTATATAAGCTAGATAAAGCGTGAGAGAATATTGATTCACTAAATTGCTGTTTATCTACTTACTTATCACAGATTAACTAACAGTTAGCATTAAAATGTAATTTTTTTGGACTATGTATGCTTGATTTCCCTTTTTTCATCACCCGAGTGAATTCAATAATGAATGTATGATTGCATCTTAAGTCTGCACTTTGGAGTTTGGGAACTGTTCTCCTGCTCCAACTTTCCCCATGAATTGAAGTGAGTGCTTCCATTTTGTACCCACAAAACTGTACCCACAAGCTAAAATCTTCTCGGCATTCATGGGAGCGACTGTTGTTGTGTAGGCAAAATGGAAGTCACTTCACAAAAAATAACGCGGCGATTTCATAGTTGAACAGAACGCCGTCGACCGCAACTGTGTCGGATGAAGGTTCGACGGGGAGAAAATAACTATGGCTTGTAATAGAATATTCTAACTAGAAAATCCGTTAGACCTCTGCGAATATTTACAACAAGATCCCCAATAAGTAACCTTATGTTATAATGACAAGCTTATTTGAATAACAATGGAGGATACTACGCACGAATGGACACAAACAGGAAAGACTGGGGACTCGCGCGGGTGCTTCGGATTTGCTCGTTATTTGCAAATATGTTGTACTCTCTGCTGAATAATGGCACTTTGCTGTCCTCGTTTGTATGTATAAGATGAATGTTGGGTTTTTAATGTGATATTGTTAGTTCATAGCTGTAAAGCAAATAGAAAACTGGAGGGATTTTCCGCGATTCAAGTTTTTGGACTCGGCCGGCGCCAACATCTTATTCCTTTTTGTTTTTGCGTGACTGCAGATACCCCCTTTGTCAGGAACCAACAATGAGATAGGTATATCACGACATTCACGACTATCAAATAGGACTTATGGTTTGTAGACTGCGGTTAGGGCAGTTTCAAACTAGCCCTTTATAAGCGCGTATAAGCTTGTTTTTGGAAACGCATGTAGGCGTGTACAGTACATGCGGGCCTTGAGGCACGCGCTCAACTCGTACGAGCTTTGATGCGCTTCTAAGCTCGTATACGTGACAGTGACACCACTACTGGTTCAAGCGAACATGCCGAAATACGCGAGTCCGGTTTTTTTAAGCGCAGAATCTAACGCTCGTGTAAGCGCTTATACTGAAACGACCGTATACGCGCAGAACCCTACGCTAATCTGAAACTGCCCTTAGTGATGAAACTGTTTTAAAACCCCGTAGGCTTGTCTGTAAAACATGTGGCACTCGACCACTAAAAATTTTGTTGTGAATTTTTTTTGTAAACATTCGGTTTTATAAAAAAAAGTAATTCGAGGTCGTTAAATGTAATTTACAAAGTAAAATGACGGAAATAATTCCCGCAAATTTATAACAGCAAGTTAATTTTTAGGATACAATTTAAATTCGCCCTCAACAACTTTTCCATTAAGGAAGGAGTTGTGCGAGTTCGGGAATTTACAAACACAATTAACGAACCCAATTTATAGATCACACTTGGAATTGGATTAAATAATAAATAATAAAACACAAACAATACAATAACAAACAGGGTTCGCTAGACGGCAATAGGTTTGCCCGCTATTACGAGTAGGTACGTCATGGGACCGAAAATAATAATTGGCGAAATGTGGGTGCTAGAAAACCTCTGCTTATCCTTCGGGCATTTACAGACATGAGTATATTATAGATGGTTTTTGAATGATTTTTTATAGCATTTATCATGCTAACTTTAAAGTTCGAAAAACATCGGAATAAATGAAATGCTCAAGTGAGACTTGAACTCACGACCTTTCCCTTACAGGGGGAAGGCTCTTCCAACTGAGCTATTGAGCCACACCTGAGTCACTGGTTTTTGTTTGTTTTTTTTTTTTAAATCTGACAACGATCATCTACTATTGTCCCTAACTATACCTACTTCCGTGGTTATTATATAAGAATCTTGAAATACGACTGTTGCCCCTTTGTTGTAAGACGCCTTACTCAGAAAAGATCTCCTTACAATTGTGTTAATGCTCGCGTACAACTTTTTGCACTTACGAAGTTAGTTGCTAAACTCCGAAGCAACGAACAACGCTGGGAATCTGCAGTCTTGTTGCGATGTTTCCTTTTCTGTCTACATATAAATGAATTGAGTTTCACTACAATAGGTATTATTGTATGATTTGAGATTGACATGATCATTAACATGAATAGTATAACACTAACGGGGATATTTATCATATTGATCATTTTTGTTTGGTAACCGATATTTCGGCGCTGTTTCAAGCAAACAAAAATGATAAACGTGGTAAATATCCCGGTGAGTGTTACACTATTAATAGGTATTATTGTAGTCAAACTTAAAATTGTTAATAATGATAAACGTAAAATCATACTACCATAGTTTGTAAGTCAAGTTAAAAATCTTCTAACAAATTATGGATGCATAAGAAATAAATGAATATATGGATGGATGGAAATTAAGAACTACAACGAACGAAGGGACGGAATTTTACTTTATTTTCAAGGAATTTTGCTGTTCGCGGTTATCCATACTAATATTATAAATGCGAAAGTAACTCTGTCTGTCTGTCTGTCTGTCTGTATGTTACGCTTTCACGACTCAACCACTGAATCGATTTTGATAAAATTTGGTATAGGGGTAGACCCTATACCAAATTTTATCAAAATCGGTTCAGTGGTTGAGGGGTGAAAGCGTAACATACAGACAGACAGACAGAGTTACTTTCGCATTTATAATATTATATAGTATGGATTAAAATATTCAAATATAATAATAGTAAGCAAACCTCCAACTTCTGTAAACGGCGTCATAAATCAGAATTTTAATTTTAAGTACTCAATTTACATACTGTAAGCATTGATATACAGCAATTAATTTATAGAACAGTTAGTTTATTTGTTTATAAACGTAATAATATGTTAAAATTTAACACGCTAATAGCCAATGTACACAATGGACCAACGTTTGGCCCATCGTTGGTCCAATGTGTAGACCGGCCATTAGCGTGTAAAGTTAATCCAGTGCGCCAACGTAAAGTAAAGCCAACGAAGCGAGAGAAAAAAGGTAAACAAAGTTTCAGCGGTTCCAAACATTTTTATATGAAAATTATTACGTATCACTTCAAGCACATTCCAGACAGGAATTAAATTGCTCATAAGATGGCGGATCTAACAGTTTAGAACCACTGTGCTGACAGCTTTCCTGTACTACGAAACGACATGTGCGATAAGGACAGAGATAATAATCGCTAGTTATCGCAACGTAACTCAGTAATGGTCGCTTTGTTTACCTTTACTTTGTTTACTCTCGTCTCGTTGGCTTTACTTTAGATCCTTTGATGCGTGCACGAAGAAACGACACTATTCGGCAAGCTCGCCAGCTTTGACGCCAACTACCAAGTGCCGCTGTACACATTGGGCGAACGTGCGGGCCCAACACATTGGCCCAATGTGTACATCCATTACATTAAAATAGTACGCAATACAATTTATATACAAGTACCAAAGTTGTTTACATCAAGTTTATGTTAGTAGGTAGGTTCACGTAATGAGCCAATCCCACTACTTTAATTTAACCTCAATTCCAGGAAAACATTACACGCAAATTCCGTTTCAATTACTTGCGTATAAAATAATGGTATTGTCACAATTAAAATATGGAGGCACGCGTACTTTCAACTGCTGTCTCTTTCTCTCGTGCTTATTAACTCCTCTCTCTCTCTCTCTTCCTATCTTCGCTTTTCTTACCACATCCCTTCTGCAGTTGCTAAAGGATATCTAATACCATTAATAATATGTCACAATAAAATTCTATTCATCCATATACTCACGTCTGTTTCCCCGAGGAGGTAGGCAGAGGTGTTTCTGCACCCACGTTTCGCCAATTATGTATTTTTTTTGGATTTCATATTGTTCATATTTATGCTTCATAGACCACGGTCTGTTTACTATCATATAATATAAGTCATCATTAGAAAACCCTATTTCATAAAACGTAAATTTCTACAGCCAGCATCAAAAATATGTTGACGAATAAAGTACTCAAAATGATTTTTTTTTGAATGAAGCTATTGAGCACCACTTGAATCATTTTCCTGATTCAAGTGGTGCTCAATAGCTCAGTTGGCAGAGCAGTCCCCCTGTAAGGGAAAGGTCGTGAGTTCGAGTCTCACTTGAGCATTTCATTTTTTCCAATGTTTTTCGTACTCAAAATGATCTTAGTTTCGTTTTTTTACCCCCTTACACTTGACCAATTGTTATGATATTTGGTACACACCTTTAGCTCTTAACTTGGACAATAATACCATATAAATCAATCTGATTTGCTCATAATACGAGAGTTTTAAGATCATTTTGTGACTTCGTTGTCAAGATATTAATGACGCTGACTGTACACTTCTTATAGTTACAGGCATATATCTTGATCAGAATCACGTCACAAAATGTACTTTTTATACGCATTTGACAGCTTGGGTTACAAGACTTGGGTGTTATTATTAAGTACTAAATTGCTACCTTTTAACGCTACTCATTGTGAATACGTAAAAGCATTAATATCAAAAATATACGCAGTGTAAGGTAGCGTTATAACAGCCATTATATCGCAGTCGACCTTCGTGGGGGCGCAGCAGGAAATTGCTCCCCGAGGTAGTCGTTAACCCCTTAACAAAGCACTATATCTGTCCAAACACCGTTCAGTATTTCAAAAAATATATTCTTATAGTAATTTTTTGTAAGTAATTGCATGAAAGAACTTTAGATATGGGTATACATACTAGTTTCACAAGTATACCTAAGTCTAAATCCACGTAAAAACTAATTTATTCAACATAGCTTTTACCCGCGGCTCCACCCGCGTGGATGTCGGTTATCGCGACCAAACATAACCTATGTCCTTTCTCATGGTCTAATCTACCCCTTTACCAAATTTCATCAAAATCGGTACAGTAGTTAAGGCGTGAGAGCGTAACATACAGACAGACCGAGTTACTTTCGTATTTATAATATTAGTATGGATTCAATAATAGTAAAATTAAAAGCCCAGATAGGGCAACATATTAGTGAAAAGCTTTGAAACGTCATATAGAAAATAAGTGAAAAACTTTGCTTTTTTATTAAACAATGAATTCATATTTAAACGGCTTTAGCCAGAAGACAAAGCACCAACTAAAAGCCTAAAACTTTATCTATTTTTCAAAGAGAAAGAAAGTTGAAATTTATTGATAAAAAGTTACTTAAAACGCTAGTGGAAGGTACGAAAGTTGTTTATGATATTAAAATGTTAAGTATTGGTCTAGATATACCTAGATAGGTATATTTTTGTATTAATAAATATTAATCGTTTAATAACAAAGAAACAGCCATAGTAACATTGCCGGTGGCCCCACAAGCCTGTCCTGAGTGGGTGCCTGTCACAAACCTGGTTAACAAATTATATACTACTAGCTTTTGCCCGCGGCTCCGCCCGCGTGAATGTCGATTATCGCGACCAAACATAGCCTATGTCCTTTCTCATGGTCTATTCTACCCCTATACCAAATTTCATCAAAATTGGTTCAGTGGTTTAGGCGTGAAAGCGTAACATACAGACAGACAGACAGACAGAGTTACTTTCGCATTTATAATATTAGTATGGATAGTTCGGTTTACACTGTCATTGGTAGCAAGTATATTATATCCACAGTACACGTTTCTTAGTTGTATTTTGAAGATAGCACGTGGTGCACCGAGATGGACGAGCTCAAATTCATCAAGCATATATTATTGCAAAATAATCCGCGCATGTCAGGGCCTTTTTATATATCGCAATTTGAGTCCAAGATATATGGCCCGACCAATATGTAGGACGTGATGACTTCACCTAGCCTAATAGTAAGCAAAATGGGTTGTCTCAGGTGTTAGTATCTGCAATGGTTACCCAATAATGAATGCTAAGTACCTATGTATGATTTGAGATTGACATGGTGATTAACATTAGTAGTATAACACTCACCGGGATATTTACCATGTTTATTATTTTAAGGAAAGTTTCAAGCACCATGATCACGGTGCACTTTCCTTCCTTTTCCTCAATGAAAATAATAAACATGGTAAATATCCCGGTTAGTGTTATACTACTAATGCTATTATATGGTTGAAATTCGATTTTACCGGAGTGAAAAGTGTTTTAAGGTGTACTGAAAGTGACTGGTTGATTTTAATGAGCACGCTCTCTGTTACATGGGCCCGAATACATAGATTATCTTTCGTTACATCTGTACTTACCTACCTTGGGGTATCCAGTATCTATCACATAGTATACAAACCACTGGCCTCAATATATACGAGTGATATCGTTCTGAACCCCCTACCCACTAAAATGTTATCCGAAATGAACCCAGAGCGTAGTAACTATTTATTAATCTGTGCCCAGAGGTCTTTCCGGAGTCTACCCACGAAAACCTTAATCACCCCCTCACTCCCTTCAAAATCATTTTCTTAACTTTTCTCTTAAGTCTTAACTTGATGACAAAATAGCGTATTGACAATTTATATCTATAGCGTCTTTATTGAATTCTCGAAGCTTCTCAGCCCCAATAAAGCGTGAAGTGATACTTGGCCCGTATCGTGGCAATATACAGGCGGTTGTGAACCGATACTACTGATATTGAAGCATTCAGCCAATTGGCAACTCGTGCCAAGAATAAACTCGAGATAGCGAACATAGGAAAAAGAATTTGTAGTTGTTAAATCTACCCCCTTGTCTCCCGAAGGGATAGGCAGAGATTTATTAGCACCCACACTTCGCCTATTATGATTTTCGGTCCCACGACGTAATCGGGGGCGAGCCTATTGCCGTCTAGCGGGTCTTTTGTCTTGGGCTGTATGTTTACTGTCGGATGAAGAACAACCCTATCCTTAAGTCGCCGAACGTCATTGAACATTCACTGCTAAAGTTATAACTAATTTTGGACAAAATCAGTATTGTAAACAAATCCCGAAGGCTTGTATTGTTCTTTAATATAACTTTACGTTCTTATAATACCAGGAACAACATTTCTATGGTAAAAGTCGCAAGTAATATAAACTAGGGAGAAATTGAACACGAAAGGTCTGGGAACACCTCACTTCATTAAGTCTGCCTCAGTTTACAGCGAGATAAGGGGTGACAGTCATTCAGTTTTATAACTTCATTACCTTGCAATGTGAAAAAGAATCCTTTATCAAAATGTCTGTTGAATTTGATAACAGGACAGCCTCAGTAAACTTTTTAACAAGGACACCTAATACGACAATCACAAAGTTTATTTTTGGATTACAGGTCCAATTTTTAAATAAACGATAAGCGTGAACGGGCCTCCCCCTGAAGGGAGTGGTTATGTCAAACTCGAAACGACGAAAACCGCACACCGTCCAAGTCTTCATTTAGATTTCCGGCCTGGGTACATTGAAGGTGGACATCCGTCGCAGCGATGACACAGCGATCCACACGCTGTTGGAGCGCACAGCGTGGTGCACGACGACGTGAGGGATTCACGCACGCTCCCCCTAAGAAGCGGTATGACACCCGAAAGCCCCCCATAGACGCGGGATAGCACCCGAACCACCCCCTAGGCGAGGCCGCAATTGTAGCCGTAGGTCTAAAGGGAGTCCTGGAAGATCCTTCCGAGGGCTTGCCCGGGGCTCCCAACCATAGGCTGTTGTGTGAGGGATTTCAGTCGGTAGGAGTCGCATAACATCCATGAAGGATTTTCCCTCACGGTAAAAAAAAGGGGGACATCCGTCCCTCGACGGCACACCTTTTTACAAAGATTTTCTTTCGTCAACACACGTTGACACACTTATATAAGCACCCTTTATTAATCGTTCTGAAAAGAAAAGCCACTAGGAACGGCGGCGTTATATGTATAGATTCTTGAACTCTGCTACGATAAACATCTAATTTCTACGATTCGAGAGTAATATTAATAATTTAATTACAGACCCTTTATCAACAGTTCACTGTCAATTAAACAAGTAAATTGTAATCAAAATTGTGCCCGTTTCGTTAATCAAATTGAAGCAAATAATATTAAATTTAATGTTAGATTTCATACTGCCTGAGTAGGTACCTTTGAATGGCATCCACGTGGAAGAGAGTTGATTTTTGAAGAAGTTGATATTAGGTACGGAAAATATCGAAATTTCTTGTCATTTCCAACTCAGTGCTTTCATATTTCAGAGATTTGGTTATTACAAAGTGACATCCTTATTTCTAGGGTTAGTCAATAGGTTAGTACCGGCACTGAAGAAACAGGTAACCAGACTAAGATAAAGCTGGAAAGATAGTCATGCATGAATCATCAAAGTAAAATACCTGTGCGTTCATAAAATTCCCACTCATCTTTAGTTTTTTTTATATAGAACACGTCAATTTGACTTCACCTCGTCTGATATTAAGCTAAAGGCAAAGTCTCGGAAAGAGGGTCACCATCGTAAACATGCACCATGTTAACAGTGGTGGCACTCAGCTTGAAGGCCTCATTTTCACGCCCCGCTTAAAGGACCCGGGACTGTAGGAAGAAGGAAACACGTGAGCTGGCAAGGAGTTCCAGGTCTTAGTGGTGCGGCATAGGAATGAGTCACTGAAACTCTTCTAGCAGGTATACTCTGCACCTTATACGTGCACAGAATACATTATGTACTTACAACTAGTTTCAAGTTGAAACTCATGACTGATTTGGTCACTGATATGGATTTAGAAATCTTTGTAAAGGCTCTATACCTGATACTGATCAGTTCAGTAACATCATTAAGTACAGTTTATAAGAGAATCGGTTTTTCCCTTTGACAAATCAACTATTTTTGCAACTTTTTCAATGACACAGAAAATATTACTCCCAATGAAACAATTTTCTTGAATATTCTATTGTGTCTATGTAAATAAACTTTGTTGAATCGAATTAGATGTGTGAAAAGACCTCCAAATATACTTAATCATATTCCTTTAGGACCACACAATCGAAATTGAGGTCAGTATATTACGGGTGATTTAATAGATGAGAACATCTTGAACCTCGAGTATTCTCGTTATTTCAGAAAATATGTCCATTATTTGGCAAAATGTGCCCTTGTTCCCAAAGGTCGATCTTATTCGATAATACGATATCTGTAAATAAAATAAATAAGGACGACTTTTCATAAAATAATAAACAACACATAAAATAATATTAATTCGTCCTCTAGAACAGTCGCCGTCGAAACAAAACAAAAAAATTGTAAATATTTCAGTGTTAAGCCACTTATTCTGCTGGCTGTACATATTGCTACTTCGTTGTGAAAATTAGCTGAGAACTCTGTACAAAATTTTAATTACGCTGCCTCTCGGCCAGACCCTATTTATTATAAGACGAGACGAAAGTCCTTTCCTCTCGTCCTGGAGCATTATTAACAATGTAAAATGATGAGTTATTATGGCAGAATTTAGGCTGTGTTTCCATTAGAGATGTGCCAGGCCGCTCAGTGGTGCGAAGATTCGTAAGCAACGACGGACGATGCTGTGATACGGTACGCGGATGAGCGGTGCAAGGAAGTGTAGCAAGCTCGTTTCCGATACAAGCGGGGTAAGTTGTGGTAGAAGCGGATCTCGTGCGAACGCTCGCTTCACATCCCTTACAAAACATCCATGGCAATATATCCGTGGCACACATTTTTTACAAAAACCTCCGCTGATCCATTTTTTTTTTAATATTAGAACCGAAGTTACTAATATTCCCTCTAACCCCTCCAAATAGGCTAAATTGCTTGTGCTAGGAATGGTAGTAGTGTAATGGCCAGGATTTGAACCCAGGACCTCTCGATCGTAAGGCCGACTTAAACACTAAGCTAACCGACGCTTCTACTACTACTATAACTGCGCTGAACGAGGCTAAGTACTTCAATGAAGTGTATCTATTGTTTCTTAACAAGCACATCTTTCGCTACACATCCTCAACTTTGGTGAAAACGCAGCCTTAATATTCCAAAACGAGGTCATTGTACGCTAATCCACAGACTTGGATATATAGAGTGGATCTATAAATTTGAGTTTATGCTCTTGGGGTCCATGTTCAAAAAGGATCGGCTGTAGATCTTCCGAATGCTTTCATTTTACGGTAAACGTAGTAATAGTCAATCATTGTGAATTGTTTCGGGTTAGATACTCGGGCGGAATTGCATATGAGAATTTTGAAATATGTTCGTTAAAAGAAGGGTTAGGTAGCGATATACTTATTATATTTATTATATACTTATTATATTACACACACTATTTATGGTCATCTGGAATAGTGGGACTATTGCTATCATTTGATATTTAGCACAGGGAATAAGATTGCGTAGAAGGAAATCAATAAGTTAGTATAACTTTACCGACCCCGAAATTGAACGTGGAATCTCATGTATTGAGATTGACCCAGGGGCCAGATTCATTATCATTAGAACGCAAATTATCTTGGCTTTTATAGAAGTGACTGTCCTTTGACTTGCCAACCCTGAGAACAGCACCTAGCTAGTTGCTATAGAATCATTCGTCAATCAGTGGGTGTACGGTACACAAAGCCCAGACTAACATACCAACATGTCATGTAGATAAAATTGTAAAAATTATTAAGTTTTGTCGTCATCAAAAAGCTAACCTATCTATAGAAAAGTACTGCTTCTTCCACTTAGTAAAGCACCTCAACACGTCAATAAAAATCTTTATCTAACTACGTAGAAAGACACTCAAGTGCGTCCCGTCCTCACTCCTAACATGTTAACTCGAACAATGGGTGTAATGTAAAAGAATGGTTCTACACCACCCTACACTGTTTCATACAGGGCTCAAGTTCAATGACCACGCAGAAGACAATTAAAAACAACGGTCTTTTAATTGGAACACTTCGGAGCTCAAGTGGCTGTCACAGACACTTAAGTGTAACAGAGAATCCAAGTTGATGAAATTAGACTTTATTTTATGGGAAGTAAACGTCTTTAGTGAAAGGAAATATCTTATTTAACGTTTAAAATTTAGCTTATATGTATATACTTGGATAATACTAAGTTACCCCCAATTCAGTTCCTACTAAGATAAATATGTCTGGCTCGAGCATGGTGCAGGCCCTACAGCATAATGTTTAAATAGGAACGCGAACTCCTTTATTTTATTTTTTTATGTTAACTTAGATTAATTATTTTATTATAAGTTTTTTTTATATACTTTAATTATCTTGACACGAGGCAAATGTACATTCGTCCTATTTATTCTTAAGAAATTCTGTAAATTGCGTCGTTACTTCACTGGTGCCTAGGAAGTGGTGGTACACTTAGTTTTAAGCAGAATTTGACGTCAAAAAGCTGTAGTAGTGCTACACTATTTTGAATAAATACTTTGACTTTACTGTTGGTAGAACACGCATTCGGGGTAACTTATTATTGCTGCAAGTTAACGTGAATTCGTTATTGAAATAAACATGTTAGATACGTTATTTCTGGAATAGTCTTATCATGTATTAGGATATATTATAGAGATTGGTATCAGTTGTTTATTTCAAATGGAATAACTTTTATTAGGTATGCAGCGAATGTTACTGTTAAGAGGAATAAAAATGATAAATCTGGTTTTCAGGCGTATGTTTAGAGACCAACTCCTTTTTTATTTGTGGACGTATTTGAAAACTGTTTACACTGTTTTATTTGTTGGTTTCTTGTCTACATTTGGTACATTTTTAGTTATTATCACTTTATAATTACTATATGAAAATCATTCCCAAAGCAAAAAGGACCCTCAAAAGAAAACTGGCAACTACTTCTAAACGGAAAAGAATTTTTACGTAATTTTTTAACTAAAAGAAAGACAAAGGTCTGGAGTATAAGTGGTACATTTTTCCGTTCAATACATTGACTTTTGAAGTCACAGGCCACGTTTTTGTTACGTTCTCGAGAGTTTGGCTTAGCGGGTGCCTATGCGGGGGCCGGGCGGCAGTGCCGTGATGGCTGTTGGACGGGGAGGTTGTGCTTCACGTTTTCGCAGTTTTGACAGCAACACAATTCAAGACTAATGCATAAGTGGACAGATAAGACACTTCTATGAGACGCCGAAAGTAAATTCGGTAAAAAAGCTAAAGCTTTAAACTCTCAAGAAATACATGAAAATGTTGTGTTGATTATTTTATTCACACACTTTATTTGTTATCAGCTGTTGCTCACGGCTCCAGCCACGTAGATTTTGGATGCCGTTCCGGATGGTGATCCTCACTCGTAGTGTAATGATATAAAACCTATGACACTGATAAATAGTGTGGGTTTCTATTGGTGAAATAATTCTTAGAATTGGTTCTGTAGATCCAGAGATTAACCTATATAACGTCACAAACTACGTCTGTATAATAATATATGTATATTAGAATACTATACATACCTATAGCTACATATATAAATATATAATATTATAAAACCATGATCACTACATATAATCTCTAGTATAAAATAATTCACTTCCCGCTGTCTGTCTGTCTCTATGTATGCTTTGATTTTTAAAATTACGCGACGAATTTTGAAGCGCTTTTCTTTAATAGATAGTATCATTCAAGAAGTAGGTTTATATGTACAATACAATCTATATAATATAAAAATGAATCCCTATTTCCCAATAGGGATTCATTTTTGGCTGGACTGGCTGAGGCTGGACCAATTTCGCTTTTTTCTTTTTTGTTGTGTTTGTTATTTGTCTTGTGAAGGTTTATAGGAAAGAAAAAGTAAAAAATATGCGCGGAAAATAGAAACATTTAAGAATACTTAACCATTATATGAAATATCTGACCCGAAAGACGTTGTTATGTCCTATTGGTGTCAGAATCTCCGTGGGCGTATGGAGTCCCTGTCGTAATGCTTTCTGTTCTCAAAATAATTAGGACAACTTAAAACAGCCAATTAAGGTAAATTCTAATTTTTAAGGTGAAATGAAGTTTGCCGGGTCAGTTAGTGCATAATTTATGAGGTTTGAATGTGATGTCATTTAGATAAACACATTTTTTGGGCTTACGTAGCAAACGATGGCATTGTGAGAATGTGTAATGTGTGTGAATTGTTATGCCTATAGCATACTTATAGCTTTCATATTCACCTACCTCAATGTATCTATGCAATAAACACCCTAACTAATGGAAATATATATTCATGACTTAGATTTTTAATAGTCTAAGATTCATGTAATATGAATATAAGTGCTGAGTGGGTATCAAACCCACAATCTCTGAATGCTCTAACGCTACGCCATAGAATTTGAACCTTTTGAAATTGAATTTGTCTGTTTGTTCACAATGGACACAAACGCTACTTAGTACACGGATTTTGATATGGTATTTTTATTTAAAAGGTTTTGGTAGAATGGTACCAGAGATAAAGCCAAAGTCGCGATAACAGACATCCATACGAGCGGAGCCGCCGACCTTAGCTATAATAAAGAATCAAGAATCAATCAACATCGATGTCAAAAAAATACCAAATCAGTTAGGTACGTGAAGTTAGGCAGAATATGATGTGTCCACTCTGTACCCTTTTTATAGACATCATTTCCCATATTTTTATATTTTAATCACTTTAGTGACATGAGTGCGGGGTGGTGCGGGGCTGCGATTATTACGTTCGTAGACTCCACCCATTCGCTCTAAGGCATCGTCTCTAGTAAGGACCTTAAGTATAAACCCGATTGCCGAATCAGGTAGGTATTTTTTTTTTGTATATATTCCACAAAATTCTACACAACACCATTAAGACCCATGGTAAGCTTAACTAGGTAGCTTGTGTTATGGAATCTAGAATGCGGATAAACATACTTATTTTTTTTTTGTAAATAAATACATATTGTTCATAGAAACCAATGTCAATATATACATATATATACAATGGACCAATGCAAATAGCCAAATTCATGCATACAAATATTTGCACTGCGCGGGGATCGAACCTGCGCCTCCTGCGTGGCAGTCGCGTTAGCTACCGCCACGCCACAGAGGCTGTATGTGTTTAGATTTTCTGTCAGTAAAATCATTTAGGGGTAACAAACTTACTCCCTATTAGGTATATCAACTATTAATAAATTAAACGAAATGTTTCCGAATCCTCTGCTTACCCTCTCAAGGGTATACAGAAGACGATAGGTATATAAAAAAGTAGAAGGAAAAGTAAGACGTAAATCACGTTTTTAAAACAGACTACAGAGAAGCAAATATCTCTTTCTCCGTAACGTGGGATGTGATCCCGCACGTGACTGTTCATGGATGAAATACTATACTTGCAGCCCACGTTTTTCCTTAGGGCTACATGTTATTTTATACTATTTACTCTGATTTCATAACATAGTCCTTATATAATTATGTTAGAAATGACTCTTTTTTGTTCTTGAATTTTGTATTGTTATTCTATTCTGAACATTATTGCGAAATGTCTAATTTAAAATTAGTTTCAGAAATCAGAAAAAAAAAATTACAAAAAAATAGTTACTAAATAATAAAAATATAACCGATTTCAGAACCGCCTCCTTTAATAAGATAGTAATAATTAAATATCCCGTAATAAGATAGTAGGTAATAATTAAATATTTTTAAACTGAGACAATATCCATCACAAATGTCTGTTTGTGGTGGATTTTGTCTAATATTGCACGTTGTAGGGGCAATAAGCAAGCTCTCTGGACTTATCAGAAACTAGCTGATCCGGAGAAAATATTCTTTTTTTTTCCGCCCGCATGGCGTCAGATTCCGTTCCCGCTGCACCCTCTACCATATTAAGCATGTATCATACATATAAACCTTCCTCTTGAATTACTATATCTATAAAACCGCATCAAAATCCTTAGCATAGTTTTTAAGATATAAGCATACATAGGGACGGACAGACGCGGAAAGCGACTTTGCTATAAATTAAGTAGTGATGATGATGATGATAGTGAAGTGATGTGTTTTCTCTTCGGAGTGAAACTCGACATCGAATCAACATACAGAATAGCACTACAGCTTACAGCTCCCTGGGTCAGCCGGGGTGCGAGGGATATGTACATGACAACCTCACCTCCGGCCTAGCACCACGACCCACAGTCGGCGTGCGGTTTTAGTCGGTTCGAGCCCCACATAACCTCCTCTTCCGGCTCCGGCAGGGGGTATCCGAGGGGATTTCCGCACGAAAAAAAAAACGGCGCAGCTTACAGCTTGCATAAACAAATTATACTGAAGATACACTTTACTGCGTGGCATAGTCATTTCATAGAACATAGAAGTAAACCGAATATCGGAAATAGATAAAACTGTGAGTTGTGTACATTTGCGCAGAAACTCATTCGCAAGTCTCATCAATCTGTACGAATAGAAAGCTCTAGCGATGATTCTGAAGATTTCCTTCCAGGGCTAGAGCAGCGAAATCCGCCTATACCATGTCGATTCTTGTGAATATTTTTACCTACATCTTCGATTCTGTCTATTTTAGATATTTCGTAACTCTATCAACACATGGTTTCACTGCACTGGTTTGTCAACATTATTTTAAACTAACATTTATCATAGTTTAGATGTATGAAAATTTGTTGTCTTGGCACTGTACTTGATGGTAAGTTACAGACGGTTTTTCACTGATGACTTCTATTATATAGCTAGACTTGGTGCATGAAAAAGAAATTGGTGTCGATTATAGACCACAATCTGATTACTGAGTTATTCCCTGGGTTAGCCGGGGTGCGAGGGATATGCCGAAGATAACCTCAACTCCAGCCTAGCACTACGACCCACAGTCGGCGTGCGGTTTTAGTCGGTTCGAGTTGTAGTAATAATATCTCCCGTCCCGTTCCATGTTCGAAATTCAAAAATGATTAGGCTGTGACACCAGTGGCACAATAGTGAACGGATAATGAATTTTATTTTTGTTCTCAACAACTTTTCTAGTACCTACCTATACACAAAAAACATACAAAATTAGAAATCAAAATGTTTTTATTTTTCAATTCATACATTGTTATAACATCCATATATGAGACAAACCCCAGTAAGTTAAGAAATACTTGTGACGGTGATGTCTCCCCTAAGTTTGAGAACTAAATCTAAGTATTTGCTTTAACAAATAATACCTATATGATAATAGAATAGTTATCCCGATCGCAGGTGTTAAACCATCATTATCTTTTTCTTAGATCTACCTATAATACGTATACTCAAAGGTGTCTGTGTCACTGTTCATTTACGGATTTACAAAGGTATTAACGTTACTACTTCGAAAACCAATTGAGTATTCCAGCTGAGCCTTAGCTAAAAGATTTGTAAAGCTATTCTTAACGAAATGTAGGACAGACATAAAGAATTCTGGAGGTGAATACACAAACAACAACATTTCTTTTAAACTTTTATCTCATTCGATTGGGAGTTTAATTTAAACGACTATTTATTGCAATACAAAAGCCCTAATGATTTTTGAATTTACAGTGATATGTGTGCCGTTGTCTCACACCTTGGATAACCAAGCAAGACTGTACTAAAGGACATGGTACATTTTCACGATGGTGACCCTCTTTTCGAGACTTTGCCTTTAGCTTACATCAGGCATGAAGTCAAATTGACGTGTCCTTTTATAAAAAAAAATAGAAATGGGCAAATAAAAGGCGGGGGTTGTAGGCTCTTAGATGAAAGTCTGGGTTGAAATAGGGATACGTCTTTATGCTGATGGCCTATAAAAAATAAATCAATTATACGTCCCAGGCCTCCACAATAGAAATAGAACGTACAGATAATACATATACATACATATACTCAAGCCTGTAAACCCCCGAGGGGGTAAGCAGAGGCGTATTAACACCCATATTTCGCCAACTCCACGTAATAGGGGGCGAACCTATAGCCATCAAAAGTGAAAAGTGAAAAGACATTTTCGTAGTGGCCAAACTTACAAGAAAATAAACTTACATGTTTGCACTCAACAACAATCCTTCGCCATTTTCGAAACGTCTGTCAATAAAACTTCAATTCACCCTGGTGGTAGTAGTAGGGCAAATATTTACACGAATATATCTAGTTATCTCTGGCGTAACCCACCGAGCCGGTCTGAATAGCCTCTAGCTCCTGATGCGACCTAGTTTCATTCTGTTCACAGAGCTTGATAAGCTCACAGCTATTTTTAGTTACATTGAAGGAACTGATTACAGTTTCCGAGTTACCCTGACCTGATAACGTGCTGACTGAATGCGAAAGTAAGTTTTTAGGAAAGATTAAGTACATAGAGCTCATTCATTATCATCATTTTGAACTTTAGAATCAGGAGTCATTATATGTTCTGTGCCGGAGTCTTCTTGATTTTTGTGAGAGCTACTGCTGTATGATCTCCCAATATCTAGAGGGAAACCTATGTTAAAGCCAAGTATGTTAATCAGCAGATGTCATGCCAACAAGCAGATGAGCTTGGTTTAATTCCTTATTTTTATCGGCATCTAGATCATCAGGGATAGAAAGAGTAGTAGAGCAAACCCCGGGCTTTATAGTGCACGCACTATCCCACCGCTTAGATGCAATGGGGATCAGCGGTGGGATAATAAGTCTTGTCGTACATTAACGTCGACGAAGCCGCTGAAATTCATTATACATGTAGATATGTACAAATTGAAACTGGACTAATAATATTATTAAAATGAAAATGGCGACTGTTGAAGTATTGATTGGTGTCTTATTTATAACCGAACAAATGTTATTGATGTAGGCACCTATTGACGAATTCGGCCAAGAGTTGAATAATTGATTTATGTACTTACAATGAAATGTTGTACTTACGCACATACCTACCTACACGTCAATGTCTGGGACATGTTTTTATTTCATATACAGCTCGGTTATTGCATCTTGTTTCTGACCTTTGCATAGAATAACACCCAGTAAACATGTGATTATGAACAGAAATAACTTTTTTTTTATATTTTCTCGCATAAATTGCCCATATATTAATGGTGCTGGTGGTATTATAAAAAAATGTGGTATTTTTCATGTAGAAGAATCTTTTTTTTTTTAGAGTCTAGGAGACCAAGAAAAAAGTTTCAGCAACATTTGTGTTGTGTGTCTTGTTGAGATTTTACAAAAGTAACATTCGATGGCTTTTTGTCCTTTTGTTACGTACCGGGTAGGTGACTCTCCTACTGTAATGTCTGTACCTATCTATGTATGGATGAACAAATTATAAATAATCAAACAAAAAAAACCTTATAGTTTGAAACAAGCAAAAAGTTGTTATAGCAAGCTCCTGGGGCATAAATGATTCACAGACGACATGGCTGACATCCGCAGCGCTTGGTTATTTTATTATTTTGTGTTGCAGTCCCGCTGTCCTTTTCAGGAATTGAGTTTTTGTACCATTTGTACACGGAAAAATATAAGGTATAATTTTTCGCTGGTTTGTCATCATTATTATTTAAACGTGGTTCATGGTTGCACCTCTGAGCTCGGAGTCCGTTTACTTCTTTTCCAACTTTTTCTCTGAATTTCCAACTCTGTGGACTACCGAGAACACCTAGCGAAGACAAGAAATAATTTCTAACACAAAATAATATTGCCTAGCTGAATGGGTTAGGGGCATAATTAATTGTAATTTCGGTTAGCTAAATTATTTTGACGTGCGTGGCATGATAAACAAACATACTAATTATGGTGGGAAGTAAGTAATCTTATCGTATTTCATGATGAGCATTTCGATTGGTCGCATGCGTACTGCGAAACTGTATATGTGTGAAGCTGGCCAATCGCAATACTCCGTTCTCTCAATACATTTACGATAGTTTTTCATGCTAGGGATACTGGTAGGTGAACTACACCATATTCTTGCAATTAAAAAGAAATTTTAAAAAAAGAAAGAAAACAAAAGAATGAATAATGTAACAAGTAACAATTCATTTGAGGTTAGTAAACGTATAAACATGAGATACATTGTGAATTAGCACCGTGCTGTGTGCCGGTGTCGTCGGACACTTGCGTGACACACGCCATCCACTGCTACCAATATCGACCCGAAACTATAAGTCCGTGGTCCGTACTCCGCACTAACAATACTGACTTTGTTCTAGTTAGTTCTACATTTGATTAGCTACACCTTACTTCATTTTTCGATGTGGTTTTCTGTGTTATTAATTAAATTATAGTCCCTTTTTATAGGACGTTCGGGTCGGGGTATAGGGTAGGTTAAGGGTATACCTACTTTTTGATTAAATCTATCAAAATTTCAAGTTAATCTATCGAGGCAGAACTTTTAGTAAGTATTAAAAACCTAAATTACTAGTACTTATATATTCCCGTTAACTCGGTTGTGTTAGGTCAGAAGTGGGATCACGTCGGTATTGGCCAGGATTTAGGACTTCTCGATTGTAAGACAACGAAATTCCTTAGCCAAAAAGCTGCCATCGCGATGCTTCCATATGCACAATAAGCATTTCATAGTGTTTTACATGTCCATTAGGTAGGACAGATACATCTGCTACTTTCTCGTGGTTTAATTTTTCGATTCACTGGATCTAGAAAAGGGGAAAACTAGTACACTTAGTGTTAGTGTGCATGTGCAATGTGCATACATTACCTATACCTATATATACTCATGCTTTTATTTTTTTATTTATTATATACTTTATTGTACGCCAATTACAATGTTAATAGTATGGAAATTAGGAACACAAGAGCAGTACAAAGGGCGGCCTTATCGCTTTACGCAATTTTTGCCAGGCAACCTTTGGATGGAAATGTATGTTGGTTGGAGTACATAACTGGTAGTTGTATCTAGTTTATGTAGTTGAAGGAATAGGTAGAGGGGCAGAAATAAATATTCTCGAACATTCTGCACTACTAGAATGTAGATAGATAGATTATATTTCGATCCCCGCTCAGAGCAAATATTTGTATGTATAAATATGGCTATTTGCATTGGTCTGCGTGTTTCTATGTATAATATGTATTTATTTACGTACAAAAAAGTATCTAAGTATGTTTATCCGCATTCTAGATTCCATAACACAAGCTAGTTAAGCTTACCATGGGTGTAGATAGCGTTGTGGAATATTTATTTATATTGAATTTTCACATTTCGTAAAACATGTTACTGTTGTATTAAGGAGCTGGCTTTTAGGTACCTTCACCTATAGACAGGAAATGGAAAGGAAAAGATATGAAACAAAGAGAATAACGAAGATAAAGTAAGACAAATGACAGGCTGCTATTGCTACTTACCCCAAGAAGAAAATCCATTAAAGTACCTCCCATCTTGAAATTTACTTAGATATTTCGAAAAATGGTCGTAGACCGTAAAAAGGGACTGAAATATTGTGTAATAAAAACCAATGTCTCTATAATAGGATATTAAGGATCATACCCAGCTATTTATATAAAGAAATGACATTGTTATATCCGAAATATTTTCGTAATAGGATTGTGAAACTACCTAGAAGCAATATTCTTAACGGCCAATTTAGGACTTATGTACCTACCTAATATCCTTAAGGATACAATATCATAAATAACAGTCAATATTCCATTGCACGGAAGGCTGTAATGGAGACATATAACTATCTATGTAAAATGCCTAAGAGCCTTAGTACATAATGAATGCTGGCACACAATAGAAGAAGCTTATGTCTAGCAGTGGAATACAATAAGCTAATAAAATTGATGAATTACAAGACAGAAGGGGCCGATGCTGCAGTGTCTCATGTTGGAGTGTATAGGTTTGGTTAGTCAGCTGATAAGGAACTTTAGATTATTGAATAAGCACTTCAGCAGAGGAAAGCTTAAGAAAGAACCTTAGAAAGATAGGTAGGTACGTACATATACGAAAATGTATAATATATAGCACTACAAGGTCAAAAGAAACCTCCCAACTCAATACTTCTTAGAATTACGAATTAGTCCCGAGACAAAGAAATTCTAAGTACTCGTAGAACAATAACTTAATATAGGATAAGGGAAAGTTATTCCTAAGCCCCTGGTCTTACTAAGACTAGATACTTACACGTTTCTTTGTACAAAAACTAACACCACTAACACTGTAATATATAGGTAATGAAATACGGAAGAGGTACAAAAAGAAAAGATGTAAAACACTTTTATTACAAAACTGGATCTAATGATGGATTTACTTGAGTTTTATATTGTGGAAAATCTTTAAGAAGTTCAGCACATTTATATAAACTCTCACAAACATTCTCACAGAGGCAGAGATCTATACATTTATGACTCTGTGGTCTAAATTATACAGAAGGAAGAGGCAACAGGCTTAATGCATCCCTAAGGTCTGACACGGATCCCTGTGAAAATGTATGAAAGCGGTGCATCGTGAATTACATAGAAAAAGCATAATGCAGGCATGTCTCTTGCTTGTCTCTTCCGTGACACAAACAGGCTGAAGCAAGATGCATGCTAAAGGCAAACAAGAAACATGCTTTCACAAATAAAGTCAGTAGTGTAGGGCATCGTCTCCTCGCTATACGGTTTAAGCATGACTTTTCTGTACGATTCAAGCCTTATAATCGATCAAGATTTTCATAGATTACTTTGCGCTAATATTAAAATGATTAAACTGACCCCCCATAGTTTAACTTAAACGGGGCAATATATTTGACGTCACGTCAGTTTAAGTAATGATTTCCTTCCCCTAAGGCAACATTAGTCTTTCAGTACATACCTATTACTTAATGCTTCTACGGTCATGGCTGTGAGGTCAAAAGCTTCGCAGAATGCCGCAGTCGCAGTCAACGGGGACACCTTTCAGGGAAATTGTTTAATTTTGTTCGAATTGTTGGTTGTTTGCCTCTGCTAAGTTTTAATCAAGAAGATGAAGTTTCTACCCCTTTGCACTATAAAGTTTACGGTGAGTGGAATATGATGTTGTTATTCAAATTATTTATTTTACGACACTTGAGAAATAAGAACTAATTTTCAGCCGGCACATGTAGAAATTGTAGCATAACAATAAATAGACACAGCTTACTTAGAACGTTTTCTGATATCAGTTGCTAGCGAGAATTTGATAACAAAAAATCCGAATAACATTTTTATCGACCCTTGAAAAGAGGGGAATCGAACATGCAAGAGAGGCCTTGCATGTTCGATTCCCCTCTTTTCCCCTTTCCTGACATATTATTGAGATATAAAAAATAATATAAAAAATATCTGTTTTGAGCTAAATGAAGCATAGATTTGTGATAAATATTTGCCCCGAAAATGAAGAACGCATTATGTCAATTACTTAGTAAATTGTGTCGCTTTACTACCACGATTTGCTCCTATTTACTCTGCGTAATATTCTATACAATTACTAAAGTAACAAATATTTTAGGAAACATCTTGTAACAACAAAATAGATCCTTAATATTCTTCAGTGCCATTTAAAGACGATATAATAAAGTTAGCACTCTGGCCAATCAATCAAAAACTTCCAAACAAAGTCATAAATATGAAAATGTAGCCAGGATAATAATATTCTACACCCGCCGCGAGTTTGTTCAGTAAAGAGCAATGACTTCTGTGTAAACTTACTGCCTACTGGAGACTTCCTGTACGGAACTAAAAATTGGTATCGCGAAAAGTTAGATACCGACCATCAGCCACGAGACACTTTGTGTAGCTGTTATAAAGATTACATACAAAAAGGTGTGCTATATCTGACTAGGTTGTAGTAAATTCTCCTCGGAGAAAGTTGTGCTATGTCTGGCTTGGTTGTAGTAAACTCGCCTCAGATAAAGGTATACTATGTCTGACTGGGTTGTGGTAAACTCGTCTCAGACAATATTTAAAAGCTAAGTTCATAATCTCATTTATCAAGTTTCTACGTCCCATTCAAATTCGTAATTCAAAATTAATTCCAACTTCAAAATGTCAGTTAAATCAAAGGTACGTATGCAATGATCGCGTTAATTCACGATAACATTATTGTATAAAGCTTGTCAGTAGTTCTTTTTCGTGACCGAAACCTGGAAGGTTCCATATCCGACGATGGATCTCAGCCTTACATTTAAGTGGTAATTTTGATAAAACCTAAAAAGTATGTAGACTATAGCATATTATCTATTCTGTGAATATATTGTGGTGGATTGTAGGTGTGAAAAATAATTAATTGTATTTAGGCATCATACCTCTCTCCCATACCTGATTTACTTTCTAACCAGGCTTCAATCTTTGTTCTAACTTGTCTACTAGTATACTAAGAATTCATTGTTATAGAGTCGTAAATCCACACAATAACCGTAAACGTGGGACAATTGCAGCTGTTTACTTGTCCGGCGTGCGCATGTTTGCATACTGAACGACCGGTATGTCCAAACATTATGTTAGGGAAATCATTAGGTTAGGGCTTTGTTACAAGCCACCATGTCTCGGTAAGGAAATGGACTCTTTAATGGGTACTGTGAATATAGTGAGTAACAATATAAATTGATATCAATGATTGTAAATCGATTAGGTAAACCTATTAGTATAATTTATCAAGATACTAGCTGACCAAACTTCGTTCCGCCAATTTTTTCCGCCCGCGTGGCGTTAGATCCCATTTCCGCTGCACCCTCTACTAAATGAAGCGTGTATTATACATATAAACCTTTCTCTTCAATTACTCTATGTATTAATAAATACCGCATCGAAATCCGTAGCGTAGTTTTAAAGATATAAGCATACATAGGACGGACAGACGCGGAAAGCGACTTTGCTTCATACTATGTAGTGAAGTGATACTCATGAATCTATTTATTGGGTGTAGGTATAGTGGGCCCACTAAGATCTACAGGGCCCAGGCTTACCTCCTGCGCTAGCTATTACACCTACTATTAACGGACGAAGCTTTTTCGTATGTTTTTCCCTGTCCCTTGAGCCTGTTAGCTGACACTCCCGCTTCAACTTGTTATTCCGAAAAATAAATCAATTGCAGAGGTGTAGGAGAGCACAAAAACGGCTAGAACACTTTACACACTCTGTAAGTGTAAAGTGAAATCACCTAAACAGTATCGGAGGTCGTTGACATCGCATGCTATAGTCATTCTACCTATATTTTCATTCCTCGTAGTCACGTTAGATATCCCAGTTTGATCTATCTAGCTAGGTACATAAAGTCGCCTTCATTTATTATTTAAACCATTTCTCACTGAGATTACAACGTAATAGACCCGATGTACAGTTTTTTAACTTTTTATTTTTAAGGAAAATAATCAAGTGTCTCAAGAGAACATTTTCATTTTCAAGTTCGAGATTCTAGAAAAACGGTAGAAATTTTTGCATTTTTTATTTATACCATTTATTTAAGAGTGTCGTAACAAAACAAAAAGCGGAGCGTTTAAGGCAATTTAGGCAAAATGGCGTTACAAAGACTGAGATAATGGTACGGGAGCTAGCAACGTTTTCGAGAAAGAATTTCAGGTCAGCTGATTTTGTGATATGCTCTTGTTCTTGCTCTTTCGGTTAGAGTCTGGGCTATCTGGCTGGCGGGAGCGGTTGCGTTCATTACTGCGCATCCTACCTGTCCAGGTGATAATCCTGGATTTTCAAAACATTTTAAGAGGCGTAATTTTAATTTTTTTGTTTTTAAATAAGACTACGTGACATACATTAGCAATGCCAGACATTTCTGACATTGCTAATTATGTGCCATACGCGATTCTTTTAATTTTTTTTATAAAAATTTAAAAGTATTTTATAATGTCTGTAATTTTAACATTATGTTATTTAAGATAAGAAAAGCTTAAAATTAATTTGCCAGACATTAATTCGATTGTTAAACCTTGAATTAAAATAAAAAAGGCATGAAAAGTATTGCAGTATGATGCTAGTAGTTTGAAAGAGACAGTTGCAGAATAAGCTGAGAATAAGACAGAGAACCATTGCAAATATACCATTGATATTATCTGACCTCCTCCTCGTAACCTGTAGCCTAGCCCTGAATTCCTCAGTAAGGTACTGAGAGGATTCAGTGCTAAGCAGAACTAAAGGGGACTCAAACTGACACCTTGGAAAATGCCTCGCTCAATATTTATTGGTTCGCCGTTACTGCACACCCCTCGACATCCTGGATAGCTAAGAACTGTTCTCCATTGCCTCATACATGACGCCAAGAAGATGCACAGAGTTGTATCTACTTTATACAACTCTAGCACCCTCAGGAGCCATGTATGGGGCACAGAGTCGAACGCTTTCTTAGAGTCTATCCAGCATGTCGATAGATTCTTACGGCTACGGCGAACTTGTTGACTAATGGCCATATCAATGAGGAGGAGCTCCTTAGTACCACGGGCCCCACTCCTACATCCATTCTGAGAGGCACTCATAACAGTGTTTGTAGAGATGTGCTTTGTTATTTTATCTCTCAGAAAAGATGTAAGAAGTTTATAGACCGATGGTAAACACGTGATCCGTCTATAGTTACTGGGGTTCGAGGTACTTCCTGTCTTATGGAGCAGGTGGGTAACACCAGTGGTCATAAAAATTGGCAACGACCCTGACTCGATAGCAGCCTATTATTATTATTATTTTGTTTCTCCGTTCCGTGACTCTCGGGACTATGGAGTCCCGGTACTTTGGAAGGGGTGCGTCGTCGGGCCGGTGCCAAAACGTAGAGGCCCTTATAAGAGAGTTTAATATGCTAGGGATAGTCACACATGGCGGATACCACCCCCGAGCGCAGAATATGATACACCCGAGAAACAAAATAATAATAATAATAGGCTGCTATCGAGTCAGGGTCGTTGCCAATTTTTATGACCACTGGTGTTACCCACCTGCTCCATAAGACAGGAAGTACCTCGAACCCCAGTAACTATAGACGGATCACGTGTTTACCATCGGTCTATAAACTTCTTACATCTATTCTGAGAGATAAAATAACAAAGCACATCTCTACAAACACTGTTATGAGTGCCTCTCAGAATGGATGTAGGAGTGGGGCCCGTGGTACTAAGGAGCTCCTCCTCATTGATATGGCCATTACTCAACAAGTTCGCCGTAGCCGTAAGAATCTATCGACATGCTGGATAGACTATAAGAAAGCGTTCGACTCTGTGCCCCATACATGGCTCCTGAGGGTGCTAGAGTTGTATAAAGTAGATACAACTCTGTGCATCTTCTTGGCGTCATGTATGAGGCAATGGAGAACAGTTCTTAGCTATCCAGGATGTCGAGGGGTGTGCAGTAACGGCGAACCAATAAATATTGAGCGAGGCATTTTCCAAGGTGTCAGTTTGAGTCCCCTTTGGTTCTGCTTAGCACTGAATCCTCTCAGTACCTTACTGAGGAATTCAGGGCTAGGCTACAGGTTACGAGGAGGAGGTCAGATAATATCAATGGTATATTTGCAATGGTTCTCTGTCTTATTCTCAGCTTATTCTGCAACTGTCTCTTTCAAACTACTAGCATCATATTGCAATACTTTTCATGCCTTTTTTATTTTAATTCAAGGTTTAACAATCGAATTAATGTCTGGCAAATTAATTTTAAGCTTTTCTTATCTTAAATAACATAATGTTAAAATTACAGACATTATAAAATACTTTTAAATTTTTATAAAAAAAATTAAAAGAATCGCGTATGGCACATAATTAGCAATGTCAGAAATGTCTGGCAATAAAAAAAGTATGTCACGTAGTCTTATTTAAAAACAAAAAAATTAAAATTACGCCTCTTAAAATGTTTTGAAAATCCAGGATTATCACCTGGACAGGTAGGATGCGCAGTAATGAACGCAACCGCTCCCGCCAGCCAGATAGCCCAGACTCTAACCCAAAGAGCAAGAACAAGAGCATATCACAAAATCAGCTGACCTAAAATTCTCACTTTCAAAACGTTGCTAGCTCCTATACTATAAAGAAGCTACGCCCATAAACCTCGGGATGTAAGAAAAATAGATAAATATCTAATAACCTATTATATAATCTGTTCTATCCTACTAAAGACTGACAATCTGAGTTTATGGAATTTGTGGACATATTTTTATAGCTATGACACATTATTATCATGTAATTTTCTGTCATTCAATCATTGTATAGAGGTCGCGGTATAAGCCAATTAACTGCTAGTCCGATGCATTTGCTAAGCGACCTAATCACAGGTTTACTTGAGAGTTGGAATTCACCCATCGCCACTGTTATAGAAGCAAGCCAGGGCGAAATACGAGAACTGATTTTACACATCACATTAGTTCCAGAAACTAGCGCGTTGAAACAAACAAACTCTTCAGCTTATTAGTTTAGATATTATCGAGACATGAACTCCATTTGAAGAGTTATCAAGACTACAAGTAACTTGTGACTCACGTTACTCACACAGTCTATTCCAAGAACTGTGTCTTTATTTAGTTCCTACACTTTATGCAGATATAATATTTTCAAATATCGACACGTAGAGTTACGTCATTTAACCTCCGAGCGGCGATCCCTTTTTTTCCTGTGGAAGTCCCCTCGGATTCCTCCCCTGCCGGAGCCGGAAGGGAAGGTTATGTCAGACTCGAACCGACTGAAACCGCACGCCGACTGTGGGTCGTGGTGCTAGGCAGGAGGTGAGGTTGTCATCGACATTACCCTGCACCCCGGCTGACCCAGGGCTATCCCTTACGGTCTGGCCCTCCTCCCATCCCAGTTGCACCCAAAACTTGCATTTAGTTAGTTTGACTTTTGTAAGCGACTGTTGTGACAACCAACCCCAAAAGACATTCAATAAACTAATGTTATTAAACGCAGGTTTTCTAGTTTTGTACTTCTAAAACACCGCGACGAGATAACATCATACGATTGGTTGAGTTTATGCTATTTTGCAAGATGCCGCATTAGATATGCTATCTTTGAAGCAATAAATTACTTAAATTAGCAATAATATACGAATATGTTCACTTACGCTTACTATGAAGAACAATGTGCTGTACTTTAATATTCATACATTATGTCTGTCATATAATATTTTACCTTGGTAAAGTAGAGATTGTGGAGAGACAGACGTACATACTTTCTAACCTGGGGCTTATCAAATATTATTAGGTTCATCCTTCCCTAATTCCATAGGTATTTTTTTGAATTTGTTTTACCATTCTTTTTTTTTAATTGACTCTTCCCGTGACCATAGGGCTGGCCTGTACCAGCTCAAAGAATTGCTTTATTTGAATTTTTCTATCGCTATTCAGCGGGGTAGTGTCGATGCCGCCAGCCCTTTGGGCAGGTCGATGGGGAGGAATCCTACGATGCCTAAAGTTACAGTCTCTTCCACCCCTGTTTTTTTTTTTCATTTTTGTATATATTGTACATTTAGTTAGTGTATATTGTAGTTTTAATACTGTAATTATTTAGTGTGTTGTTAAATTATTATTAATTCTGAAATATATGTAAGCACATTAAAATACATTATTCTCCATTAGAAATTTGTACCATTTATCTCTGCTTTCAGTCTCGATATTTCGATCTCAAATCTCAATAGGTATTTACTCCTTTCCCGGCCATATCATCTTTTACACAGTCCATCTATACTCTTAGTTCCTTCTCACCGCTTGATACAGTTCACTTTCATACCTAATGTCTTCCTTACGACATACTTTCATCCCTACGTATTCAATTGGGTTATTCTGAAAAAAATAAAAAAAACAAATAGTCCTCCTCCTACCTAGTCTTTTACCATGTAATAATATGTAAGTGTATTTCTATACCTCTACTTACCCCTAGGAAGGTACACATGAACATAAATCTGTGTATCTTCACTAAAACTCTTCAACCTTCAAATTCTGTACCTAGTCTAAAACATTGACATAAAACACACAAAATTGTATACAAAACAGTAATTAACACCAACAACCCTCTCGTCGCGTCACCTTCCAACCCCCAACTAACGAACCCCTACCCAAATTACAGCGCTATTCATTACAACAAGCCCATTGATGCAAGAACTGGAGTATACCTTGCCCCTCATTAGGGGCTTGCGACATCGTAACGAGCGACCTGACATTTACGCCATGACACGATGACACCTGCAGAGACGACACGACGCCATAAAATCTGCTACGTGGTCTCACTACATCCGCAATTTGACATTTATTCCTGAACCGTTATTTTTAATTGTTTGTTTTTGATTGTAGAAGAAACTACTGAACCGATTTGTGTCGTTTAAAAATGGAAGGCGGTGAATATTAAAGTAGTCTACAGATTAAGGTATACTTGGCGTTCTTGAACATGGAACACGAAGTCCATTTTACTCAGGGAAAGAAGGCTTTACTCAGGAGCCGAGCCTAGGCACTATGCACCCGAAGGGGGCTGTCTCGAAAGAGATGGTCCTGGGTCTGCCGGGGCAACTAAAGACTCAAGACGGCGTGCGTTTTAGTCGGTTCGAGTCCGACATAACCACCTCCACCGGCTCCGTGGGGGTGGTATCCGTGGGGATTTATCGCACGATAAAAAAAACACTATGCAGCCGTAGGTTATTTTATTGCGAGCCAAAGAATTGCATAGCCATAATTTTCTTTCTCCAGGTAGGAATATGCAAGTAATCCCCCAGCGTAGCACAGCAAGTAGGAAGCGTCGGTAGCTCAGTGGTTAAGGATCGACTCCTTACGTATCGTATACGGTCCCGGGTTCGTATCCTGGCCACACTTCTGGCGTGATCCCACTCCTAACACAAGGAATTTAGCTTAGCTTAGGTTAGAGGGAATATTAGTGACTTCGGTTCTAATATTTTAATAGAACAAAAAGTGCTCATATACCACAGAACAAGCGTGTTTATCGCTTTTTTATTTAGTTTTTATGAATCTGATTCGAAAAAGTGAGCTGGTAGACCACCTTCGAAATCCTCCTATGAGCCCTTTTTCAACTCAGTGGGGGGTGACTTTCGGTTTAATACAAAAAGGCCAAAGTTTTATACATTTTTACGACTACGAGTTTTCCGCAAGAAGACAAACGAGGCAATCACATTCATATTTATTCAAAACAAGCCGGCATAATGCCACCGGCATAAAACTAATTTAAATTGCAAA
Source organism: Eilema sororculum (assembly GCA_914829495.1). Classification (NCBI taxonomy): domain Eukaryota; kingdom Metazoa; phylum Arthropoda; class Insecta; order Lepidoptera; family Erebidae; genus Eilema; species Eilema sororculum. The sequence continues at coordinate 6,532,007 of OU618552.1, read as the reverse complement.
CTTTCCCACCTGTTGTATTTATATCTTTTCCATTACGAAGGCATTAGGGAAATAAAGGAAAACAGCATAATTTAAAGCTTGGAGAATTTATATTGTAAGTAATAAAACTCTCGTGGAGAGAGATGTACCGAGGCGATGTCGATGACCTCTAGTATAGCAGATTATATTTTACATAAGGCGATTGAGACTTCATCAAGACCTTTGCCTCCCCTCAAGGCAGTGATGGACAGCGTAGACTCTAGCCCAGGAAATTAGGATATTTTGGTATTATGTAAGACTAACCCTAGGAATGCGGATCCTTCGGGCTATAAATGAGTGAGCAGGGAGCAGATCTTTCTCTAAATGTCCATTTCGCAAAGGACCATGAGCATGTAAGAGAAATACTCATGAAAGTAGAAGACCCGAGAGTTTAATGCCAATAACATAGCAAAAAGAAAAATTAAAATTTGGGCTCTGTCTACCCCTATAGGAAGAGAACGTGAACCTATGTATTTATGACTAATTGACTTGAATACGGCAGTCTAATGAAACACTAGTAATTATATAAACAAAGAAATATATATTTCAAGAAATTTTGAAGCAATTAATTCTAACTTTAGCGATAGATCCTTAAAGAAATATGAAAATAATTATTGTTGTTATGCAAATATAAAATACTGTAAAAATGTTTTTGATCCCAGACAGGTGTACCTACATGACCCTAAAAGTTAATGACCTTTTGGTACCTTGTTATTATTATTGTATACGCACGAGTATATTTCCACGAAGGGTAGGTTATTGACATCCTAATTTTCGCTTACTCTTTTAAGATCACGGGCTTCATGGGTTAATTCTCCTATTCAACGTATTCGTTCACCATTCACCTTTGGGTTGACGGCAATTATCCCGTACTGTTAATAATTCCCCTAATGTTATTGAATCTGCGGTAGCCTAGTGGTATGGGTAATGGACTGCTGAGACGAGGTTTCGTTCGTTCCTCTACTCCTTGTTCTAATTTGTTTTACTTTGGCTTTTGCGGAATCTTGAGCCTCGCACATCAATCAGCAGGCTCTGTACCGGCTTTTGACTTGACTCCCATATAAGGCCCTCAAATAGAAACAGAAACCCATTTCTATATGAGGGCCCCGTTTCTATATAATACTAAAGGGCCCCCTACACTTAATCTAACCCTAAACAACCCCGTTTCACTTCACAACTAGCCCTACGTTTTTATATGTACTTATAATCAGCTCGGCGAACCTTGATCCCTATGACAGTTCATACTAGTGACGGGTCGTGTCGATATATCGCAACTTTTTATAGGCAAAGGCGTGACTTGCATTCAGCCACATCGATAAACATGTTTTTAAAATATAATCTACATTACTATAATTATAATGCTTGTTATATTTACAAGTATCCGTGTATTTGTATATGGGGTTGCCAATATTCCGATGCAGAGGTAACATGGTCGGACTGTATAATTTTAATGTGAATTAAAATTTTAGTTATAGCAACACTATCTGATCTGTCACTACGCTAGTACTGTCAGTTCGCTACGCCAGTACGAGTGCTAACGCCTTGTATGCGCCACGTGTTTTGTTGTGTCAACGGAATCCTTTGTTTATTACTATTGTTGTTTTCTGTTTTTGTTATTGTTGCTGTTTTGTTTTTGTTGGTGTTTCAAAATGCCGAAAAGACTGAGAAAAACTGTACTCAACAGTGAAACGCGGGAGTTTGTTGTACGCTTGCGTGACTATTTTGCTCGCGAACTACAAAATGGCGGACCTTTGTTGCCACTTGACAACGTACGCGACCGTGTTGCTGATGCTTTGGGAATTGGCAAAGCTACCGTTTCCCGAATTACAAAGGAGAAGTTCGGCGAATCGTCGATGGAGGAGAACAAATTATCAACTCCAAAGAAGAAAAAACATAATAGGGCACGACCCGTAACTAACCCCGATGATTTCGACATGGCAGCGATACGAAACCATATTTACGGCTATTATTTTCGAGGTGAACTGCCGACTTGCACAAAATTATTAGCGTCGCTGAAATCGGCTGATTTATTTAAAGGTGGATTCACTTCTCTCAGACAGGTTATAAAAAAATGTGGATTTCGTTATGGGAAGTGTGACAAAAGAAAAGTGATAATGGAGCGGAAGGACATTGGATTGATGAGGTGTGATTTTCTACGACAAATAAAAAACATCGAGAACTGGGACAAGGTGGTTTATCTGGACGAAACGTGGCTCAACGCCAATCACTCAGTCTCCAAAACATGGACAGACGACACAGAGAAATCCTGTACCAAAGCACCAGAAGGCAAGGGCCAGCGTTTGATTATCTGCCACGCTGGCACAGCCAAAGGTTTTGTACCTAACTGCTTGTGGGCCTTCAAATCCGTGAAAACAAGTGATTATCACGAAGAGATGAATTTTGAGAATTTCAAGAAATGGTTCACAAAACTATTAGACAATTTAAACGAGCCCCACTACATTTTAATGGACAACGCCCCATACCACTCTGTGCAAATTAATAAAGCGCCTACCGCGAACAACAATAAAGGCGAAATAATAGAGTGGCTGCAAAACAATGGTGTGGCAGCTAATACTCAAATGCTGAAAAAGGAATTAGTTAGATTGTTGAACCTTCATAAACAGCAAACAAAGAAGAAATATTTCTTGGATGAGATGGCAAAATCAAAAGGGCACACCGTGATTCGGCTACCGTCCTACCACTGCCAATATAATGCAATCGAAATGATATGGGCGCAGATCAAAGGTGGGTTGATTTGTATTTATTTTAACATGTTTTTATTTAGGTCACTGGTGACTGTCTAGTCGGCTAGTACTATTTAAAGCTATTTTATTTCACTAGCAAATTGCATTTTTATTTTTATCCATGTGCTTATATCAATTACACACTTTTAACGTACAAAATTATGTACTTATAATGTACTTACCCCGATCTCGCTCTTTGACTTTGCATCATTTTCAATCTAAACCATTATTGTTTCAGGTTGTGCAGCCAGGCTTAACACCACTCCACCATTCACAGCTAATAAAATGCTTACGTTGCTACAAGAGGCATGTAGTCAAGTGACTCCGGACAATTGGAGGAAAGTGGTTGAAAAGACGAAAAAACTATGCTTAGATGATTGGAATCGAGACGTGCGATACGACAATATAGTAGACCAGCCGTTTTTAATAAACATAGGAGAAAGCAGCTGCAGTTCGGATTCCGAGTCTGAGACGCAATCGGTGACACCATTGTCAGATTCAGATTAATGTATATTAAAAAATCATAAATAAACCGCTTTTGTTTTATTTGAGTAGGTATATACAATAAATTTGTTAAATCTCCTTTATTTTATTATCGCAAACAACTTAAATGATTATAAATCTGACACTAGGAGCGTAGGTGCTCTATTGATGTATTTTGTACACTCGTTTCCATTTTCGATATTTGTTTATCGATACTTTTCCGCACTAGTCGATATCTTCCAAACGGAGTAACTTTTGCAGGACGTCAACGTAAAGTCTGATTGAGATAATTTCTTGTAAGTGTTAATAATTATTATAATTCCAACGGGATATTATTGTAATTGCATATATCTGCCTAAAATTAATAAATATCATTTTTAGACACCGCCAATTCGATTATAATATAACGGTGACGCTACTACAAGGTTGTGTCGTGGGAATAACTGTCAGTGTCATAGGGATCAAGGTTCGCCGAGCTGATTATAAGTTCTATAACGAACAAAATACATTAGGTACATACTGTACGTAGACGGTACGGGTGTACTTATCTCCTCGAAAATTGGCTAAATAAAGTTAAGCCAGTTTCCCTTTACGTCACCAGGTAAGTGAATTAGATTCTCAAGTAGGATACGCCGTTAGGTATTTTGGAAAAGTCCCGAGGGAAACAAGGGACGCGACTAAGTTTCTATATTAGCTTGAATAGTGAACATAAAAATGTGTAGTTACGACGAAGTCGGTTCACGGATGGATTATAATATTCCCATCTTTAAAAGCGCTCATTGCCAGGTAGGCTAATTTTTTTCTTTATACCACTTAGGTGTCAGACAAGGACACGGCCCACCTGATGACTCGCACCGCCAACCCTGAAGAAACCTTCTTAAGGAACCCCATATTGTAGTCGCTTGGGAAAATCACAGCAGGGAGTTCATTCCACAGCTTGACGTGCGTGAGATGAAGTTTCTTTCATACCACACGGTGCGCACCGTTTTCGGTTGCAATGTGCAATGTTCACTGCCTATGACGAGCGGTGCGTTGATAGATATATCTAAGCACCACAAACCATTGTATAGAAAAAACTATTCGGTGTACGACCAGTGGGTTAGGCAACCTGGACGCGGTTGCCATTTGGATGGGTGATCACTTAACATTTCATCTCAGCGCTTCCCACCGTCCATTCTCGTCATCCATTTTAACGTTCGCATCTCCGCCATATGCCGTTGTCTTTATCCTTCGCTTTCAAGGCACAAAATTACGTGAGTGTTTAGGTGTCTAGCCTGGCGGCACGCGAGTCGGGGACACCGTTGTCCTCCCCTCCCGAGGAGGACCAGACCGTTAGGGATGGCCCTGGGTCAGCCGGGGTGCGAGGGATATGTCGATGACAACCTCACCTCCGGCCTAGCACAACGACCCTCAGTCGGCGTGCAGTTTTAGTCGGTGCGAGTTCGACATAACCTCCCCTTCTGGCTCCGGTAGGGGAGGTATCTGAGGGGATTTCCGAAAGCAAAAAAAGGTAATTATGTCGAATAAAAATTTATGTGTGCCTGTCTATGCTGTTCTTAATTGCTCTTTTAATGGCTATTTAATTGTGGATTTGATTAAGTCGTAAAATTTTAGAGCTAAAATATGTAAGCGACAATTAGTGATAGTAATATTATATTCACAGTAATGATTATAAAAGTAGAAGAAGCGAAAGGTGTGTGCCAGGATCGTAATAAGTGAAAAGATACTGTCGCTGCCTACCCTAGTGGAAAAGAGGCCTGACTATTATTATAACCGTCATTTAAACTAACATGGTCACTGCCAATACTCCGTTTTACTTCGTGATCATAGTGCTTGCAACACCGCCGAAATATCGGAAACTCGAAACAATACAAAATGCTAAATATCCCAATACCTTTAATTGTAATTATAATCGTAGCTTATTTTTCATTGCTTAGCCATTTATAAGTGCATATTTGGCTTTTATATATAACCAATCAGAACAAATCATGGAAAGTATACATGTGAGTAGACCCTGCGAGAGATATGCTTTTGGCAATCTCACCTCCGGCAACCAAGGACCCAATACGGCGTGCGTTTTAGTTGGTTCGAGTCCGACGTAACCGCCTTCACCGGCTCCGTGGGGGTGGTATCCGTGGGGATGTTTCGCACGTTATAAAAAAAAAAAACATGTGAGTAGACCCTGGTTCACAACGTGCAAGATTTTTTTGATACAACCGGAATTAACGCAGGTTTTTTTTTTAATTACTTACTTTAAAAAATATTCACCACTACTATATTTCTTCATTCGAATCATACTTGGAAATGAAAGCAATTCTCTTGAAATTCCTTTCATCATCACAAAGAAAATGTAATTAAATGTACACAGAATTCAACTGCATTTACATTACTCATTTAATTTCATCGCAGACTGAATGGTGGAGTGTAAATAGAACTTTAATTAAATATTGCAGTTACTCTGAACTATAAAGGTAGCCATTGACTATACTACTGTTTGGAAAGCTTCTAGATGGAATACTTCGAAATGGATTTACTTCAAATTAAAGGTACATTGACTGACTAAAATATGATAACAATTTATAATTGATCTTGGTTCTTATCGTAATGAAATCAGATAGCAAAAACCTGATTCATGAATTCGATATTCCTAATCCATAATCCAGACTACTACTTAATTTGCATAAGCTTTTTAATCGTATAATATTTAAAGAGGTTTAGCACTAAAATCAAGAAACAAAATACTCCTGAAATTAAATTGGTACTGATATTACGGACAAAAGAAAGTAGGTACTCAAGCGTTTAATTTCAAAGAAAAGGCTCAGTTGGATACCTTTTATCGCTTTATTGCGTTTAGTTAAAAAGTTACGTAACTTAGATAGACATCTTTATTATTTTCGGGTAAGAAATTTTCTTTATAGCATTTTCTAGTATAGCTAGCACCCAGGATAAGATTCAGATAACTTAGATGATAAAGGTATACGAAGGCTTGTTGAGTTTTAAAACTTCTTAAGTGTTACATTTTTCAGATTTATAAATATGTGTACAGAAATAATTATTTTTTATTTATTTATTCGTTCAAATTACAACTTTTATGTAAAATATTAGTAATTTTATTGTGGCAACCCTGACTCTTGACTGAATGTCTGTGCTTATAGGAGTCCGACTACTGGTATAGATACGGATATTTGAAAAATATAATTCGCTAAGAATATTCCTGATCCTAATATCAATAAATTACCAGTAAGGTCTCAGGAATGCCGGTATCCTCTCTTTATAATGAATGATGATATAATTTGAACAGATGGTTTTGGGTTAAGTAAATGACCTAAATTGCTGTTGCTCCTTGTTGCTCACAATAAATCTCAACGTCTTCTCTGCTGTTTGACGTCACAATACATCACGTTTACGATACCGGGCTCGATTCGACCCGCATTGTAAAATTACAATCCATCAGGAGTTCCATTGACACATGGAAGAGAAATGATGTATTTATCAACAAAGTTTGTAAAATCACGTGGAGAGAAACGATTAAAAACGTTAAATTTGGTGCTTACTGTTCGTAGCTTATCTTATTTTACTAAAATTATAAAATGTGGAAATTTCTGAAGATTATTGTCATTGAAGCACGCTCTAAAAGCTGAACAGATCTGGATGAAATTAGGTAGAGGAATTTATTACAGCGTGGTTCCCGGCAGATTGCCACGTGGTTCCCGGCAGAGAAGAATTTGGGCCACCCCATCTCTTCCAATGTGGTGTCGTACAAGGCGACTAAGGGATAGGGCTGTTTAACATCAGACATATACAGGGTGTTTCTTTTAAGGTGTCAAGCCGCCACTAGCTGGTAGCAGGGTTCCATACCTATCGATTGAACCCCCATGTATGTTCTACGATTTTTTGTAGTTTTCGAGATATAATTTTTTTTCGTTATTTTTTATAATTACGTGTCCACGTGGCTTTAAATAAATTACAACTTCTTTTTGGCTCGACTTTTCTTGGATATTTTTTTATTATTATAATGCCTATTGATTGCAGTATTATGGACAAAATAATCTCCTTCCTAACTTTGATACAAGATGTAAAAATTTTAATCGATAGTAAAAAAATAGGGAATTATGCGGAAAATTAATGGAAATTCGGACTTAAATAAAAAAAAGAACGGTATTCCATAGCTTCTTACTAATTTTAAAAACTGTCTAGCCTCATTAGCTTTCATAATAATAGAAAAAATAATGTTCTTAACGGAGCATTATTCGCTGAAATTGGTGGTATTAAGCGTAGCTTTTTTTTTATTTAAGTCCGAATTTCCATTAATGTTCTGCATAATTCCCTATTTTTTTATTATCGATTAAATTTTTTACATCTTGTATCAAAGTTAGGAAGGAGATTATTTTGTCCATAATACTGCAATCAATAGGCATTATAATAATAAAAAAATATCCAAGAAAAGTCGAACCAAAAAGAAGTTGTAATTATTTAAAGCCACGTGGACACGTAATTATAAAAAATAACGAAAAGAAATTATATCTCAAAAACTACAACAAATCGTAGAACATACATGGGGGTTCAATCGATAGGTATGGAACCCTGCTACCAGCTAGTGGCGGCTTGACACCTTAAAAGAAACACCCTGTATATACAGCCCAGACTCAGCCTCGGATAGGTATAGGCTCGAGTCAACAATAGTGCCCGGAATATTATGGCAATAGACTCACCCCTATTAAATGGGGCCGACTACAATGATTGGTGAAATGTGGGTGTTAATTCACCTCTGCCTAACCCTTCGGGGATAAAGGCGTGATTATATGTATGTATGTATTGAATTTATTACAGTCTATATATATTTTATCCCGGATATATGTTCACATATAGCTTGCGGGAATAGGGTCAAAATAGCAACAGCTATTTAAATCGAAAAAAGAACACATTCAGAACGACATACGGCACTTGAATCAGCGGCCAATCTCCTTTTAGGGGGAATACTCCTGTATAAAAAAAACAACTGTAAAAATATAAGTTTACCCAGCAAAACCTTTTTGCGTATTATTTTTCGTTGTCATAGTGAATATTAAGATACTGGTACTCTACTTAATTCTTCGCATTACAAAATTCTCCGAAACATACTAAATAAATTGAGTTTCTTACAAAATAAGTAGACTGGCATTCTGAGAAGCCATCGTCAAATTTACGTATAAAATTAATATCTAATATTGCCTTGATGGAGGAAAAATTTCTTAAAAAGGTTTTTGGGAGGACATAATCGAGTATTTAATGTAATTGCAAAAATATTTACGTTTTACGCACATAAACATTGCGCCTTACCTACTAATTAAAAAAATACACAGTGTAGGTATACAGTTGTTAATATGTCAAAATTTTGTTCAAAAATTTTGTGACATAAAAGCTGTATTTCTAACCTGTGTATCCTTACACACTTCTCGATTCGATCCTTCTCTACTCAAATTAAAATGCGCACCGTGCGGTATGAAAGGAACTTCATCTCACACACGCTGAAGCTGTGGAATGAACTCCCTGCTGTTGTTTCCCCAAGCGACTACAAGGGTCCATCAAGAAGGGCATTAGAAGGTTTCTTCAGGATCGGCAGCACGAGTGTAACGCTCCTGGTGTTGCGTACGTCCATAGGCCAAGGTCACTAATTTCTATCGGATGTGCTTGTCTGCCACCTGAGTGGTACAAAAAAAAACATTTCATGCAAGCTCCTTTCGCATTCTTTCAGGCCCCTTTTTTACCCGACTACGGCGAAGCCAAAAGGAGGGTTATGATTTTGACAGGCTATGTATGTATGTATGTATGTATGTATGTATGTATGTATGTATGTATGTATGTTCATTTGTTCCCTCATAGCTCCTCAACTACTTATTAGAGCTGGACAAACGAGGTATCGTTACAAGCGGCTTTATCGTCCGATGGTTATAGGCTATATGACGTGTCACACAATCTAGTGTGGCGCCCTCTAGCGCTCATAAGGTACTGTGTTAAAAAAATAATTGTAGATAAATATGCCGTGTTTGATATCAAATGAAAGAGCTTAAGAAGCACATTTCAAATATGTATAAATTATTAGCTTTACCCTGCCCCAAAATAATATAAATAAAAAATAAAGTTTAAAACTAAAACCCGATTACCGAAAAATCACGCTCTAAAAAGTAACAAACAAGAAAATATCAAGAATAGCCGTGGTCGTATGCCACTTACTCTAACAAAACAATATAATGCAAGGGAAAAGTGGCATACGACCACGGCTATTCTTGATATTTTCTTGTTTGTTACTTTTTAGAGCGTGATTTTTCGGTAGTCGGGTTTTAGTTTTAAACTTTATTTTTTTCATCACATAGTCATTTCGATCAATTCATGGACTTAACAGTCACTAACGTTCGGTTTGCCTTGCTTAAACGTAGATACCTTACATATTTTGTGTGTGTATGGCTCCCACCAAAACTTAGCCTAACGTGCAGTTATTCGCCATAGAACATTATAGGGCAATCTTTCAATTTAATAACTGAACAGCAAATGTGAATAAACGACTCAAATATTAATAGCTGTCTACAGCCCTTGTCTGTGTCAAGGATGTTTTACCGCTATAAGACTGCTCAAGGACGACGTAGGGTAGTTTACTAAGTTATATAATGGTATGTCAGTTAATGAGTTCTTTGCATAACTCAAGGAGTTATGTGTTATGCAGGTATTTGTGGTTAAGTAGGTTAATTTTCATTGCATGCGGTGAAGAATTATATACTAGAAAATATTCATAGGGTATAAATAGGGCCTCGTTCTACATTCGGGATCTAAACTAACCTCACTTTTCAGCTGTTATCGGAAGAATAATAAACTAGGCACAAGCGTAAGCTTCTCTCTTAGGAGGTTAGACAGTCGTAAATACCACATAAACCATACGGATTACACGAACTATGGGCTTCAGGCTCCGAAATGATAGCCTTGGACCCTACCGGGAATAACACTAATGATGATAAGCATACCGAACTCCTTTAATTAATTTCATAAGTTTGATAACACAATACGCTAACTTCAAACAACCTAGGAAACAGTGAAGTGCGTCGGTTAATTAAGACAGAACTATCGACGGGAACATGCTTCCTAATTACTTGGCTTAATTGGCTTAAGAACTTTCGAGAAGGCAAAGCTTCGGAAATATATATTGCTGACATAATGTCTGTTACAAATTTAATTAATATTGGCAGAATTGTTTCTACAATAGGGGATTTATTGACTCTGTGTTGATACCGGCAGTTTTGTTCATGGTGAAACTTTTTCAGACTTTTCATCATCATAGAGTCCTGGTTCGGCTTCACCTACCCTTTTTCTGATTGGTTATTCCTGGGTACTTTTAAGGGATCGACTACTGCTGACCCCAGGCCCCAGCTTGGAAAGAAAGTCTGTACAAGTTTTTAGGTAGGTTGGTTTGGACCCCAAAGATTTTAGTAGCTATAAATACTATTTCTATAGACTTTTCAACTAATGGGCACATTTTAATCTTTTTGCCAACAGTGAACATTGATCGAAATAAATTTAATAGCAGGCGGTTATTTTCTTTTGGTTTAGGATTGGTAAATGGGTACCGCCTGCTGTCAAACTTATTTCGACACACACAACAGCAGTCGGATTTTTTTTTATTTAAGTAGATATGAAAAGAGCATAAATTTCAGATACTATGCAATAAAATGATTATTCGTAAAATTTTCAGTTCCTATCGACACAAAATCGATTTCTATCGACTTCCTCTTAATGAAAAGTAGTTCCATTCAAAACTGGTTATTATGCATTTTATAATTTTTTACAGAAAAACTTATTTTGGTAAAAATTTTAATTTTAAAAAATATCTTGACAGCTAGACCAGAAGGTACGCAATATTATTAAGATAAATATACTAAGTATATACAAAAAAAAAGTTGCATATTAATCAAACAAGACGTAATTCATGCTCTACCAAAAATATTTCGTAGCAGATTGACTTTAACAAACTTTGTGAGTGAGGTGCAAGATTTGCCTTTGCTCTTTTAGTATAAAATCTGTATAAATATGTTTAGATGCTTCATTCTATATGTTGCCTAGGCTAACCCTGCGACAAAGCCTAGTTTTTTTTGGTTAGTAGAGTAAGTATATCAATCAGAAGGTGAGTTTAACTTGAGCAGCTCAGGCCCATATTCAAAAACCCCTCAGTTGTGAATCGACTCTCACAATGACATTAGAACTGATCTAGAATACAATCTGTCCTCAGATCTAGTTATAAATCGAGATTCAGGACTGTGTATTGTTCTGCAATGTGGGGCCAAGTCTAAAGTCTTAATCCCTCTTCAGACTGTCATCATTCTAAACAAGTAAATACCAATACTTCTACAATAATGACCTTTAATCACGTTCTAACAATAACTACCTATTTGCCACATTAAATCGTAAACATAATAGGCATGAATTATGTACTATTAACTATGTATCTTCGAACATAAATACCATACTTCCTCTATTAATATTTCAATGAGCAATTATAAATACAATTTGCAGTAGTAAATAAAACAATATTGCACTATGTCTAAGCGGAAATAGGCACAACATGTTTGCGTTTGCCAGGCTTGACCTAGGCGCTTCCGTTCGAAAACCGGTTCTCTATCGCCACGCCTCCCGCCGAGAAACCTTGATATTGGGGTGAATTGTAGAACGTAGTGACTATAAAATGTGGACATTACTGAACGTTTCCTCATTGCTTTAGTCACGAATGTCTTTTGACGAATCTATGCAACGTTTAATAGGTGTCGGCGGTTTTTGAAACTCGATAGCATGATACTATTATCATGGCTACATGTAATTCAATTTACGTACAGAATTTTATTGTTGTATTAGGCAATTACATAGTTTATTAGTCAATTAAGTATTGTACCCATCTGTCAGTTTTTTATTTCCATTTAAATTAAAGAAAAAAAAACAAAAATGACAAAGAATTTTAAATCCCATTTTCTTTTATTCAATCCCAATTGGTTTGATTTTTAAAATTTATAATACTAAATAATTAAGTAGAAGCGCTACTATTAGGTATCTACTCTGTGGTACAAGTAAGAAATACGCGTGTGAGATAATTTAAGAGAAAGCCGCGTTTTAAGGGGATGAATATGAAACAATCCACATATGTATTTCTTGTTACACCTTGCAAGTTTTTGTAACAGTCTTAATAAATTTCACTAATGATAAGAACCGAGATCTAATCAAACTTAACATGAGAAATCTGTTTAATGAATTTCAATACTTCTTTATACGTAAAAACATATTTTTAACAGGCACACAATAGATACGCTTGACGCACGAATAGCCCGTTAGTATCCACGTTTTTCGTTTGCAATAGAAATTATTTAAAAACATACACATTTGCAGTCAAATCTTTCTTCTTTTTCTTCCTTTCTGAGATAAACAGTATCCCTAGCACGAACAACTATCGTTATCGTATAGTATGAACCTGTGTGTGTTTGTGAAGCCAGCCAATTACAATGCTCCGTTCTCTCAATACGCTTACTAAACGATTACGACGATAGATGTTCGTGCTAGAAGAAAATAAGAACGCGATATTAATTCCTGTGTACTGTACTTCCTACTTTTTTTATGTATAGGGAGGCAAACGAGCAGACGGACAACCTGATGGTAAGCGATCACCGCCGCCCATGGACACCCGCCACATCAGGGAGTCACCAGTCACCACCAAGGGAGTTGCCTACCTTTCAATAAAGAGTACGGATCTTTTCTTTACCTACTATCCTAGTCTAGTTCTATAAATGAAGGAAACCAGATCAAAATTTCAAACGGACAGAGCCGCGAGCATCAGGTAGGTATTGAATAAAATAGGTTTTTAGACGTAAGTCCAGTCGTTATATAAGTTCACCTCGGAATTCGAGATACCCAGCTGTAAGTCTGTAAATACTTGTATATTGGCACCGTAAAAATTGTCTCAAAACCTACATATGGTAGGGTGTACGGAACTATTAAATTTCAAGGTCAGAGGTCACAAAAATCAGAGTTCCTTTTTTTGTACATATCTCATTTCCTATGGGTTTTTTGCTATTTGTATTTATTATCAATATTGTAGAATACAAAATTCTCTACAAATTTTGTTTAAAAAAATATTCATACGGTGAACCGTTTTCGAGATAGAGGGCGGAGAGCGCGCGGTCACAGGATCTTACCTAATTTAAGCTTAAATGACTGTACTAGTATAGCAGTAGTAGTGAAGATCAAAAAAAAAACATTATATCTCGTAGCCCTGCTTACACAGATTCAAATCGCTGAAATTACAGGATGGATTCCCTAGATTATTTTTACAGCATCGTGTCGGGGTTGGGTTCCGTCAAGCATCCGGAAAATAACGTCAAATTGAATGTTCCCGGGCCGTGTCACGCCTTGTCCCGTGCAGGACGAATATGGCCGTCCTCGGAAATGGAAAAATTCCGGTGTTGTGCGGGATTCAAGGAAATATGTGTGACGGATTATATTGGCTTGGCGTTTTTGTCAATATTTTAGGTAATGTTGAAGAAACACGCATAACTAACCAACTATACAGAGGAGGTAAAACCATTGCACGTAACAACACATTCACGGAGAATCACTGGCTCCCATGATACAGGAATACCTAGTATGGGAGACAGGGGCTATATTGTAAGAGACACAGTGCATGAAGATTACCTTATTGTATAATAGCTTAAGTTTTAATGATGAAATAAAGCTTATTATTATCGTTTATCGTTTTAATTTATGAGAAAAAATATGGTTTCTAGATTAAAGGTGATGATAATTGTTTATGTAATTCAAAGAGGGTTGTAAATGACACTTCTTTCGTTGATGTAGAGTTAAAATTGTAGTAAGAATCCCGAACCGAAAGAAATAAATGTAAAATAAAGAACAAACCATAAACAAAAATAACAAAATAATAAACAAAATAAAATAAAACTTACATGACACCATGAAGATAATTTAAAGGAAACTTGTAGTAAAAATAAAGCAGCTACAAATTCAGCTCCTGTAAAGAAAAAAAGAAAAATTAAGAAAAGAAAAGAAAAATAAAACAAAGAGTGCGCTTATCATTTACATTAACATAACCATTACTAATAAATTAACTGTAAATAAAATAATCAAACGTAAACAACTTGGTATATCAAAGAGTCTACAACCGCAAATAAAAATAACCAAACCATTACAAGATACATAAGTATAATAATATTTGTTTACAGTTCTTCAAAGGGCGTCAATTTAAAATTAAACTCAGACCATTAGAGTAACACTATGACCGTTACATTATACGTTTTCCCGTTCTAAATTTAGAATTATTTCATCTTGTCTGTATAGTGTCCGGATGCCGTGGTCACACACTAATAAAAAAAAAGAAAATGCACCCTGCGGTCGACGCCATGTGTGACGCAGTGTGCTTTAACGCCTAAAGCTGTTTAGTCGCTTTATTGTAAGTTTAACTCATGCTTCAAATCTACTTTTGTTTCGTTCTCAACCCCTTCTTTATTCTTCAAAAGTAACTTGAACATGGTACGCTCACCTAACTAAAACAACTTAGAACATTCCAGTAGCGCATGTTAACATGAAACTTGACAAAAATATTTTCAGTTGTCAACTATTACATTATACAAAATTGCTTCAAATAAAAAACTTCTTTCTATGCTGAAAAATTAGATAATTTTTTAGAATTTTGTAACATTAATGTAGAACATTTGTTTTAGGAACGCCGAGCTGCGAATCCTAGTAAAACCCCTAAACAGAGAAGAGTAAAAATGAGTACAGATTTTACAGGTATTAAAATAAGAATGGAAGAATGAAGTGAAGAGGATGAGTCATTCATCAACTCGCGGGCAATAGACTTGCGGGAAACCGCGAGTTGACAACTTTCAATTTTTGATTATTTTCCTGTCGTCAACTCGCGCGATTGACAAAATTGATGTACTTGTGTACAGTCAGTTACGAAAACTTTGTAATAAATTTAATATAGTTTGGTACCTATTTAAAATGTAGGTACTTTACAAGGTATTTTAGGCTATGTTATAGAATATAGTATGATAGAAGAAGTTTGTAAGTGGTATCAAGGAATGAAAAAAGAAAAGCGAGTGACTGTCGTGGTATGGACATACTATGAAAAAGGATCAAAGTAATATCATAGAATAGGTAATAGTACTAGCGTACAGAATGGAAGCTCACACCCCCGCGCAGATTTCATTTCCTCACCCCGCACGTTCAAATCAGAAAAATCCATCTTTAATTATTATGTAATCGATTAGAATAATTATTAATAGATCAGTTTTTTTTGTTGAATTTAGCAGAGTAGGTACCATTTTTTGATCGATTTGCACATTTTCAAATGTTAGTTCAATATAATTACAATACTCAGTCAACGTTCGATCTTGAAAAGTGTGTAACGAGAATACCTTTGTAGACATTTGGGAGATTAGATCGGGATTAGAATTTGAACAGATTTTTGTTACAAGAATTACCTTTCAACTAATAACAATAAAAATCCTCTCAAAATCGACTAAGACACAACAAATAGAATATCAGGCCAACAGATTGACAAAATTTCCAAAAAAGCTATTTTTTATAGTATCTTGTATCCGTAGTGATTTATAGGTATTATAAATCCGAAAGTAACTCTGTCTATCCGTCTGTCGGCTTTACATTTCCAGTTAAAAAGCTATTTAAAATAATAGCTTTTTAACGTGACGTTATAGACAGACACTCCAATTTTATTTATTTGTATAGGTATTATAACTAATCAAAATGTAAAATAATTATAAACATGTTCTATCAGGTAGGCCCTGCGCTTCGACCGGGCTCGGTCGGCGAGAGATGTCTTGCGGTGTTTCGCAGGGATCGGTCCTGGGACCGCTACAGCTGTGGAACATTGGTTACGCCTGGGTGCTTCGCGGTGAGCTCGCGGACGGTGCCGCCGTCACGTGTTATGCGGACGACACGCTGGTGACAGCGTGCGGGGCTACATACCGCGAAGCGACCCTGAAGGCCACGACCGCGGTTGCCCAATTCGTGGAGCGGATCCGGCGGCTGGGTCTCGAGGTGGCTCTGCATAAAACCGAGGCCATGTTCTTTCATGGGCTTCGGAGCATGCCACCGGAAGATTCCGGCCTCTTAGTGGGAGACATTTCCACCGGCATCAAGCCCTAGATGAAATACCTGGGGTTCGTGCTCGACGGCCGGTGGAACTTCGGGGAGCATTTCCGATGCCTGGCCCCCAAATTGAAGAATACAGCTGCCGCTTTGGATGACTCCTGCAGGAGACTCTATGCGGGAGTCGTGCGGTCCATGGCCCTATATGGGTGCCCGATATGGGCGGAGACCCTGACAGTCTACAAAGCGCGTCTGCTGGGTGGGCCGTAGCGTGCGATGACCAGCAGCAGCCGTGGAACTTGGATGCGAGAGCCCTTTCGATGCTATATCGGTATCGAAAGGAGGCGCGGGAACCCGAGCCTGAAGAAATTCGGGCCGTGAGGTCGCAGCTCCACCGGGACATGGTAGCTGAGTGGGAGCTACGACTTGGGTGACCAAGCGCAAAGTACGCCGTAATATCGGCGATAAGACCCATCATAGAGGAATGGCTAAAGAGGCCACACGGCAGCTTCTCGTACTGGCTGACGCAGGGGATTAACGGAGTTACCTGTGTCGGATCCGGAAGGAGCCAACGTCCGAGTGCCATCACTGTGATGCGAGCGAGGACACAGAGCTGCACACGCTGACCGAGTGCCCGGCGTGGGACATGCCGAGGCGGGTCCTAGTGGCAGCTCTGGGGGTGGGAGTCCTCACACTCGCCACATTGCTCACAGCGATGGTACGATGTGCGAACGCTTGGGGTGCGGCCGCCTCCTTCACGAGCAAGTAATGCTCGAGAAGGAGGCGGTCGGGCGGGTCCGGACTAAACTCCGGGCCTGGGAAGCCGGCGAAGAGTGAAGGCCAACCGGGCCGGAGGTCGCATAACGATTTCCGTCCTCCATGAGCGCTGGCCTGGGGCTGACCGGTGGAGCCACCTGTCACCATAGCAGAAGCAGGCCGCAGCAGCGGCACAATGTGCGCCTCCCCGTACCCGGGGCTAGATGGGAACTTTTGGGTCTGCCGGGGTGCGAGAGATATGCAATTTCGGCAATCTCACCTCCGGCAACCAAGGACCCAAGTCGGCGTGCGTTTTGGTCGGTTCGAATCCGACATAACCGCCTCCACTGGCTCCGTGGGAATTTTTCGCACGATAAAAAAAAGGGCCCTGCGCTTGTCTGCCACTGTGATATAAAAAATTTAAACTTATCTCCACAATACATAAAAGCACAAAAAAACTTCCACATTTTTACTAGATGGAATCTTAAATGTATAAAAAATTAACTGCACTATTACTTTTTACCCCTAGTTTTATCCTATTTTGGTCTTGTCAATATTTAAGCTTATTTTTCATTACCTTAAAATGTACTTTGTCTTATCCTAAGATAAAATTTAATCACCATAAGAAAAAGACGATATTCCTACGACGTTTCATTCATATGACATCGTTGTCATAACCATAACAAATAGCATATTTTATGCATCATTGGCCGTCTCCCCCTCACCTCATTTTGCACGTCCATATCGAAATCTAAGATAAATTAATAAAAAAAAGTAAACAGTTACTTTAACCAATGCGGGTGTATAAATGTTTTATATAAAATTTTTGGTTTCAATCCATTTTTCTGACTGTACTTTAATATTCACGCGAGTTGACGACAGCAAAATAAAATAAAATTCAAAAATGCCAACCCGCGGTTTCCCGCAAGTTTATTGCCCGCGAGTTGATGAATGACCCAAGAGGATGAGTATACCAATAAGAAGGGCCTAAAGAGAAGATGTAAAAACTATTGATGCTATTGATTGGCTGAATTTGAATGATTCATTAGAGTACCATAAGTATAGAACATAATCAGATTAAAGATAAAACTTTGAAGCACAGTTAGTACAGTCAGCATCAGAAAGATGTTGAAGAACAAAGTTTTCCCTTCTTCCTGTGAACGTATTTTTGTTATATTTGGTGCACACCTTTATTTGAGACAATACTACAATTAAAATCAATAAAACAATTTATAGTTTTTGATTGAAGCCGCGTGGTTCCCGGCAGATTAGAATTCGGGCCACCCCATCTCTTCCTATGTGGTGTCGTACAAGGCGACTAAGGGATTTTTTTTTTTATCGTGCGAAAAATCCCCACGGATACCACCCCCACGGAGCCGGTGGAGCCGGTTATGTCGGACTCGAACCGACTAAAACGCACGCCGTCTTGGGTCCTTGGTTGCCGGAGGTTAGATTGCCAAAAGCATATCTCTCGCACCCCGGCAGACCCAGGACCATCTCTTTCGAGATGGCCCCCTTCGGATTGTGGGGACCACAGTGTCCCCATCTAGCCCCGGTTACGAGGAGGCGCATTTTTGCGCCACCGCCGCGGCCTGCTTCTGCTAGGGTGACAGGCGGCTCCACCGGTCACCCCCAGGCCAGCGCTCATGGAGGACGGAGGTCGTTCTGCGACCTTCGACGTCCGGTTCGCCTTCGCTCTGCGCGGGCTTCCCGGGCCCGGAGTCTAGTCCGGACCCGACCGGCCGCCTCCTTCTCGAGCAAGGCGACTAAGGGATAGGGGCTGTTTAACATCAGACAGATATATAGAGCCCAGACTCAGCCTCAGATGCATGGCTCGAGTCAATAATAGTGCATGGCAATAAGCTCACCCCCTATTACGTGGGACCGAATACGATGATTGGTGAAATGTGGGTGTTATTCACCTCTGCCTAACCCTCCGGGGATAAAGGCGTGATTGTATGTATGTATGTAGTCAAGATATTTTTGACACTGACTGTTGTACATAAATGTAGGCTTAATTTTATTGACGATTCCTTGGTTTAGTCCACTCTCGACCCCTCGACCCCTGAACAAAAATTTATTTATTTGTTTCCTCTCGACCCTTAAACCTATGTCGTCCACTCTCAACCCCTAATTTGATGGGTAGTAACGAAAACTAAAGAAAAGGTTATTAAATACTAACTTACTTCGTACGTACGAGACTTCAGAAGTGTATAGGGATCAAACTCAGACATTAGTTGTGTATGTGTGAGTTTGCTGTATGTACATTTATGATTGTGTCAATGTGTGTGTGTGTCTTATTTCTGTAATACCTGAGCTCCTGTATCACCTGTTTGGTTAAAATATCACGTCTAGGTAAACGTAAGGGGTTTGTGTTGAATTTAAATATTTGACATCCTATTTCAGGAAGGTTTTTATGGTACAGGCGCTCACTGAACTTGCTGAACAGTAAGTTTGCAAATGATCTTTTATTGATCCATACTAACTAATATTATAAATGCGAAAGTAACTCTGTCTGTCTGTCTATATGTTACTCTTTCACGCCTGAACCTATTTTGATGAAATTTGGTATAAGGGTAGATTAGACCTTGAGAAAGGATATGGGCTATGTTTGGTCACGATAACCGACATCCACGCGGGCAAAAGCTAGTATTCTCATATTCTATTGTTGTGATTGAGACATCGGCTGTTAAGACTCGAGACGGCGTGCGGTTTTAGTCAGTTCGATTGCATAACCAACCCCACAGTCGATATTTATTTTTATTTATTTATTTATACTTTATGCACGAAGTACATAGGCGGACTTAATGCCGTAGGCATTCTCTGCCAGTCTACCATAGGGTGGTGCAGAGCTAATACGAGGTAGGCGCATATAAATGTGGGAGGATATATATAAACCCATTAATACAAATAAGTATTCAAATAAAACAATGTACATATAAAATAATAAAATATACAAATAGAATAAAATACATACAGGTTATACTAAAATAGATATATACACACATATATATTTATATATACATATTTAAATAAGAGTATAAATATCATTATCGTTGAGACGATGATTCTGCCAATTCCGTGGTGATCAATTGCCGTACCCTGGACTTGAACACATCGCGGCTCGTGCTCTTCCTGATCTCCAGAGGGAGTGTGTTCCATAGACGAACAGCCTCAACAAAGAAAGAAGAGCCTAAAAAGTTAGTTTTATGAGAGGGAAATGCGAGTAGCCGGTTATCAGTAGAGCGAAGATTTTTAACGTTGTTGGAACATAGAAACTGAAAATAAGAAGTTAAGTAAGTAGGGATAGTGGGAGAGTTAAGGATATTGTAAAGAGTAGTAAGTGCGCGTAGCTTACGGCGAGGACGAATAGTTAACCAATTAAGCTGCGAGCGGAAAGACGACACGTGGTCACATTTACGAAGATTGAAGATAAATCGAATGCAGTTATTGAGAAGACGGTCTAATTTATCGAGAAGGTCTGCATTCAGGTCAAAATAGCACACATCACCATAATCTATTAGTGGAAAGATTAAACTTTGGGCCAGCGTCACTTTCGTTCCAGTTTTATCCGTGGCTATGTTTTAATTACATTCATAATGGAGTATGTTCGGTATTTATTGGTTACGTGTGACCTTCCACCCTATATGGAACGCTGGAAAGGTCAGGAATGGTATTTATACTGGGTAATAAATAAATATTATTGAACGCCTATGGTATAATATGAGCTGCATATAAGATTTATTAGATTTTCAATAATTTCTTGCGGACCACAAAGGCGTATGTTGTGTGGCAGTGTCTGGTTCACACGATTCCTGTAGCATTCTAGACCAGCGAGCGAATCCAGGGCTGGAATGCTAGTGAGTAGTCCAGTCCAGTCACTGGATTGTCAGTCAGTTGGAACGTTGGAAATATGAACGCTGGATTACTGAACTGGAAAATGTGAACCGGGCATAAAGAATACAACAGCTCAGTGCAAATATTTGTATACATAACATAACATAAACTCACGCCTGTATTCCCCGAAGGGGTAGGCAGAGGTGCTAGCAGCCATATTTCGCCAGTTTATGTTTAGGTCCCAATGTAATAGGTGGCGAGCCTATTGCCATTAACCGGGCACTTATAAACCTGCGATAAATACACACATAACTTCGAAAATCATCGAAAAGTCATTGGTGTGTGCCATGGTAAACCTGGGATCGAACCCGAGACCTCGTCTCAGCAGTCCATTACCCATACCACTAGGCTACCGCAGATTTGTATGCATGAATACTTGTATCCATTTTGCATTGGCCTAGTAGGTCTTTGTATCACTATCACTACATAGTAAAAAGCAAAGTCACTCTCCCCATTTGTCCGTCCCTATGTATGCTTATATCTTCAAAACTACGCTGCGGATTTTGATGCGGTTTCTTATATAGATAGAGTCATTCAAGAGGAAGGTTTATATGTATAGCTAACTGTCCCGGCGAACTTCGTACCGCCAATTTTTTCCCGCCCCGCGATCCGCGTCAGATCCCGTTCCCGCTGCACCATTTAGGCGGATGAAAAATGGATGTTGGCCGATTCTCATAGATACCGGATAAGCACAAAAAATTTCATCAAAATCGGTCAAGCCGTTTCGGAGGAGTATGGCAACGAAAACAGTGACACGAGAATTTTATATATTAGATAAGTGCTGAATATGGTAAAGGGGGCAGCGGGAACGGGACCTAACACCACGCGGGCGCATAAAATTGGCCGTACGAAGTTCGCCGGGTCAGCTAGTGTAGACATAAATTTCACAACGAAAAATGTATTTAAGTTATACCGAATTCTAAACTCAATATAATAAGTAACAACCTATCTAGTAAGAATTAATAAAGAATAAATAACATTGTTTAATATATGTGCTCCTAATAATATTTGTATTTTTTTAAATAAAGGACACGTCAATTTGACTTCACCTCGCCTGATGGTAAGCTAAAGGCAAAGTCTCGGAAAGAGGGTCACCATCGTAAACATGTACCATGTTAACAGTGGTGGCACTTAGCTTGACGGCCTCATCAAATGCTTTTTCACGCCCCGCTTACAGGATCCCGGAGTGTAGGAAGAATGAAACTTTTTGTATTTGTTTACCTTTCCAATGACATACGTTTTGAAAACAGACTGGTCTGCTGTTCAGACTGTTTAAATTCCCAGTTTCAGCCCTGTTATTGGGTTCTATTTTTAGAAGGATTCTCCGGAACAGTACGATTTCTGAAAACGTTGCCGGCGTTAGACTCGCCCCCTTCCTCGTAGGACTAAAACATAAAACTGGTGAAATATTGATGTCGGTACACCTACCGTCCGTCGGTTCTTGAATATGCAAATAATATCAATTATTAATTCGGAAAGAAGAGAGACTGCCTTCTCTTTCAAGTTGATTTATTACTTTTTTATTATAGGGTGCCAATATGTCGGTCAAAAGGCCATAGCATGCCCAATACACATTAGGAATTATACCTACATACAACACAACAATCCTACAATAATTCTCATATCTGAGTCACAGGCCAGCAGACATATGACCTCATCATTGTTCGCCTGGCATCCTTGAGTCGAGGATATCTTTGGCATTATAGCTTGATGGAGTTATTTTAGTACTGCGAGTAGGCATATTGGATTTAATGAACACGTTATGGATTAACTGGTTGCTTGTTTATAAAACACAATTGTACTTTACTTACATACTTTACGCGTTTTATTTTACGGTAAAATTACAGAATAGAACAATGGGTCTATATCGAAGTACTGTAGTGTAGTTAGACCAGTTGTTGTACTATATAAGACTCTAAATACCCGTAAAGACTGCCATAGATGTTCATATGACAACTGTGACCGAACGCTATACGTGTTCCTCCAATGGCTGTTTTTTTTTTATCGTGCGATAAATCCCCACGGATACCACCCCCACGGAGCCGGTGGAGGTGGTTATGTCGGACTCGAACCGACTAAAACGCACGCCGTCTTGGGTCCTTGGTTGCCGGAGGTGAGATTGCCAAAAGCATATCTCTTGCACCCCGGCAGACCCAGGACCATCTCTTTCGTGATGGCCCCCTTCGGCTTGTGCCTCCAATGGCTGTACGTCTCAGTGTCCTAAGAATAGTCACCTATCCAAAAACTGACTTGGGTAGTATTGCTTTGACCTTACAGTATATTAACATACTCGGTTACTATATAACCACTAGCCTCGAATTTTAACCTCTATAGACTATAGAAAATTAGAAAAATCTGTAAGATTATTCTGTTCCTGAGATTGGTATTAATAGAGTTACCAATAAAGAAATAATAAAGAAATTTTATGCGAGAGTCAAGTGGGAAATAATTTCCTAGTATTTGATTAAGGGTTAATTGATTAATTTTCGTATTTTAAATTATAACCTTGTAAAAGGTCTCTGAAACGTTTAGAGTTACAGTATTTTTTTTAAAGATTTATATTAAAATCGCCACAGCCTACCATTTTTTATTAGACTTAAAACAAAATATTTCGAAAAAGTTACAGAAATTGGCAAAGAAAATCTCGAATTTTTTTTATTTGATAAATAATAAAATTTGTTTTTTTGATTGATTGATAATAAAACACTCATGTTTGTAAGCTGACTTTTATTTCTTTTAGTAAGTACTGTACTCATACTTACTATTTACTTACTGCTATTGGCGGAGCTGTTCAATTGAGAAAAAAAATCAAGTGAAATTCGTATTTTCAAGGCACTGTATTTATTATCTATTCTGCTAGTGTTGAAGGACATTTCTAGATCAGCAAATTTCCAGGCCAGTTACGAATCTATGTAAAATTCACCCCGCAGCCTCACACATCATCTCCATTTCTCTTTGTTTGGCGAATTTATGTAGTCTTATCTTGTGAACTTGTGGCATCTGTATTATTCTCACGAAACTGGAGCAATTTGGTATTAATACATACTTAATGTTTTATTTTTACGCTCAATTTTCAGAGTAATATTCGATTATTACAGTATTATGCGATGCAGATCATTCAATCGTTTAATAAACAGTATGAAACAGAACCGAATCATAACAAGATTGTGTCATATTTTGTCACTTATTTGTAAAATATTATTTATTACATCATTCCATTCATTCATTCTAACAATGAAATAGTGAGTGCCTCCATTCTGTACCCACAAAACTGTACCCATATAAGATTAATAAAAATTCCATCTTCTACCTCCTGCAAAAGATCTTTCCAAAGTCTACCCTGACGTATTCCCTATCAATCTCTAACGATTTGTTTTTGTTTTTAATATAAATATTCCCTTTAGTCTCAGTAGTCTGGTTGACCGCACTTCTGCGACTGTTAAGTTGAAGTAGTCCGATTGTCAAACAGCATCGAAGCAGTGCTACTTCTATGTAGCTGTCCAGTGGATAGTTCGGTTAATCGGATTACTGCAAATCTTCACTAGTGCGGTTGTCAAACAGCATAGAACTGTTTCACTTTTGTATCAGCCGGCGTTTTTTCGATACGAGCCTACGAGCATAGTGTTATCGGCCAAAGCAGGAAAAGACAAAGAAGTGATCAGTTTATGGCATTCAAGAATAATGTGCCTACCTACTAAGGTACGTTATCCTTGAGTAGCATAAGTTAATTTTTATTCCGGTACTTTCACAGCATCGATACTTTCACCGCTTATAAAACCGCGATGCGATGATGTTTTAAAGTCGTGGCGTCAGATCCCGTTCCCGCAGCACATTCTACTATATTAAGCATGTGTATTATACTTACAAACCTTCCTCTTGAATCACTCTATCTATTAAAAAAATCCCTTCAAAATCCGTTGCGTAGTTTTAAAAATTTAAGCATACATAGGGACGAACAGACAGCCACAGCGACTTTGTTTTATACTATACAGTAATGATGCATCTAAAAATTGATCAGTTGATCTAGTTACTTTGATCACAATCAACCGTTTCACGTATCATGTGTCATGTTTGATGAGTGAAGCCCACACGGATTACGGAAATTTATGAATATATGAGAAAGATTGACTACATCGCTAACAAGGGGTGGGTTTGATCGATGCATAACCATCGGTCATGTCTTGTGGGCTCTTGTAAATAGGTAAGACGATACGCAAGATACATATGCATAAGATGACACAATTGCGCATGAAAATTAGTTATTAATGTCAATAGATTTCTTGACTTTCTTGATAGATGGCTTGTAGGTTAGCTACCTGGCTAATGATATAATACGAAGATATACCCGTATAGAGAATAAGAATACATAGCTGTCACAGCAAAACCATTTTATGTAGTATCATAAGATATTGGATATGTGTTTAATGTAAAGTTTCATTTTCTCATTGTATCCTTATTCCAATTAAGTACTTTAGATCGGCGCAATCCACATATTCCAACGTCTCCTTCTCAGTAACTACTTTCTTTGTTCTCCTCATTCAAACACACCTCATCCAGTGGAAGCTTTGGAGGGAAACAAGAGAGGTAGATATTCATTCCAACTCATTAAAATAAAAAAATGGTAGCATAGTACTGTGAACAGTTAGACCAATTAAAAAACCACAATTACAATACGTATTCATATTCAGTTAAAAGCAGGGTGGGCACAAATGACAGAATGCGTACGTGTGAATGTTCGATATACCAAGACGCTACCGTTCCGGTTTCTTGGCAAATAAAGTCGTTGGTCGCCGGAGATTAGACTACATGCATAATTACAACATTATTAATCTTACGGTCAATGCCGGTTTTGTGGAGCAAAAACTAGTTCGATTAAACCATTGACATGTTTGGACGCTAGGCTTGCTCTAGGCCACGGAAATGTGTCCGATTAAAATGTGAATTTATCTCTCTTTTTATCGGCAAATTGTTCCGTTTTATGGGTTAATCGTTACGATCGTATTGTACCGTTTAAACTGCACTGATAAATCAGTGCGACTACGCTTATGTAGGTATAGTTCTTTCGTTTTGAATATTACCACCAATGTATGCAATTGTTTTGAGGATCAATAAATTATTTGATATGATGAATATTGTGAATAGAAAATAAACAAGGAGTAACATTGAAGCGTCAAAGAATGTAACAATAAATACACAGACTAATATTACGTAACAACTTCACAAAAACTAAACGTAAACAAAATTTATTAAATTTCAAAACGAAACCTAGATGTGTTACAAAACATTTTTTTTTGCTATCAAGCATTTAATCTAAACTATAGTAAAACAAGCTACTATCGAAAATGAACAAACACATGTAGTTAGTCAATTAAATAACAACGGAAACAACGAGACTGTAAATAAACTAAAATGAATCATTTCCCCTGACTTTCGAGAGACAAGTAAAATCGTGAGAGATATGAAACAATAAGAACTCAACTACGTACATATTACGTATCATAAGAGCAACGCGGTTACAATTATGCGAGATATTAATACGCTACTCGCGAACACATGTTAAATGGTATTATAACTGTAGCTTCGTCGGAGCTTTCATTACTTACACTTGTGAATTCAGTGAAACCAACTATAAATGTATGTGTGTGCACAAAGCTATTGTCAAAAGATTAACTGTTAGAAATTACAGCCAAGTAACTACTACGAACCACGGTTCCGAGTCTGGCTACTGTTGGTTTAGTCCACGTTCAACCCCCACAATCTCTACCTCCGGCCATGGTCAATCCCTAAACGTTGTCCACCTTCAACCCCGGCCTAGAGTTTTAACATGGACTTTTATTTTGCATGTTTTTTGATCCATGTTCAACCCTCAATGGACATTCAAATACAAAATCATCTACCATCAATTTATTTATGCTATCCTTAAGTTTTACCTTAAGTACTCTCTATTTGTAGTCTGAAATACTGGCTATATCACTTAGGTGGCAGACAAGCACATGGTCCACCTGATGAAAAGTTATTAGCGTAGACTATGGACGTGTGCGACACTAGGGAAGTCACGTCGTGCTGCTGATCCTGTAAGAACAGTTTTCATACTATCAATGCAGAAGACAAACTTCCCCCTGACAACACAACAATTACTCTCCAGTGAGCTCACACAAAAACATTACAAACCGTGTCAGAGTAATCCTTGGTGGAGTTCGTGATTTGCAATGACTACCGCCGTATACACTTCGGAAACTGACAGGAAATAGTAAATTTGTTTTCTTTTAGTCATACAAGTATGAAATCATTGAAGGAGTTACTGTAAGAATGAATGTTTGCAGCTAATATTTACATTGAAATCTGATAACACAAAGTATGACTCAATTTAGAGTGCTAAGTACCTACTGCTTAAATCATGACAGGTGGACGAGTCACATATAAGTAACTTTATTAACTTACATGGAATGGAACTGAGCTAGTAATGCGTGTTCGTTTTGTGACCTATCTAATACTACACTACCCCACTACACCGCCAGGTATACTTCGAAACTCCGATATCATCCCGTAAATCTTAAGCGTCGGTAGCTTAGTGGTTAAGGAGTCGGCCTTACGATTGAGATGTCCCGGGTACGATCAAGCAATTTAGCTTAGTTGGAGAGGTTAGTGGGAAAATTACTAACTTCGGTTCTAATGTTAGAACCGAAGTTAGTAATATGGTGTTTTTTTTTACCCGACTACGGCGAAGCCAAAAGGAGGGTTATGATTTTGACAGGCTATGTATGTATGTATGTATGTATGTATGTATGTTCATTTGTTCCCTCATAGCTCCTCAACTACTTATTAGAACTAGACAAATGAGGTATCGTTACAAGCGGCTTTGTCGATGGTTATAGGCTATAATATATATACGTCATATTATGACGTGTCACTCAATCTTGTGTGGCGCCCTCTTGCGCTCATAAGGTACTGTGTAAAAAAATAAATTTGAGATAAATATGCCGTGTTTGGTATCAAATGAAAGGGCTTAAGAAGCACATTTCAAATATGTATAAATGATTAGCTTTACCTTGCCCCAAAATCATGTAAATAAAAAATAAAGTTTAAAAATAAAACCCGACTACCGAAAAATCACACTTTAAAATGTAACAAACAAGAAAATATCAAGGATAGCCGTGGTCGTATGCCACTTACTCTAACAAAACAATATATTCTAGGGTAAAGTGGCATACGACCACGGCTGTCCTTAATATTTTCTTGTTTGTTACATTTTAAAGTGTGATTTTTCGGTAGTCGGGTTTTAGTTTTAAACTTTATTTTTTAAAGAATATTCTTTAAAAAGAAACACCCCATATATCACCCTTTTAAGCTATACCTACATACCCGCAATTTATAATTTTTTTAAATATCGAATGGGAATCTGTCAGATTTGTTGATTAGTTTTAATGATTAGGTACTGCTCTCCCTTGAATAGTAGCGTGATGACTGATGATATAATAGTCTTTATCTTCCTCGATAAACGGACTATTCAACACAACTAATAATAATAATTGTTCAATTAGAACCAGTAATTCCTGAGATTAACGAATTCAACAAACCAACAAACTCTTCATCTTTATACTTAATATTAGTACAGAAACATACAACTATATCAAAGCCGAAGTCTAGAAACTAAACCGGAACCCACAATACATCAAAACTAGACTAACGTTTAACAAATGGAGAAGACTCCAGCAAGAAACACGGTGGATTTTTTTTTTGTCTTTTTACGAACATGTTTCCTTAATCTAATTCAAATTTACAAATTCACATTCAAAGTATTTATTAAAAATTGTGTAGCACTACAACAGCTTTATGACGTCTAATTCTGCTTAAAACTAAGTTTACCACCGCTTCCTTGGCACCAGTGAAGAAGGAACGGCGCAACAAACTCCACTGTAGCCTTTTACAGACGTCAATTTACAAAAAGTAATTTCTTAAGATATATGGACGAATAGTCGGATAAACATTTATGTCCAATATCCACATTGGTATATTATTTTTTTTCATTCGAAGTGTACAGGTGTGGTATGTAACGTAGGAAGGAAGTACCTAGTACAGACGAAGAAGAAGTACCTAGTATTTAAAGATTTGTTGAATAGCCTTACTAGTAGCCTTTTTACGAATAAAATATGTCAAGATACAGTCGTTTGATGTACGAAAAGCGGTCTAGCATAAAATAATAAAAAATGATGTTAGATGTTACGCTTCCCTTAAAATGAACATGACACGCTTCAGATAATATGTGGCATGCCATGTATCCTAGCAGAGGTACTTTGAAATCTATACAAATAAGTAAAAGTGAGAAGTGTCTGTTTATAACGATAGAATAACAGCTTTAATAAAGGCATACGAGTGTGTGTCGTATATCGTATGTCGTATGGTCTGTTTTGGGGCAATATTTAAAGTGGTTGGGCCAAATCGCCTAACATCTGATGTCAAAGGCATCGTGCTGTTTTAGTTGGTTCAGCCCCTACGTAGCCATGGGTACCCAAAAATTTCAGTACTTTTTTTGTGCGGAAATCCCCTTGAATACCTCCCCGTCGGAGCCGAAAAGGGAGGTTATATCGGACTCGAACCGACTAAAACCATACGCCGACTGTGGGTCGTGGTGCTAGGCCGGAGGAGAGGTTGTCAGCGACAAATCCCTCGCATCAGTGCACCTAGGTCTTCCTTCACCTAACTGCGTCGCCAGTAAAGCGTGGGATTTAATTTTTAAATATTATTACTAGTCAAGAGACTCAAGTGACTCAACAAAGCGTACAATAAAACAACTCAATTAACTTTGCTAATAAGAAACATACCTACAATATTACTTTTGTAACATTCGTTGCACTGACATTTAGCATTTTAATTTTGTAAGAAATTCTCGAGCGCGTAAGCGTGTATATTTGATTATTCTACAAAAGATTTCAGCTCCTCTAATTGAAACGTAACGCAAAAAAAAAATCAACAAAAACGAGACAAATTACTTGAGAGAAGGAAAAATAAAAACAAGATGAGCCCAAGCAATTTGGGCTCAATTTGTAAAGAAGCCAATAACGGAAACGTTTTCTCTTAAACAAATTAAACATCAATGTTGTGAAGATTTTTGATTATTTTTTAGGGTATCCCACCAACATCTTCGAGACCTAAAGCCCTAAAATTCAGGATCAAAGCTGAAAGCACCCACACACTGACATACCTGCTAATTGAATGACAAGCCTTGCTACAATAATAACTCAATAATAAGCCGCTAAAAGCTCCTAAATAAAACCCCCAAATGAATCCGGGATCACCGCAAAGCGCAGAAAAACACTTCCTTAGTAAGGGAGTATTTTTGGGGAATTTTACCCCTCAAGGAGTAGAATACGGCATTTTCTGAACGAAGCTCGGACGGGCCACTAGTTAAATATAAAGTTGATGTAATTTGTTTGGAACGTGAACAAAATGAGGACCAGATCGAATTATTTGGACAAACCGGAATGAGGTCATTGAATTTTATCACAAACAAAAACCTGTACCGGTGGAGCCGTTGTAAATTACGAACATCAATAAAAATATTCACATACTGACATTATATTAATATAACGATTCTGAATTATATAACTGGGCAACTGTTATATAAGATTTAAAACCATTGGCGGAGACGAACCAAAATCTCTCAAATCCCGTTGTAGCAAATCTATTCCCAAAAAAAAAGATGAATAAATTATCTATTTATTAGACTATATTTTTTATTTATCGCAAGTTTTTTAAACGTATATCACTTCTTCGCACTAAATACTACACGCTCATTGGTTGAAGATGATCTATGACAAACAAGTAACCAGTTTATTGGTTGGCTGTTGCCTTCGTCAGCATTTGGCGGCGCAGTAAGCATACTTTTATGTCTGTCAAATAGTTCCAGGACTTTCGAAATTTGAATCTACGCTTAACACTCGTCATTTTATTTTATTTATTTATTTTGAATTTCGAATTGATATTTTTTGTAAAAATGTTTATCAAAGAAAAGAAAATTACTATAGAATCGGGCCAATGTTGCCATAGACCGATAATCCTTTCCTATTCTCCGTATGATTGTCACGCATCGTCAATACGGCATAAACTGCTACCAGAGTAAACCTACAGTATTGTAATACAATCTTTCATATCACAAAGGACAAGTTTGTGGTGACAATGGGGCGATCAAGACTATCAAGTGTCCCAAGTGTTGTGTAACGGCGGATACAGGGTTATCTCAAAGACGGCAACAATGGGTACTTTTTGCTAAAGATTTTGCAAGACGATATTTGTTGGTGAATTTAACCCGTTAATTTTGCAAGAAGACATTTGTTGATAATTTTAACCCGTTTAATACTCTAGTCTAGTCTCTAAATGTTTTGGAAATAACAGTTACGTTATGAAAACAAATCCTATTACTATGGTGGTTTACGTTGATGAGGTATTATGCACCTCTATGTTGTAAAACAGAAAGGTCTATAGTAGTAGAGTTTATAAAATCAATGAAGACATTGTCAAAGGTTATAATTGAAAACATAATATTATTAAGAACTACTTTTTCTTCTTTCTTTCTTTCTAAGAAATAACAAAACGGCATATTGACTTCCTTATCTTTACCGTCAGGATATCATATCACATTATGTTAAATTTGCCAAGTTTTAATCAATTTTAGAAAATTGTCACACCGAATAAGTCATATGGAAATATAATTTTAACATCAGTAAAATATCACATTAATTACATTTCATGCAACCATTTTAAACTTATATATTTTAAAAAACAGGTTTGACACTAGAACATGCTCAAAATATATACTTACCTAACTTTTTTTAAATAAATAACACAATACATTAAAATAGTCACTATAAATAGTGTTAATAGGAATCGCATGACCATGATCAATTTGAACTTGGAACTGTCAATTTCGAAGAAGCAACAACATAGCTATATTGAAGCGGAATAACCAATTAATAGGAACCGGCGCGGGCGCATCGCAGACCAAAATTACCTACCGTTACTATTACTGTTACGGAATTTTTATTTACAACCATCGTTCGACTTATATTTGCAAAAGTTTAATAAAATAATGTCAAATTTTGCATTTTAATTGGCAATAGACTTCATTCTGTCTCCAATTTGCAAGATATAATGAACTTTGATATAACTTACTTTAACATGGTCAGAGTTTGCAATTAAGCCTCCGTGGCATGGCGGTAGTGAACGCGACTGCCATGCAGGAGGCGCGGGTTCGATTCCCGCTCAGTGCAAATATTTGAATGCATGAATATGGCTATTTGCACTGGTCTGGGTGTTTCTATGTATAATATGTATGTATTTACGTTGTGTAAAATGTTGGGAAATAAAAAATAAAAAAAAATATCTAGTGATGAAATAATTAAATTACCGGGACTGGTAGTCCCGAAAATCCCGGGAAATTGTTGTCAGAAACGAGACTGAGTTTCTACTTTTTTTGACCTTCTGGTCAAAAATCCCAGGTAGGTAATCCCCGGATTACGAGGACCGGGAAATTCGGGGTGTAAGCCCTAAACATGGTACAGGGTAAACCGTTTTATCCTAACAGCTAAAATCCTCCTAGAGAGATCTATGAAATGGTCACACATGGAGAGTAAGGAGACCACTCTTTATGGAGGTGTATAACGAAGAATCAAATAAGCTCAACCGCTATGGAGATTTTCTGTTTAATCTATATATATATAACTAAAAAGTGACTGACTGACTGACATAGTGATCTATCAACGCACAGCCCAAACCACTGGACGGACCGGGCTGAAATTTGGCATGCAGGTAGATGTTATGACGTAGGCATCCGCTAACAATGGATTTTGATTAATTCTACCCTCAAGGGGATAAAGTAGGGGATGAAAGTTTGTATGAATCTTTGTCAATTTTGAACCGATTGGCGATAACCGACATCCACGCGGGCGGAGCCGTGGGTAACAGCTAGTCGATGATATTTTTCTTAACAAACTACATCAATATCAACAGACTACGCATACACAACACAATGCTCGTCTTTCTTTAGTCGCTAGTAATACTAAAAATAAACTGTGCAATTAGATTGTCTGAAAGATAACAAAATAATGTAATGCACTGAGGATCTCGATTATTGTATATGCGTCTCACGATAAACAAAAAGCATTGACAAAAATAAAACCAGAACCTAGGTAAGTGGAGAACAATACGTACGAAGAACTATTCTGGACGAAGAAGAATAAATACTCATAGAGCCGGTTCGACCAAACGCGAGTAAAGTTTATTCCTAGAATAAACAGCCAATATGTGGGTGGGTGATATTGCCTGTTTATTTTAGGAATAAACTTTACTTACGTCTGGTCGAATAGTACATTCGACCAGACGTAACCGATTATGTGAAACTAATAAAATTATGCCGGAGTTCAGCTGGAAATATTACAAAAAACCTTGAATTACCGTTAAACTTAGTTTTTTTACACTTATTTTATACACTTGTTTTGTGTGTGCAAAATATGGCTATAGGCAAAGACCTGTTCACGATCACACCAATTTTGGTCCCAAATACCCAGTTACCTATTTTTCCTAATTATTTAATTTAGTGATATTTTGTGACTAAAATCTAGTTTACAAAATCTTACGTATTAAATTTTGTTAATAACTCATATTTCGTTTTTGGAATGTGTGAATTAATTAATACATAATAAATACATTAGTCTACTTTGTAATAACGAATATGTAAATTTTCTTGAGAAATAAACCATAATCAAAACACCTAGTCAAGTAATTTTATATTTACGATTAAATTCCCGCTAAAAATGAGATAAAGTTCAAATCGGATGGACTAATTTGGACTTTCGTTCCTTTTTTAGTGTTCATTTTACAGATTGGCTTATTGGACGATTCGCACAAAACGTGCGAATTGACACCTTTAAATATATTATTTTTTTCTGTAGCCGATTCGCACTAAGTTTATTTAATGGTGTGCGAATCGTCCCAATTCAAGTAGGTACAGTCAGTCGTCGTTAGTAATAGAATATACCACAATGAATCGGAAACATGATTCTTTATGAATACATCGTACGATCAATTCCGCTGACAAATTGACCAAAAGCGCAGACAAGTCACAATACCGTTAGTCATTCATCATTGTAATTGGAATTCAATACTAAAAATATATAAAGGAACGGTACTTACTGGCTCGCTCAAAAGAATTCAGCGGTCAGTACTGTGCGATGCACTGTGGCGCTTCGAGGAATACCTCTTTAAAAATATGTATCGCCATTTTATTTATTTATTGCAATCGAATTTTGGTTGATTGCGCGCTCGAAATTCGACCGTATTTCATTTTTTGTTCAAGTTTATACGGTATTGAGGTTTTTTAAAAAGTAATAGGTATACTCTAGATTTTTTTTAGAATATCCGTATGTATACTAATCGCTGGACTGATTTAACACTTTTGCCCAAGTCTTTATAAATAACCTTGTATGTATCCTGAAGTTCTCACGGTGAAAGTAAATATTCCATTTTTGCGTAACATTTTAATTTATTTTCTGAGTAAAAAAGGCAGCTCACTAAATACGTCATTTGCTAGCGGTAACAAAATGTCATTATGTATTTGACATTGGCAGTGAATGTACATAATAAATGTTTTATTTTATTAAATTTAATGCATTAACAGCATATTATGTATTGTATACGTGAATTTAAAATTTAAATTTTATACTTTCTGCGTTTCTTTTTCATAAAAACTTTAAGTATCTATGCTAAAAAATCTGATACTCCTCCGTGCCCGCATCGAGGTTTCTCTTCATGTACTAATATATGTATGTGAATAAATATGCATTGCTAGATTTATTTAATCAACACACAAAAAACAAAATAAATGTTTGTATTTTTGCAGTAAAAATACAGCGAACGAAATCATTGATAACACCGGGAATGTCCAGTTCCGTGTCAATATCTAACTAAAAATTCGCGGTATTGAGAATGGAACTGATACTGCTGCATGTCCTAGTTGCAATAAAAATATTATCCCACATGCTTTTCACAACAAAAAAAAAAGTAGTTTTAGTATTGCTTAGTCATTTTTTTTATTTTAAATATCCAATGATCAATATGACGTATGTCTGCATTACGAACCAAAATAGAAAAAACATACAGTAATCGTAGGTGCAAAGGTCAGCAACAGAAGCTATATTGAATCGATCGGTTACACAAAGTATGATTTAAATTTAGCACTGTTCTGTAGGGTTACCATCATTTTGAAACTTATGTGACTGTTCCAAAGGAGACTGAAATGATTACATACAATCTTGGGCCTAGTTGTAAGAAGATGAAAGTGGTGTCAATTAATAGCTTTTATATTATCAACCTTTCACTGAAAATTCTGCGGATTTTGTCAATCTGAGAACAGAGATATAAGAGATTATGTAAAAGTGAGGTTATGTTACAATCTTTAACCAACAGCTGATTCCTGAAGTGCAAAATGTGTTCTTTTGCACTAATAGTTATTATATTTACTAGAAAATGTTTGAAATATCATCTGAATGAAAGTAAACGACTTCCAGCGATAGGTAGGTAATAGGTAAGGAGATAGGGAAAGGATGTCTAAAATAAAATAAAAAATCATTTAATATAGTAGCCGTTTTATTAGCCTTCTATTAAACACATTTTACATTTTAAACCTGCTAGGATGGTAGCTGGTTAGAAGAGGTTATAGGTATTTACTTACAGACTGAGGTGCAAGCCATTGCCGAATCACTGACAGAATTGTTTCATCGTGTAAGGGCCGTCGGCCCAGTATATTGCAGTGACCAGTGGATATCCCACAATTCACACAGCGATCCATAGTTTCAATAATATCCAATCCACAAGCCGGCGGTAAAATCCAAAATAACAATTCCAAGTCAAACGTGTGAGCGATCTTCGGTGTCCAAGGTAAAAGCAAGGGTCGTACAAGCAGTTGTCGTAAAAAATGACGAATAATCGGGAAAGCATTCAAAACCAATCGGATAACACGAAACGAGTGAGCAAACAAAAACAGTCAGCAACTGTCTAGTGTGGTCTAGTGTCAATGTTAGTCAGCTGTCATGTCAGTGACATAGACTACAAATATAAGAGAGATTTGAATCGATATGAAATCGACAATCATTAATATTGGTTTTTCAGTAATTAATTGATATTTGATTTAATAATATTACTGTAATTATATGCACTATATTGCATGTAAGTATATATAGTGCATTTAATTACTTTGAGTTAATTATTTACTGCAAATGTTTTAGTGTAATCGATTACTCAATTGATAATCTCACGAAAACTATTTTCTCATATTTCTCCGCATCCAGATTGAGAATTGAGGTGATTTTTCATATTCTAAGATAGAAAAATATGACTAATTTTTTAGATCATATCTCAACTTATTACATTTGGGCCACCATTTTCCATCTCCTTTAAAAGGTTAATTGTAGAGAGCGTAGGAACGGGTAATACATTGCCATTATTTAGAAAAAGTACGAAGATTTTTTGAATTTTCAAAGCTATAAGTGTTAAGAAACAGTGTAATATTCTTAGAAGCTTTCTCTTGTTACTAAAGTTAAGTGCCAAAAACTATCAGTAGTGAATGAACGTAAAATAAAGGATTAAAGTTTTAACGAAATTCATCGACATAGCGTTAGCTCCGGTTCTGTGTCCTTTGAATGCCAGAGTTCGTTCATCTACGTATTTTCTTGATTTGTCTTAAGTTTTACCTTTTTTTCTTTTTTTTTTTGTTTAGTTCATAAATTTACTGCACCCCGCTATATTGTGAAAAGCTGTAATGCAGAAAATATAGGCCACTATTCCAGAAGATGTTGCTCTTAAATGTTCCAAAAAATATCATAACATTTCATGAGCAAAATAGTCCGATTTTTTTGACAAGACTTGGTGTTACCCTAACGATCTGGCGTCTTTACAAAACAAAAACCGATATCGGTCAACGGTCAAACCGTCAAACCAGACACCATGCTCGCAGATTAATGTGAATTAAATAAAACGTGTTTGTATGACGAATCATGAACAAGAGTCTTTTAGTGCGAAGCGTTCGAAATTTATTTTAATGCTTCCTTCAATCACGCATGAATCATTAATTGGCATAAAATTTATATTTTTTGATAAATCATACACTGTTTTAAAAAGTACAGTAACTGTACCATATTCAGAAATATTTTTACTGTGAAGGACAGTAAATCTTTGAGCCATGCATATGAGTGAACAGTATTTTAAAGAAAGAAAATTGGTTTTTATTGCGGATAAAAACACACGCACATATAATAACAGAGAAATAATAAAAGAGAATATATATATATATATATATATATATATATATATATATATATATATATATATATATATATATATATATATACATCTTGAAGGACATGTTGCGTCTTACATGGCGTTATTTACCGATGATGCTGCGTCCGACTGACTTTGTGCGTCCGGAATACGGACGCAAGATTGACCGACCCTCATTTTTAGCCCAATGGTCCCTTATGATCCTTAGAATGCAATGGCGAAAAATTGGCATGGACGTAATTCCATCACTACAATGCCTTTTAGCGTATAATATAGTTCCGCCATCGTCCGACTGAAATTTGGAGGACACTAGTGTTCAGCGTATAATTTACCACGTATACTTTGAGTTCAGTTC
This sequence comes from Eilema sororculum, assembly GCA_914829495.1. NCBI lineage: Eukaryota > Metazoa > Arthropoda > Insecta > Lepidoptera > Erebidae > Eilema > Eilema sororculum. The sequence continues at coordinate 6,494,291 of OU618552.1, read as the reverse complement.
ACCGATCTTATCGTGTCCATTGAATATCGTATTTGTAAAGTTTTTATCATGTTTTCGTGACAACAATCTTGCGTCTCTTAAACATCCTTAAACGGGCACTAGGTACGGTGTCTGAGGGGCCTCCTCGGGGTTCACGAGGGACGCATGGCGCGGGGCGTGGAGCGGCAGGCTTTAGCGCGCTCGCGTACCGAAGTTTGTAAACCAACAGACGTGTGCCGGCCGTGATGTAAGCTTATCTGTTCACACCAGCCTGTGCCTCTGAGCTTACCGGTTTATACATTTTTTTTATAGTGCGCTAAATCTCCACGGATACCACCCCCACGGAGACCCCCCCGATTAAAACGCACGCCGTCTTGGGTCCTTGGTTGCCGGAGGTGAGATTGCCGAAAGCATATCTCTCGCACCCCGGCAGACACTTCGGGCTGTGGGGACCTCGGTGTCCCCATCTAGCCCCGGGTACGGGGAGGCGCACTTGGCGGCACCGCCGCGGCCTGCTTCTGCTAGGGTGACAGGAGACTCCGCCGTTCACCCCTAGGCCAGCGCTCATGGAGGACGGAGGTCGTTCCACGACGACCGGTTCGCCTTCCCGGGCCCGTAGTCTAGTCCGGACCCGACCGGCCGCCTCCTTCTCGAGCATTAATTGCTCGCAGAAGGAGGCGGCCGCACCCCAAGCGTTTGCGCATCGTACCATCGCTGTGAGCAATGTGGCGAGTGTGAGGACTCCCACCCCCAGAGCCGCCACTAGGACCTGCCTGGGCCGCCGTGTCCCACGCCGGGCACTCGGTCAGCGTGTGCAGCTCTGCGTCCTCGCTCGCATCACAGTGATGGCACTCGCACGTTGGCACCTTCCGTATCCGACACAGGTAGCTCCCGAAACACCCGTGTCCGGTAATCACCTGCGTCAGCCGGTACGAGAGGCTGCCGTGTGGCATCTCTAGCTATTCCTCCATGATGAGTTTAACCGCTGCTATTACGGCGTGCCCTGCGCTTGGTCACCCAAGTCGTAGCTCCCACTCAGGGTGGAGATGGGACCTCACGACCCGAATTTCTTCAGGCTCGGGTTCCCGGCTCGGCTCCCGCGCCTCCTTTCGGTACCGAAAGGGTTCTCGCATCCAAGTTCCACGGTAGAGATCCGGCAAGGAGATTCGCCGCCTCCAAGGATATCGTGCGGTACCCCATAATGTCCCTGCTGGCCATTGCACGCTGCGGCCCACGCAGCAGACGCGCATTGTGGATCGTCAGGGTCTCCGCCCATATCGGGCACCCATATAGGGCAATGGACCGCAGGACTCCTGCGTAGAGTCTCCTGCAAAAGTCATCCGGCCCCCTTTTTTTTATACCACTTAGATGGCAGACAAGCACACGGCCCACCTGATGGAAAGTGGTTACCATGGACTATGGACGTATGCAACACCAGAGGCGTTACACTCGCGCTGCCTACCCTGAAGAAACCTTCTAATGCCCCTCTTGAAGAACCCCATATTGTAGTCGCTTGGGAAAACCGTGGCAGGGAGTTCCTTTCATACCGCACGGTGCGCACCGTATTCGGATGCAATGTGTGGGGATGAATTCCCTGTCTATGGCGAGCGGTGCGATGATAGAATGTAGCTGTGGGCATCATGTCAAATAATTCATCTGAGCACAAACCATTATATAGGCGGTAGAAAACACACAGTGAGGCAAAGTCCCTCCTGAGGCTGAGAGGTTCCACATCGCCTGCCAGTATGGGACTGTCGACGAGCCTCAACGCACGTCTTTGTACCGAGTCGAAAGGGTTAAGCTGGCGTGCGGGCGCTCCGGCAAAAAGATGACAGCAGTACTCCATGTGGGGTCGAACCTGTGCCTTATAAAGAAGGAGTCGCTGCCCCGCAGTGAAGTACTGCTTCGCCCTGTTAAGAACTCCAAGTTTCTTTGATACCAGCTTAACCTTGTCCTCTAAATGACTGCGGTACTGGACGTCACTTGAAATGTCGACGCCTAGGATCCCGATACTCGGGGCAATGGTAAGCCGTGTGCCCAGGAATTGCGGCGCTACAATATATGGGGTTTTCTTAGCGGTGAATACACCCCTTATGTTGGGCAGCAGCAAGCGGCAGCTATGTTCTTCAATTTGGGGGCCAGTCTTCGGCGATGCTCCCCGAAGATCCACCGGCCGTCGAGCACGAGCCCCAGATAGTTCATCTGGGGCTTGATGCCGATGGAAATGTCTCTCACTATGAGGCTGGAATCTTCCGGTGGCACGCGCCGAGGCCCATGAAAGAACATGGCCTCGGTTTTATACGGAGCCACCTCCAGACCCAGCCGCCGGATCCGCTTCACGACTTGGGCAACCGCGGTCGTGGCCTTCATGGTCGCTTCGCGGTATGTAGCCCCGCACGCCGTCACCAGCGTGTCATCCGCATAACACGTGACGGCGGCACCGTCCGCGAGCTCACCGCGAAGAACCCAGTAGTAACCGATGTTCCACAGTAGCGGTCCCAGGACCGATCCCCGCACGACATCTCTCGCTGACCGAGCCAGGTCGCATTTGGGTACAACAAGGGGGGGGGGGGGGCTGCTGGCAGCGGCGTTGTGCACCAGTGCCACCGATTCGTCCAGGTCGGTTTCCCAGGCAGGCCCGATAAACCGGTGAGTGTACGGCTTGGCGACAGCGGCGACATTAATGCCTCACTGTGCCATGCTCTGGAGCAAAAGTGCCTGAGCATCAACACAGTGGTTCGCATTCGTCTGCAGGACGCGGAGCTGAGGATCCATTATGGAACTGCCAACCGGCTTCGGCCTCCCCGCGGTGCAGGCATTGGCACCAGCCCTATGGTCGGCCGGCTTGCCCTCTGCTGCACACCTGAAGCAGTGCAACGGAGCTTCGCAACTACCGGCCTTATGATCGGGTTGGCTACAGCGGAAGCAACGGTCACCGACCGTTACCTTCGGAAACTGGCCTCCACCGTGCACTGCACCCCCACGTGGCTCACCGACAGGCACCGGAAGCACCGTGCTGGTCGGGCCTGCAGGAGCCGTACCTGCACCATCTGGAAGCCGCCAATAAGCAGGCCCCGCCCATCGGCAACCTTTGGGGCTGCCGCGATGGGGCTCTCCGACGCCTCCGCCGTTAACGTAATGACGACGGCCGTCAATCGTGGGGCGCGGAGCTTCCTCGGCGCTGTTGCCATCGCGGCAGCCTTGGCCCTTCTGGCCATTTTGGCTGCCTTTTTGGCGGCGTTCCGTCTCTGCTTGGCGGCTCCAGCTACCTCCCAGCCCCCTTACGGGGGCTCGGGGATTCACCCAGAGCCGGGCCGGGGTCCGGGGTTGCCCTTCCCCTTATCCTTGCCCTGAGCGCGACCCACGATTCTGGCTCTGCTGGTCGAATTGGCGGCTTCACCGGTTGCGCTGTTTGCGCTGGCCGCTCCGGCTGCACTGGCCGCCCCGCCAGAGCAGGGTGCGCCGACCACTCCGGCTGCGCCTTCCGCATTGACCGAGTCGCCACTTCCAGCAACTCGGTCCCTTCTCTTGAGGGCCTCCAGCTCCGCCGTAACTTTTTGGAGTTGGCGTCGGGACTCGGCCTCCCGCCGCTGTGCCTCAGCCTCCCTCCTCGCCTGTTTTGCCATCTGGGTGGCCAGACCCTCACCGGCAGCTGCGATCTGCTCTACGCATAAGCAGAACCTACAAAACTTCGAGCTAGCGTTGAATGGTGTTGCAATAAGCAGGGACAGTCATATTCGCTTCCTGGGTCTCATATTAGATGAACACTGTAACTGGAATCTGCATGTAGATACAGTATGCAAGAGAGTAAATAGATTCGTGTTTGCTCTACGCCAGCTTAGAAATACAACTTGCGAAAAAACAGCTCTTATGGCGTACCACAGTCATGTTGGCTCAATCTTAAATTATGGCATATTACTGTGGGGTAACTCAACCGACGTAGACAGTGCCTTCATAAAACAAAAACTCGTCAAAAATGATTATATTGCTTTTTAAGATTTTGTTGACCACCAAAGTGAAAATACCTACGCTATACATTGTCACTTTTGTATGCTAACTATTAATTATATTTATTATCTATGCCTGGAGTCATTATAAACCCTTATATAGGTGGAAGCCTCTTGGCTGATAAGCTGGATACAATTATTCAAAAACAGTATTCGGAACCAATCTGTATTCAATAGTAGATGGATGTCATTTAGTTATTATAATCATTATGATATATGCAGAGCATTATACGGAATTGATTTAAACATACATTCGGATGGAGGCGGGAATGTGCATGCAGTGTTTAGTAGGTATACGCAGGTATTCAGTGTGCAAGAAAAATTTAAGAGTGAACGGACGCACAAATTCAGCTAGAAATATTTAATTTGAATATCACCATTTAATGTTTAAATTAAATTTGACGTCGACTACTGATATGATACTGATGAAAACATCTTATATACGCATTGAAAACATTAAAAATCTCACTACATTCAGTGGACGCCGCAGGGTGGTAGTTTGTAAAGACGCAAGAAGTCCTTCGCGATTTATATATATATATATATATATATATATATATATATATATATATATATATATACTGTTTCTTTTCGAGAAGCCATGACATGAGTCTTTAAATTAAGAGTGAAAATGGTTGCTTCTAAGTTCTAGAGAAGCCTGTTCCATCGTTAACCATGTCATAGTTTAACAACAGGTGAGAGTGGTCAGACGCGCAAAATACTAAAAAAATGTTTTTAACGGTGTGCGAATCGTCCTAGCCCTTGGACGATTCGCACACCCTTAAAAAAATAGGCTGGCAAAAAAATATTTATAGTATTTTTTATAATCATCAAACAATTAAAGAATATAAATGTCAAAATACTATAAAACATTACATACCTACTTACAGTTACTGCTGTTACCTATGTAGGCAACGGCAGGTAAATAGTAATTTTCATGTGGTGGTTATAAGCTGTAATTCGTTTCGTAATTACAATTATGTACCTAACCTACCTACTTATTATTCATTGACATGAGTAACGAGTTGACTAATGCAGATAAACAAACCACGTATTTAGATAACAAAAATGCGGTATATTCGCCAACTATACTTTCCGCCTCACATACGACTATATTGCCGTCAACCAGGCACCTTTTTGATACTCTGTGCTGCTATTAAAATTCTCCAACAATAGCAATAATACCGCCCAATCTGGAAATCAAATTAAGGGACTTTTGGTACTTGCAATGCATAAACTACTGCTATGGTACCAGAGACAGTTGATACATAAAGTCTATAATACGAGTACCAAGACGGAACTAGAGTAAGATTCATAGACTGCACTAACACTTTGTTGACACACTAAGAAAATGCAATTCTATCAATGATAGCAATCCTGGCTGCATACAAATTTTGCACTTTTTACATTGGTTTATAGTGGTTTCTACGCGAGCACCACGCCAGAGCCTCATACTCATAATATATTTATCAATGAACACTACAGTAACCAATATAGTAGTAATAATAGGAACATCATATTTTGTAATAAATTCTAATTGTTATAAACTTGTTAGATTTACAGTATGTTTGAGATTCACAGACCGCACTAACACTTTACTGGGCTTTCTTCCTGCTAGGACAGTTTGGAAAGGTTTGCCACAGGGTTCGGTTTTGAGCCCACTACTGTAAAACATCTATACTTTTGATCTGATTTTGATACTTGATTAGAATGTTCCTCCCGGAGAGGAAATTCGATACAAAGTTTACAATCTTCTCTGGAACACTCAGCTTAAGCAACTTTTGCCTGAAATTTTGTACCCATGCTCCCTGGACACCAGTCACGTTCACTACCGCCACGCCACAGAGGCTGTCTGCAGCAGATGATAATGTCTTGGTGTATTTGTAGGGTGCCACGTGGAGTTAGACTAGTCCAACATTTCACGGCAAAAGTGTGTTCCTTGAATCTCACCCTAAGTCTAAGGCAGTCTTTATAAGTGTACTGCTTCCAAATGACGTACAGTCGACGAAGAGGATACGGTTGCACCTTCACATACGTCTCTATATGAAATCATGTCAGCGTCAAAGTGATAGTGACACCTTCGATTTGACTTCGACGCTGACTGTACATGCAATAGATATAAACGTTAAAACTAGACTAAATTGCGCCAGCAGTGCAATATCCGTACGAGTAACCTTTCACTCTTTCAATAGTAGGTACTTATTTCATTGCATGTGTGCTAAAATTTGCAAACGAGATGACTGACACTACTATTGCGGTAGCGGTTTCTTATACACGCTATAAATGTATTCAGTTTTTTTTTTGTAGGTAACCATTGTAAATTTCATGTTTTTTTTTTATAAGGGATACGTTAGTTTGAGTTCACCTCGCCTAACCTAAAGGCAAAGTCTCGAAAAGAGGGTCACCATCGTAAACATGTACCATGTTAACAGTGGCGGCACTAAGCTTGACGGCCTCATCAGATCTGATGCCTTTTCACGCCCGCTTAAAGGACCCGGGACTGTAGGAAGAAGGAAACACGTGAGCTGACAGGGAGTTCCAGGTTTTATGGTGCGGCATAGGAATGAGTCACTGAAACGCTTGGTTCTATAGTCTGTTTTTTTTAGCATTAGAAAGAACAAAAATTTGGGTTCTTTATCGTACACGTTAATGTGTAGCAAGCTAAATATATTAATAAAAAATGCCATAATATTTAATTTAAATCTTTTAAGTTCTAAATAGACATTATTTTGACAGTTTATTTTTATTTTCAATAATAAAATACCATAGTTTAAATTACTACAACAAAAAAGATAAATGAATACAAATAAACTAATCATCGTGAAAAGTGTACATTATAAAAGACCTAAAGAAGCAGCGGTTGCAAACATAGATTAATATAAATATACTTGAGAACATTAAACCTTATTAGTTTAATAGTTTAACATGACAAAATGAAAAAGATCATGCCAATGCTGAAATATGTTTTATAATAGGTTATTTTTAAAGTGCGTGCATAACATGGCCGAGATTTGTCACAACACGTAGCAAACGTAAGCGTCAAGCATCCTTTACGAGTGGGAGTGTAATCAGTGAATTTTGCCGTTTTGATAGTTTTCTTTGTGTTATTGTTAAGTTTGGTTTGATTTCGTTGAAGTTTTTTGTTGTAACGTTTTAATTGTTATTTTATATAAGTATTCCGTTTAAATTTGTAAATCCATTCAGACGGAGTCGCGGACACCACATAATAACGTTATACTTAGATGAATTCCACGCGATAAACATCTTCCACGTTTATTTTATGTCATAAGTGGGACGGACGAACAGACGATGCACCTGATGGAAAGTGGCTATCGCCGTCCATAACTTATCGCAATGTTAGGAATTTACTTTTGAAAATAAACTCCTAACGACACGATGGCGCCATCCCACTTCGAGGACTAGGGATCTTAAGCCTTGAGACTACAGTAATTACACTGGCTAACTTACTCTTCCATCTGGAAAACAACAATACTAGGCAATGTTGTTAAGACAGCGGAATTAATAGGTAAAGCGGTGGCACCCACTCAGACGAGCCTGAAGCAAAGACTCTACCACCTGGTAATAATGCGAATTCCACGCGGGCAGAGCCGCGCGCACTAGCTAGTGATCCATAATTTCATATAGCTTCAACTTGCACTGAAAACCATATCACTCTTTTGTTATAAATCGTTTGTAGAAAATGGTTTACTACCACTGCTTCTTTGTTTACACAATTTCTAATGTAAAAAAAAACGTACTATAGATATATTCTGCACCTACAATAATATACAATAGTTTTGTGTATATATTTTACTTAGGGAACCCGGTGGTTCCCACATCCGAGCGCCAGTTGAGGTTCAAGAGGAACACTTACCCCTTACTTACATCTGAAGACCCGAGACAGCGTGCGGTTTTAGTCGTTGAACACTACACGCCTATTCTTTTCCGTGACCATGTTCACGTTGATAGTAAGTATAACTTTTATTCACGAAAAGTTTATTTAGGTTTACTGAACTCGTAAAGAACCACGAACCAGCGACAAATTCTAAACCCGTCTCAGACTTCCGGAATACATAAATACTCATTTGCGACTTATGACTAAACGTACAACAGTACCGCACAGTAACATTTTTTCGATACTATTTTTGCTTGGAATAGTTTCTTGGAGAAAATGGTCGCGGAATATGAAATTAAGTTAAGACATGACTAATATCGCTAAACTCGTAATAGTATTATGACCAATCAAATCACGTGACATAAAAATATTTTAACAAAGAATAAGTCTTACTCTGTAGGCGCGTCTTTCTTTAAGGGTCGGCTGCACTGGTGTGACTCCTCTGGTGTTGCACACGTCTATTGGCGATGGTAGCCACTTTCCATCAGGTGGACCGTGTGCTTGGCTACCTAGTTGGCAGACAAGTACACGGCTCACCTCCTATTATATACATAGTGTTATTGCATTTTCCATTAGGAATTTCTCAGTAGCAGCCACGGAGTCTGAATTTATGCCAGGTTGATGGTAATAGGCTCACCTCCTATGCTATACATAGTAATACATACACCTATAGTAATCATGGGACTTAACATAACTGGCGAAATTATACTATTAGGTATACCAGTATCTAACCGTTCGACATTACAGGCAGATGTTAGCCATTTTATGTTATAAATATGAATAGTTCGCTTCCTGTGAACCAAAGTAGCTGGAAACAGTGGTTTCTATGAAAAAAGTTTACGGCAAGAAATGCTATCTATGAAGAGACATTTCTGTGTACAGTGCTTCCTATGTACCGAGATGTTTTCAAATAATGATTTCTATCAACAAAATTTTCGGCGAAAAGTGCTGTCTAGGAATAAAGATTTCTATTGGCTGTGATTTCTGTATGTAGTCATATCGTACAAGCGTGTTTCTATCTTAGGTTCCACACTCTATAAAAAGGTGGTCAAATATTACATTATGTGATTTTACTGAGTTTTATATCAGAGCAGTTTTTGAACCAATTCTGTCAGTTTATAAAGAGATTAAGAAAAAACAAACCCATTTCGTGAACGTTTCGGGTCAATGAAACGGTAACTGTGGCAATAATAGTGGTGCTTTAACTGCTTTACTTTTAAAGCGTGTGTTTGGGTGCTTTTATGGCTATTCTGGCTATTTAGCGTTTGCCAACAGTCTACCATAACAACATTAAGGCGAGGTCAGAAATCAATACCAACAAAATGTACAAAAATTCAAATACGATCATGATTCGTGACACATTTTAGCATCAGCATTTTATGCCAGAACGTCGTCCATCGGTCAGCTGATAAACAGCTTACAAATGAAGTTATTCTATACATCCTCAGGTATTGAACCGGAATAACTACTATCCAAAAAGTTGAAAAAGTTTTTTACCACAATCGAATGAGCAGCAGCGACAATACAATGTTTGAGCAAACAAGCAAAAAACGAAGATCGATTTTTACATATTACATTTATAAGTCAAATAATATGATATAGCAAAGTAAGATAGCTATACGAATGATTACAATAATATTCCACATATCGGCGCGTGACAATGAGGGTATTATGTTCTAATACCTACTATGTAGGTCTGCACAGACGGACACTAGCGTTTATTAATATTGATAAGCATTACAGTGTTCCCCAGAGGAATTGGCGTAATTATAATTTTTGTGACTCATAGGTTATATTTGCACTCTATGGATGTAAAATATAGATTATGTTCAGCCCAGGAGACAAAGACAGGTTGGAATGGTATATAAGGCGGAGCTGCACTACAGTGGGTCTTAAATGACATGCTATAAGCGTTCGTTTTCTGGGTGAGAAAGGGAAATGGAACTATGCAAAGATGATAGCTGCGTCGAAATGTTATCTTTTATTATGTTTTCATTATATTTGTTGTATTCGAAAAACATAAAAAATGAAATGCTCAAGTGAGACTCGAACTCACGACCTTTCGCTTACAGGGCGACTGCTCTGCCAACTGAGCTATTGAGCACCACTTGAATCATTCCAAATTTTCCTTCTCTTTTTTTTCGAACTTATCCGATTTTCCGAACGAATCCAATGTTTTTCGAACTTAACAGTTAGCATAATAAATGCTATAAAAAATTCATTCAAATATTTGTTGTATTTACATAATACGATCTCGCCGTAAGGGCCCTAATGCTATGTAGAACCCTTATGAGATACTCATAAAAGCTGAGTTTGGGTCTAGATGATCTTAGGAACGTAAGTATGTTCTAGAATCCTAGATTACTTTACAAAGACTTCGCTTGAATTATGGTACGCACCGAAGATTATAAATTGATGAATTTGCTTTGTTGTTCTTAATTTTATTTACCCTACGATATTTTTAGATTAATTAGATATAAATTTAGGCTTCATCGTGATAAGTCACGGTTGATTGTTGATATCGGAACATCGTGGAGCACTAAATATATTGGGGAGACAAAAGGTCTCGTTTTTGTTGTATTATCGCGATCAACTCTTGATTAAATATCTAATTATGTGTACGTGCTGAGAGCTCGTAAATTGCAATGCTATGATATCGCACCGTACCGTAATCAACTTATTTAAAAGTTACCCGTCATATACTCGTAATTTGACCCTACTATTACTGTATATGCGCAGTATCTACGCGTTTTTGGGTATCCTTTGAGCACAGCATGGGGTGAACCCAATTCCGCACCAATCATGGCATTTGACGTTTATGACAGTCGTCTACGCATGTCAAAGTATAGCCCTTTATCTAGAGAGGCAGAGCCTCGTTTCTCTCGCGACTGGAGGTCAACATAACAATACCTTATAGCTGGAGGGAGCTTCGTTTCATTTCACATTTCGAGAGACTGACCTAGGGTTAGACACCCAAAACACAAATTAATTTTATTATAACCCAGGAACAACAATAAAGAAAATTCAAACGCTTAGACAAACAAAACTAATTAAACTGAAGAGTATGACAAAATGCCGCTCATATAAAGAGCAATTTCCAAAACTCCACAAGGGTCGCAATAACAACGCATTTAGTTAAAAGGCCACGCATAACAGCCAAGTGAAATGGCACAAAGTTGGTCCCAGACTTGCACAATTGGATCCGTGAGAATATACACATTACAAAAGTTTACACAAGCCAGTTAGAATTACTAACGCACATTTTGATATTATTAAATTGACGCAATTGTGATGTGTGAACCACTCTTGAATTTTACATTATTATATGCTAAGTCTGAGGCTTCACTCGCGTGGAATACCAATCTGTACCTCAAAACAAGTGGTAACTCGCTGGCCGGGTGGCGTATTGTGGAATATAATGACAATTGTATGGGATTTGATGTCTATGACAGTCGTCAGCGAATGTCATTAACTCTAATTTGTCTTTCTACTCTACAATACGCGGGATACGCCGCTCGGCCGGCGAGTTGTCATTTATCTAGAGGTGCTTCTGTCTAAAGTAAAGCCAACGAGACTAGAGAAATAAGCTAAACAAAGCGACCATTACTGCATTTATTTTCTCTATCCTTGTCGCACACGCCACACGTACGCGACAATGGTCGAGCGACAGCTGTCGTTGCGTGTTTCAAAGTACAGAAAAGCTGTCAGCACAGCGGTTTTAAACTGTTAGATCGGCCATCTTATGAGCAATTTCATTCCTGTCTGGAATGCACTTGAAGTGATAAATGTTTGGAGCCGATGAAAATGTGTTTACCTTTTTTCTCTCGCTTCGTTGGCCTTACTTTAATACTCTGTCGTACTATTCCTGAGGTGGCATTTGTAGTTTAATTCGAAGGCGTATCTTACCTTCCTAGTACTAATAAGATGTCTCACGTTACTTCGTAGTCGTTATATGTAAAAATATTATAATTTGACGTAATAAATATTAATGTGTCGCATTATAATGTTGTTTACTCATTGTTATGTATGTAATGCGTTGCAGGATAATTCTACACTTATGGAGGTAAATTGTAAAGAAAAACATCCCAGTCATATCATAACACGCCTCTTGCTGGAGAAACAATATTAAGTATGTACTATATTTATTCATGTCCTTGTCCACACCATACGAATAAGACAATTCGACCGGGTAATACATCCATCCCGGTCCCTTTCATTTATTCGGATTTGTTGTGAGTGTCTGAAGCCGCCTTTACGTTTTGGATTATTTTTATTTTTTTATATATTTTGTCCGTCAATTGACTGCACCCCGGTAGATGGTAATAAAGTTCTTAAACAGGGTTTGAATATTCGGTTGTTCTTGCCTTTTCAGATCTGCCTATTCGATTCCTCTCGTATTGTCTCCTCTGCAGATGGCTTACTTTGTAATCGTTCTTATGCCATAACAGCCTCTTACCACCAGATGGGTCGTATGCTTATTTGCTACGTTAGTATGTACAGTCACCGTCAAAAGTTGCTAAACACTAACAAATCAAACTATCTTTAGGTACATTGAAACAGCGACCATACATTCTGGCTGTACGGTCGCTGCGTTGAAATCAATACAATCGATATGTTCATATATCGTTTATATATCGATTCAAAGTATTTTTATAATCTTCAGTCAAGTATTATACAAGGTATTAGAGGTGTTGTCTGTACTCTCTACCTACCCCAAAAGTAAAAAGACCAACAAAGAAATCTTTAAGTCCCGTTATTAGTTTGCAATACCGAGGTACGGATATTTAATAGATTGAATACCGTCTACCGAGTCATGGTGTACAACAAGTTATCGGAGGAAGGTAGGTAAATACGTTAGTTTCTTGACGGGTCGGGCCGCTCAGCTGTCAGGCGGCAGGTGTGCTTACAGCTGTTCCCCTACTGTATGCTCTAGGGCTGGCACGCGTCGGTTAATATATTATTTTTTTACTACAAAAACTTGTGTAAGACAATGTACATGTAGTGAAAAATATTAGTTAAGCATGTGCACTGTGCAGTAATAATGAATTTTGGCATAAATCTCTTGATCTTAATCTTAAAAGGAATGAATTAAAAATTCTTGACAACTTCATCTGTGCATAACCTGGAGGAAGAGAAACGTGAGTAGTTATACGTCTAGAAAAAAGTATTATTTTTCAGTTATGCGTATTGAATTTTTTTCTGTCAACCCATTACTTACCCTGGAGGGAGAGAAACGTAAGTAGTTAGATGTCTAGTTATTTTTCAGTTATGCGTACCTATTTCTTTTTTTTTTTGTTTATTTATCCATTTCTTATTTATCGCAATTACCTGTCTCTCTCGAACTCAAATAATGACTGCCTATGTGTTATTTTCGTAAAACTAAAGATAAAAAGATAATAATGAAATATAGGTTAGTTAAGCTAGGTTCGTTTTGGGTATTATAAAGTGTAACAAAAGTTCCTTTTTTTACACTTTATAGATATCGCTGTGTAGTTTGTGCGTCCTAGAATCTTTATTTAAGACGTATGTGACAACCCTGTACGTAACGGTCGCCCGCACGTACGACCCTATATTCTTAAATAACACACATTAAAGTTCTTGCAAGGATTACATAAAAAAGTACACAAGTTGCCGGCGAATATAGAATACAATGGCCCACAGGATCTCTAACTGAGGGTATAGTATATTCACCCCACTCTAGTCACCTAAAGTAGGTGTATGGTCCCACTAAGATCTTCAGGGTCTAGCCTGGCTTTACCTGTGTTGTTGATTGACGGATGGGACCCTGGCGCAGAGTACCACAGGCTTAAGGAATCAGGTTTCTCACGTATCGGTGTCTTAATCGGAATTCAATAATAGAGAGAGAGAGGATCCCCTTTTTGTTATCGTGCGGAAATCCCCTCGGATACGGAGGTCCCCTGCCGGAGCCGGAAGGGGGCGGTTATGTCGGACTCGAACCAACTAAAACCGCACGCCAACTGTGGGTCGTGGTGCTAGGCCGGAGGTGAGGTTGTCTTCGACATATCCCTCGCACCCCGGCTGACCCAGGGCAATCCCTTACGGTCTGGCCCTCAGAGAGAGGATCCCGACCTTCTCCATAGCCTTCTCTCAGCTTTGGTTAAAACTATGATTGATTGTGACCGGGCAAGATCGAAAAAGGAATATTTTGTTCATCAAGATCAATCTGATGCTGAGTATACGTATGTTAATCAGATCGAGAGCGTTGTAAAGATAGCCAGATCAAGACAACATAACCGGCGAGCATTAAAGAAGTATACATATAAAAGAATGCCAGAATCGTAGCAAATGGAAAGATATTTTCTCTGCCTACTCCAATGGGAAAAAGAAAATAAAAATAAAAAATTACTATAATTTCTGCATAGACCATTTAAACAGAACTTACAAAACGTCAAATAATAAAGACTTTTTCGAACTTAAAAGTTAGCATAATAAATGCTATAAAATTTTCATTTCATCATTTCAAAATCGTCATTCAAATATTTGGGCGCAGTCATCAAAATTCAATGTTAAAAATGGTTGAAAAATCATTCATTGTTTGGAAACATGAATATTTTATAGCATACGAACTGTTGGAACAGTTCGTAAGAATGTTGGCAGATGGCTGCACCGTCGCCCTTATAGACGGATATAAAGAGAAGGAAAATTTGGAATGATTCAAGTGGTGCTCAATAGCTCAGTTGGCAGAGCAATCCCCCTGTAAGGGAAAGGTCGTGAGTTCGAGTCTCACTTGAGCATTTCATTTTTTCCAATGTTTTTCGAACTTAAAAGTTAGCATAATAAATGCTATAAAAAATTCATTCAAACTAATAAAGACTTGTTTAGCAAATGATCCACCACATTGGTTCAAAAGTGGACCTAATGATAAGTCTCCGTCCGGCCGGAAAGAAACTCAACCGGCTTTTTATGGTCTATCTACAATTTAATGTCACTATATGCTTGTGCGTGACATTATGTGTGTTTATGTGTAAGTATGTATAGTGTATTTTTCTTTAATAAAAACAAAATTCAGTATTTACTTGGAACAGCGACAAGGGTGTGTGTGAATGACTAAGCAAGTATGAATTTTAATTAGAATATGGCCGACAGGGCCCGTGTACGGTAAGTCGTGGATTGTTAGGAACGCGAACTTAATGCTCACTTTGAATTTCTTGAATTAATAATCAACTGAATAATATAGCGAATAAGGCCACGTTTTATTCAACACGCATTGTTATAGATTTTATCAAAATATTTGTGGAATGTTAACGAATTTCAGTTTGTGCGTACACGGTTCTTTTTTGTAATGACTAATCCAAAATTCAAGTTCACAAATGTCACAGGTAAGTAGTTGGATGAAGGGTTCTTTGAATAATTTTACAATTCTCTTTGAATAAAACTTTTTTTTTTTAATTTGCGCCTGGCGGATAATCAGTGTGTGACTCGTTCGTGTCCATTATAATGATTTCTGATTTAGACATATAAATAGTGCAAATACTGCTATAGTTTGGATTGTGATACGCTGATTTTTAAATTGACTGAATAATTTAAATGTTTTACTAAAATCAAGCAATAGAGCAAACACACACGTACGTTTTTCTTTATAATCGAATTGAAATCACGCGTTTTGACAACGCGGCGTTGGTGAATGATGATATCCTCAATCCTCTTGCAATGGGGAGCTGTCAAGGTTGTTTCTTGTTACCAGCGACTTAACCTGTACCTTTTTTGATTGAGTCGGTAACACAAGTACCTAACGTGCTAAATTCTTAGCAATATTTATTAAATTACGATAACCGCTAGCCCACACAACTTGGATTTATTTATACTTATGTTGCCTGAATACAAAGCTAAATCAAGTTTGTTTTTGACTAAAATATCAAAGTTTTTCAGTGACCTTTTGTACCTAAATAAGCATCAAATACTTGTAAAGGTATGTAAAAGTTGGGGTTCCCAAGAATGTATGGCTGACGTACAGTACGATATTCAATAGATATTATAAATACATGAACAATAGATCCCCGACCTTTAGCAATTCACAAGTTGAACGATGAATAATTTCTATGAGACGGCACTCCGGCTAATGTATTTCCGTTCCATTATTCATTTACGGCCAATATTAATAAATAATTGAATGTAAAACCCTTCTATTTGAGATAGGAACCATGTTTAAACAATCTAAGTTTCTGGCACCAAATATTTAATGACAGTAGATGAAGGAAACACTAAAAATCCTACGTCATTCGCTTTAACCCCGTCCATAAATAAGCAGGTGATTTTGGTTTGGGCCCTCGCAATCTTGTTGGGGCCCACATACACCCTGAATGTTTTAATGCACAGGAAGAGTCCCGAGTGGAAAGCCTGCGCCAGAACCTCTTCCATTAATTAGCAGATGAACATGCTAGTAGGTGAATATGGTTTGGGCCCTAACGATCTTGTTGGGGCCCATATACACCCTAAATGTTTTAATGCAGTGGAAGGGTCCCGAGTGGAAAGCCTGCGCCAGAACCTCTTCCATTAATTAGCAGATGAACATGCTAGTATCTGAATTTGGTTTGGGCCCTAACGATCTTGTTAGGGCCCATATACACCCTAAATTTTTCAATGCAGAGGAAGGGTCCCGAGTGGAAAGCCTGCGCCAGAACATCATCCTTTAATTAGCAGGTGAACATGCTAGTTGGTGAAATTGGTTTGGGCCCTAACGATCTTGTTGGGGCCCATATATACCCCTATTCTATAGTAATGTTTTAAAACGAAATTGCAAAATATAGGTTAAGTTGCACCCTAAAAGATCTGAAGTAGAAAACTTCGGATATGTATGTGAATGTTCGCGGCTGAAAACCGCCACAGTTTCAAATATTTGAAAAATAAAAGCAAGACTCATGAACCGTAGGTACATAATCATGTGTGAAGTCTACGTTAACTACTGTTATAAATATACTTATAAAAAGAAACTAAATTATTAGTTTATAAACAGACCTTCAACGCAATAATAACAACAGAATCGGCCACGTAATCTAAAATCTAATACAAACAGTAAAATTAATAATTCACTTTAGATTATACTACAAAACTATGGAGCCGTCTTTTCCGGCAGATAACATCGTGAGAATAAAAATGAAATACTAATTAATGTTTAGGTTACAAACTTTGTAACAGATGTAAAATTTCTGATTACAAATGTGTCAGCTATGTTTTAGAAACTAACAAATTTTTGTATCAAATAGGTAGAAAAGATGTTCAGAATTTGTTTCAGAATAGCTTGACAAAGATGAAGTACATACCTACTTATAGCGTGGTTGTTCAACGCTATGTTCAGATGACTAAATTGCGCGTTACATGGGAACATTGCCTAAAAGGTCATATTGATTTCATTTGACAAATTTTCATTTGTTAAAACAACGTTTGACAAACTTATACTTGACAAATTTATCACTTTACAAACTCTTGTTAGACAAAATATTGTACATAACTTTTACTTGCAATTTTTTTACTTATTTCGCTTACATAGTTAAGGCGTGTTATTTTGAAAGATAAAGTATCTATAGAATTATTATTAGTACAAAATTATCACTTACATATACATAGATAATCTGGCCAAGATGAAAATTGCAACCATTGAATTTAGTATTTTCAAAATATGTTTTAATATTTTCTACATAATTCATAATTTATTCACTGAAATTATTTAGTGAAATGAAAATTATTCAAATATTTTTTTTTTAATTGAAATATTTTCTAAGTAAGTAATACATTTTTGTCAAACAATAGGAAACCGATATCTACATGAATATTATTATTTATGTAAAATTATAGTAATTTCGTCTGACCCCAAAACCCTGAGAGGAAACCCTACACCGAGCAATTGAGGTTGACTTGAGCCCTGAAAATAATGAGGGAAAATATTCTCGAATAGGTAATTAACCAATTAATGACAAAAAAATATGTTTATCACACACTGGTTTTGCCCGCAACCGCCGTGGATGTCGGTTATCGCAACCAAACATAGCCAATGTCCTTTCTCATGGTCTAATTTACCCCTAAGTATACCAAATTTCATCTAAATCAGTTCAGTGGTTTAGGCGTGAACGCGTAACACACATACAGACAGACAGACAGACAGAGTTATTTTCGCATTTATAATATTAGCACAGTCTAACGATTCATACTACATTCAGTCGGTCAACGAAGCCGTCTAGGCAGAGCAATCGTGCGGGGGGAGAGGGGTGGTGGGGGACGGGGTATTACTCGGTATTACTCGGTACATTTTACTCGGTAGTACCGAGTAAAATGTATGGGACATTTTACTCGGTACTAAGGATTCAGGGTAGGGCATGGATTCCGGAATTCCGAGATTTCGTAACTCCGGAATTTCGGATACGTCATTCGTGTTATACAATTCCGGAACTGAAGTAAATATCGTAATCCGATACTCATATAATTATTTGTACTAGGCTGCTATTTATGTATCCGGAACTGGCCTGTTACCTACAGAACAATACAAAAAAAGTAGGTAAATTAAAATTATTTGGCTGAAGAATACAATATGTTTCATGTTGTTGTCATTTGTTTATCCTTCGTGACGTTATTTTGAAAATTGCAAGTCTTTAACACCATGAATTTAAGTCGTGAAAATTTTCGTGCAATGATTTATTACGATTTTCGGCGAGGGCTTACTCAAAAACAGCGCGTTAATCAACTCGTTGCGACTTTTGGGAATGAAGCACCATCGAAAACTACGGTTTATCACTGGTTTAGTGAGTTCAATCGTGGGCGGTCTGTGCTCACAGACGAAAATAAAGAAGCACGCTCTATATCGGTTGTGCATCAAAACATTGATGCTGTGCGGAAACTAATGATTCAAGATCGCCATGTTACATATCGTGAGATAGAGGCGTCTTTGGGCATAAGTATGACGAGTATATTTAAAATATTACACGAACATTTAGCTGTAAAAAAAAATTGTTCACGTTGGATTCCGCACAACTTGACAATTGATCAAAAACGGGCTCACGTCGATAAAAAAAATGTTAAAAATGTACAACCAGGGTGCATCAAAAGCTGTCTATAATATCTACACAGGTGATGAATCTTGGATTTATGCGTATGATCCAGAAACTAAACAACAGTCAATGGTTTGGGTGTTCCAAGATGAGCCGAACCCAATAAAAGTCATTCCTTCAAAAAGCACTTTAAAGTCAATGGTTGCTTGTTTTTTTGGAATAAATGGACATGTGGCTACTGTGGCACTAGAAGATCGTAAAATGGTTAATTCTGAATGGTACAGGACCATTTATCTGCCAGAAGTCTTGCATGCAAATGCTATGCAAAAGTGCATCGATCATCAGGGTGAATATTTTGAAAAGCAATAAAACCAAAATAAATGCTTTATGTATGTTTCACTTTGTTATTCCGGATACATAAGTAGCAGCCCTCGTAAAATAAGTTAAGTTACCACAATAATAAAATTTGCATTTGTACTCTCTTGCGAAATCAACACCTATATCACAGACATCGGCACGAAGCCGGAGCCGGAGCCGGAGCCACAGAATCGGATGAAGCTGAAGCCAATGAATCAACATTGCAACAACAGCTGGACAAGGAACTAAGTAAATGCAAAGAACCTCGCACGAGCACGAATCAAAAACAACATTTTGATCTTGCTGGATTCGTTAAAGTTGAGAAAGCCATGTACGATAATGGTGGAGAACGTGATATTTATTTGACACAGGCATACTTTTGTAACTGTTAGAGTGAGTAAAATGTTAGATGCTCTGATACTCTTGAGAACACATTATCAAGAAGATCGATCTTTTTTGAAAAAGTAATTCTTTATATTTCTTTTTAGTAGTGATTTAAAGATCTCAATTTTCAAAAATACGACGGCGTAAGTTTAGAGATTTTATAATTAAGTCAAAGTTTTGTTCTTTAAACCTATTTTCATGATCTCAGAAGAGTTCATGTTCATTGTGAGTTGTTGAATCTTATATTCTTCATAATTTTATTAGATAGTTATTGTTTAAGCTACATTGCAGCAAATTGATTGTTGACACGTTGATTTTGTAAAATTGTTTTTTGTTATATTTACTAAGAAAACCTAACAGAAGGCTGTTTAATTTATATATTATACTTTTTTCTAATGTCGGAACCGGTTCCGGAATTCCGGAATTGAACCAGTAGTATCGTAACTCAGTTCCGGAATCGAAAATCATCCGATATTACATGCACTAATTCAGGGCTGTCTCATTTTTGTAATCATACTAATCACGTGATTTTTTTTTCAAGGCTCGTTTTGTTTGTTAAAATTGTTTTTTTTTTTTCGTTTTCTATATTTAGCTATCCAAGATGGCGGACACGAAATTTTCACAAAAATCGATATGGGTATCGTTTTCAGGGTTTTTGGGGTCGCTGATTGCGAATATAACATCCATTTCGCGATCCAAGATGGCGGACTCGAAATTTTTACCAAAATCGATATGGGTATCGTTTTCAGGGTTTTTGGGGTCGCTGATTGCGAATATAACATCCATTTGGTGATTCAAGATGGCGGACTAGAAATTTTCACTAAAAACGATATGGGTATCGTTTTCAGGGTTTTTGGGGTAGCTGATTGTGAATATAACATCCATTTGGTGATCCAAGATGGCGGACTCGAAATTTTCACTAAAATCGATATGGGTATCGTTTTCAGGGTTTTTGGGGTCGCTGATTGCGAATATAACATCCATTTCGCGATCCAAGATGGCGGACTCGAAATTTTTACCAAAATCGATCTGGGTATCGTTTTCAGGGTTTTGGGGTCGCTGATTGCGAATATAACATCCATTTCGCGATCCAAGATGGCGGACTCGAAATTTTTACTAAAATCGATATGGGTATCGTTTTCAAGGTTTTCGGGGTTGCCGATTACGAATATGTTATTCATGTAGCAATCCCAGATGACTGGATGGATGATATATTCGTAATTAGCAACTCTGAAAACCTCCAAAACGATGCTCATGTTGACTTTGTGGGAAATTTCAAGTCCGCCATCTTGGATCGCTAAATGGATTTTATTATACGTAATTAGTCACCCCGAAAACCTCGATGTTTTTTTTTTAATTTCTAGTCCGCCATCTTTGATCGTCGGTAACATGGTCGTCAAGCCCGATAGCAGACAATTGCCGGCAGGCAATCATACGATGGGAAGCTGTCGACTCCCAACTGATCGTGTGTAGCCGCAAAACTGACAGCAGGGCATGGCCACCAGGCCAAAATCGCTTTCGTGTGTTGGCGCTGTCGACTTAGGACTGCAGGCCGCCCGATACGATTTGAAACTGCAGGCGAACTGATCGTGGATAGGCTCCTTAAGAATATATCATCAATTTAGCGAATCCAACCCCGAACCCGAACCCGAACCCAAATCAATATCCAAATTCAAGTCGGAATCGAAATAGAAATTCGAAATCGAAAACGAAATCGAATTTGAAACCGAAATCGAAATCGAAACCAAAATCCAAAAACTCAGACTTAAAATATTACGTTTGCTTGATCATAATTGGTTGAGTAGAACCGGAGATATAACCAAAAGTCGCAATAGCCGACATCCATGCGAGCGGAGCCGCGGGCATCACCTAGTAATATAAATTAGCGTGAGTTGATGTGCCTTGACAGAACAAAGAGAATGAATAGGAGTTGTTATAGAATATTACAGAAAAATTATATATAAAAACTGAAGTGACAACCCTGACAAAACTGCAAAAGGCGGCATTTCCGCAAACATCAAACGCGATGAACTACTGTAAGATCTCTCGTTATACTGTGATATTAGTATGAAAGTATGGAAGTATGGATTTGGATTTACAAAAAATGCTTGGCAGTCTTTGGAGACTGCCAGGTGCCACTTGACGTGGAAACTAAGTAACTTGTGAATATAATCGTCGTGAAAGTAACGTGATTCGTTAGGTGGTGACGATAATGCGAGTTCCATGATTTTTGTTCACCCAAATAGTGCTCACAGCATCTAAAGAAATATTCACTTTAAAAAAATAAGCAACCGTTTCGTAAAAAAATAATACATTTGATATTTGAACACTGCATCACTGCGCCAATAACAACTCCGCTATTGTGCTAGTTATTTCAATTAATGCTAATTATTACAGCGACTTGCTTCATTTAGATAAAACACGCTATTTAGCGTTTCAGGGGGCCTAGACAACATGCCATCGTTCCGGGACGATTCCACTACGACATTCGCTACCGCTCTGACGATAACGAACCTCAATTGGTAGACAATGTTAATCACATTTCGTGTTCTTTTAAGCGATTCGTAGGGTCGACTTTGTCTATGATCTTTCGTTTTTATGTGGACGATTCCTACGGTCTGTCGATCATCACTGTCAAGAGTGACAAATGTCAAGTCTTATTTCGAAGCGGGAGGCTCAAAATCTATAAATTTAAAGTTTTTTAAAATTAGTTATAGAGCTTTGGAAGTGAGATTAAGTAAGTGTTATTCTATTAATATTACAAATATGAAAGTTTGTGAATATATGTTATACCTAAATAAACATATCCCATAGGAAGAATTTAATCTTTCCTTCATTTTCAGAAATTCTATTGGAGTTTATGGAAAGGTGCAGTAATCAGAGAAATATACAATATTACTTGAAATAAAGGGCATCTAAAGGTAGACCAGCTATGGCAAGACTTGGCAACCACCTGGAATTCGGTTGGTAGTGATGTTGTTTTGATGTATCCTATTATGTATTAACTTATAATGTAGGCTTGTTTATGAATGCTTCTAAGAATAATCACAATGTTATTTAAAATTTTCAGTATAATATTCTACAGTTCCATATATTTATCATTTTAAGGTGTGACTGGAAGTCAAAGACAATAAAAAAGCTTTGACCATACGTCAGCATGCTGGTGGCACTGGTGGTGGGCCTCACAGCAGTAATACTCTAACAAGACTCGAGACGAGGGTGCTGGCACTAATGGGCGCGCTAGTCGTAGCGGGCCACCCCGACATCCAGGAACAGGGATTTAATGTGAGTTGTTTTATTATTTTCCATTTATAATTTACATACTAATTATTTGCACGGTGTAATAATGATTATGATGATAGAAGATTCTACCGTGAAGTGATTTTTTCAGTCAAACTAAAATATTTGAAATATGGACAGAACATAACATAACATAAACTCACGCATGTATCCATACTAATATTATAAATGCGAAAGTAACTCTGTCTGTCTGTCTGTCTGTCTGTATGTTACGCTTTCACGCCTAAACCACTGAACCGATTTTGATGAAATTTGGCATAGGGGTAGATTAGACCTTGAGAAAGGACATAGGCTATGTTTTGTCGCGATAACCGACTTCCACGCGGGCGGAGCCGCGGGCAAAAGCTAGTTCCTTATAAACCTGCGATAAATACACACAACTTCGAAAAGCATCAAAAAGTCATTGGTGTATGCCATGGTAAACCTGGGATCGAACCCGAGACCTCGTCTCAGCAGTCCATTACCCATACCACTAGGCTACCGCAGATGAAATATGAAACTATTATATAATGTCACTTGGTCATTTGGGTCACCCCATCTCTTCCCATGTGGTGATATTATATATTACAAGGCGATTTAGGGTTAGGGCTGTTTAACATCAGCCCGATATATACGGCCCAGACTCAGCCTCAAATGCAGGGCTCAAGTCAACAAATGCTTAGGCTCAGACACTATTACGTGGAACCAAATACGTACTTTGAAATAGTGAAATATGGGTGTTAAGTCACCTCTGCCTAACCCTCCAGTGATGTATGCGTGATTGTATGTTTGTATGTTATGCAAAACATAATAAAAAAATGTGCACTATCATTGTCTGCCAGCAATTTTTTTTTAGGTATAGGTCGAATCATATATCTTGGACATGAAAGGTTTCTTAGATGTATTTTGAAGATAACACGGGGTGAACCTCACCTCCGGCCTAGCACTGCGACCCACAGACGGCGTGCAGTTTTAGTTGGTTCGAGTCCGACATAACCTCTCCTCCCGACTCCGGCGGAGGAGGTTAAAAGATGAATATAAATCAAATAGTTTCTATAATAGGAATTTAACAATGCATACTTTACATAATATTATTTTGTAGTATTTTTATCTATCTTTTTATTCTTTCAGATACCATCAGCTGCACCATCTCATGTTGCAGATCAGGACATTGGTGTTCATTATGGTATCCATATCCATACTTCCATATCCATATCCATACTAATATTATAAATGCGAAAGTAACTCTGTCTGTCTGTCTGTCTGTCTGTCTGTCTGTCTGTCTGTATGTTACGCTTTCACGCCTAAGCCACTGAACCGATTTTAATGAAATTTGGTATAGGGGTAGATTAGACCATGAGAAAGGACATAGGCTATGTTTGGTCGCGATAACCGACATCCACGCGGGCGGAGCCGCGGGCAAAAGCTAGTGTAAAATAAATACTTAAATATCACTTATTGATTTCAATAAAGCCACTACGAGTATAACAAAAACCAATACTTATTGCTATTTTTGTTTGCAGACATAATAACGACAGAACCACAGCGTCTGCCATCAGTGCCATCACCAACACCTTCGCCAACACCAATGCCATCAATTTTATATCGCCCGTCCACTAGTCAACAACCGATAGCAGTACTACCTCCACCACGACTGACCACACCTGTGACTACTCCAGCTGGGCAAGAAAAAAAAAAGGCCCCTTATGTCCCCAGTTTCCATGCCGCAGCGCAGGCCTCGGGGTGCGCGGCGAAGACAGACACAAGCAACTCTTTTCGAACGGGCAACAAGCGAGTTTGTGACCGTCGAGCAACGTCGGGTCTGATTTTGTGTATGGTTATTTGTAAAATAAATCGTGTTTTTCACTTTAATTAATGTTTTTTTATTTCGCAACATAGTATAACATTGCTAAACGAGTATGCAAATGAAATGGATAACATAACATTATATTATTTACTTGAATTAAAGCCTGCTAATCAAATGATCGAGCATTGCTCTTCCTTGAATTAGCTCATTCTGGCTTCCATCGGAGGGTGCAGGTTCTGAGTAATAATCTGCATTATTATCATTCACAGCCACACCTTGGATATCGCTTATGGCTGGTAATGCAGCCTTAATAGCAATGTTGTGCAATACACAGCATACAAGCGTTATCCTGCAATAGACTGTTCGGGATGATAATGCAGTACTCTGTGTTTCATTAGGCATCTCCAACGTCAGCCAAGCCAAAGCATCGCTCTATGATGTTACGAGCCTGCACATGGCTCGATGTATAGGTACATGGCTGCTTAAGACCCGGTTGCAGCATCTAATGTCGGGATCATCAGCCATGGCCGCTGTGGATACCCGGAGTCACCTGAAACAACCACTTAGCTTAGGATAAATATTGTACTGGCTTTCGCATTAATAATATTAGTATGAATATATCCTTGTAAGTACAAATAGCGTAATAGTATTGAGCCTAACAAGTTTAAAAACAAATTTAATGTCTTGTCTTACCCAGTAACCAGACACATTCTCCACTCACACAGACTCCTCATGTATGGCTCGACCTTGCTTGTGGGCCATATATACCTATAGGAATCATGGGTGGCTCCGCCAAACTTAGAGTTAACAATAAGGATTTCAAATTTGTGGTTGCAAATCTGTAAATTAAAGAAATATAATTCATTTGCAGGACAATATAAACTTGAATAAGAAGGAAAACTATACATTTTCCCCATGATGGAGTTTTGATTAATAGCCTCAACCACTTGTTTAATGCACCGACTCGTAGTTCTTTGCGTCATGTGCTACGTAACACCCACGATCCTTTGGTACGAGCCGGTGGCTAAAAAACTAAGGGCACATAGCACCTGAAATAAGATAATGAAGTATAAAGCAAAACAATAAAACTTAACAAGTGATATTGTACAATTCGTCACTGTCTTACCTTTATTTCCAAGGTTTCTCCCGAGATCCCCTTAATGCACTAAAAACTCTTAACTCTGCGCAAAGGTCTATAAACGTAAGTCGAAAATGCTCTATAAATAATGTTTCCGGCATCTCATTAACTTTTTCCAAGTCCCGCCGGGAAATATATCGTCTTTGGCGTCTCGGCCAAACATTTTCATTATGCGCTGCCCATATAAGCTCAGCATATGCGTTTTCAATGTAATTATAAAGTTAATAATGATTAGAATTTCAATACTCAAAATAACTGAATAAAAAAACATTACCCTCCTTCTTTTGGCAGTCGAGTAGTGACGGTCTCGTATTTCGGCACTCACACTTACCTACTTGCTACACATATGACACACATCGACATTATATAGCGCTTGCGACAGGGGTCGGGCTTTCGCTGCGGTAGCCATCAAGAAATTCGAAAACGAGCGATAGGACCAGTCAAAATGTGTGACTTGGCTACGCATTTTAATTGAAGTAGATACCAAAAAGTATAGATAACGACGATCGAATGATGTTTCGAATCATGGAATCGTGTGATTGAAACATTGTCTAGCAAATTTGTGTTCGTTATCTGCGGATCACGTGACAGGTCGAAAGCCAATGTCACTTCCATACATTTGTCAACTTTCGACTGACGAAGTAGATAATAGAATGTAACATTGTCTAGGCCCCCAGCTGTCTGAAACGTACGCTAATCGTGTACTGGATTATCACAAGAATGTAATATAGCATAGCATAGTACGGTTTAGGAGTCGGCCTTATGATCAAGAGGATCCGGAATTCTGAGGGATAATTCAGTTTCAATCTAATCTCAATCTCCCAAATGTCAAAAGCTCTTGAAAATAGTGTCAGGAGACGAGACTAGGGTTTTTGACATTTGAGATGAGAGCCAACAGCTACAACTTTTAGTACGAGAATGATTACACTACTGCTCCACTACACCACCGAGGTGAACCCACTGCTAACAGCGCTAATACAAGCAAAATTAGCTGGAGGGTTTAGGGGGTTCCCACCAACCCGAATCCCTCCAACTCCATTAGTATTTTCAGTTACTAATATTCGCATCGTCTCGTCGTCGGTATAAGAAGTTTCTGAAGACAGGTCTTCCCTCCAAGCAACAGTTATAAATTTAATATTGAGGTTATTTTTCTTTATTTATCATATCTTATTCTTTACAAAAAATATCCATTGAAAAGTTCTTTGAACTGTATCTTTACGTTTAGAAAGTTTCAGACTGTAAATTGATTTTGTTCACGACACTCTTTATTTCCTAACTTTTAATAACTAAGTACTTATAATGAATATTTTAGAACAGTTTGGATTCTGCAGTAAATCTTTTTTACTATCCTTACCCGTGGCTCTGTAGGTATAGAATTCAGATGCCGATCCTACCACCTTTCCGATCTCCAGGGATAATAAGTTGTAGAAGGTACTTGCAGTCCATTAAAAAAAAATTGTAGTCCGAGAGTTGACACCATTTTTTCTGTTGACAGCTGCAGATCTAGGTGGTGAGTAGTACCGTATTGGGGTATAATAGGAGAGGCGTGTGACAAGTTTTCAGCTTGCCTCAAATACCCGCCCAAAAATGGGCGCCAGCTCTCCTACTCAGCCTATCCATACAGCAGTTTGAGCGTGACGAACTCACAAACATCAAACATTTACAGATACATACATATTCCCACGTCTGTAAATCCTCGAAGGGGTAGGCAGAGGTTTATTAGCGTTTCGTCAATTATAATTTTCAGTCCCACGACGTAATAGGGGGCGAGTTATTTTTTGCCGTTTAGCGGGCCCTTTGTCTTGGGCTGTATGTTTAATGTCGGATGGAGAACAGCCCTATCCCTTAGTCGCCTTTTAAGACGCCCACAGGAAGAGCTGGGGTGGTCCTATTCTACTCAACCGGGAACCAACACAGCATACTTCCACATAATATTAGTAGGAGGATCTTTTGGCATGTACCTAACATACAATACAGTCATAACTCTGCTAAATTACGCACAATATTGGATTTATTGTACGAAGTAAGTAACATGGGGTAGTTAATATTGCAGGATAATTGCCATACTTAAACCCAACAACAAAGAACCGTTGTTATACAGTAAGGCAATATTGGTAATTATTAGTTTATTGGTTTAGCAAGTTTCATATTTGTTGAACTCTGACGTAAAAGATTCGGATACGACTTGGATTAACGCTAAGATGAAGAAGAAGTACGAGAACAAAATACTAGTATTAGCTAAGATCTCCAGCTCTTCAGCTAAGTTAAATTGCTTGTGTAAGAAGTGGGTTCACGTTGACAGTCTACCCGGGACCTTAAAGGCCAGACTCGTAAGGCCTCGTGCGCATTGAGTCTGGAGCCTAAATGTTGCATTTTCGAAATCGTCGCATTGCTTCCAATACGCCTTTTAAGATTTTAAAATATGCCTTATTTACTTCTAGACATAAAAACAAACTCACGTAATGATTTAGGTCAAATCAACCTTGTTGTACCACATATTCTGTTATTGATTACGCCCGGGTATACACATGAAGCTATAAACCACTACGCTCCTGTTGTAGGGGTCGTAAAGAGCTGGCCTCGTCAAGGCCGCGGCCTTCGGGACCTCCTGTGTCATGGAAACTCATCGAATCATAATTTACTCGATGAAAAATGTATTCGATACACCGCCTATCGAGCATCTTAATAGAAAAATGTATTTTTTTTATGAACAATACTAAATGTTCAAGATTAATATAAGGATATTTTTGTTGAAGTAGATTAACCGATTTTAAATTATGAACTTACTTAAAATCTTAAATTCAATACCAAATCATAATAGGAAAAATTTTAGTTTACAAAAAAACGCAAGTTACTTCAAGCAAGCGAAAGAAATGGCCTCCAATTTATTATAGAAAAGTTTTATTTCAAATTGAGTTTCAAACCTTGTCAATCTTTTTGCGCATCACTGCCCCAGATCGCTTCAAGTAGAGGAAAAAGCCGGAGGGCGGACCCTGTACTCCGAGATGAAGGATCTTGGAAGCAATCGGGACACAATTCTGTGACAAATATTTTTCACGTTCTGTATTCAGTAAAAGATGGCTCTTTTATTTTATTGCACAGCGTATTTGGCAGTAAACACAGCAGGACAACCCTTTTATGTCAATAAAATAATAAAAAAAACTATAAGGCTAGTACTATTACCTATTCTGTGCTATTAGTGACCCCGAGTCACAAAAATAACACATGTGACCCGGGTCACTAGTAAATATATGTAAGTAATCAGACAGGCCAGATTAAAAAAAGAATTATGTCAGTCCAAGGTAATTTCGTAGCGTATTGGAAAGTCAGAATACCGGCTCTTGAATTATCACGAGATGACGAGACCTGTCGAGATTTTCTGTTATTATTTTCACTAGAACATCGTATCTACAAACGACTTCCGTCATCTCGTCGGCTTGTAAACGTCTAAACCCTCTAATCTCCAACTCAAAGGGCTTAAAAGGGAAATCCTTCACTTTTCCTTCAGAAATATGAATACCCCAATTTTCTGCGAAGATTTTTGCTTGTGTGCAAAATTATTAGGAGTTGCTAGGGTAATCTTATATGAAGGTGTTGAAAATATATAGCTATCTATAAACTAAGTTTATGAAATTTAGTGTGGGTACCTATTTTGTTTTTTACCATCAATAGGCCTGGGTTTGTACTCTAGATATCTTACCCGGCACAAGTGATAATAAGGCGGATGAAGGAACAAGCTTGCTTTAAAGCACCCTATCTATATCTATAGTCTAGACAATATCCGTGCGACTAGCCGCTATCACAGCACTAGGCAGCGGACCCGTAGGTGCAACTTGTGGATAAAGTGTCAAAATATATATCCACAAATAACAACTGTAATCCGCAATTACACTGTAAAATGCGGACCCCGGACTCCGAGGTGAAAGCTTGAGTATTAACCGAGCGGGGACACCGTTGTCCCCTCTCATGAGGAAGGCCAGACCGGAAGGGATGGCCCTGGGTCAGCCGGTGTGCGAGGAATATGTCGAAGACAACCTCACCTCCGGCCTAGCACCACGACACTCAGTCGGCGTACGGTTTTAGTTGGTTAGAGTCCGACATAACCTCCCCTCCCAGCTCCGGCAGGGGAGGTATCCGTGGATATTTCCGCACGAAATAAAAGGGTATCAATCGAGATTAAGGCCCAGAAACAGGTCAACAATAGAAAAATCGGTAATCATCAAAACTGTTTTTCTTCTTCAATAGAAAAACTAGGTCTAAAATTCATATGCTTGCATACTACAGAATATACTGAGTGTGGTCTCCACTTCATAAATTATACTTTAAAAAAGGAGGACATAGTAGAAAATAGACTCTGAACATCACTATGTTTTTTATGAAACCGAATATTTTCTACAATATGTATCCAAATAATCTAAAACTTCACATATTAAAAAAGGGTATTAAAACTTCATCATCATCATCAGCCCGCGGCAGTCCACTGCTGGACATAGGCCTCTCCCATGACACGCCACTTAGCCCGATCTTCGGCTGTCCTCCTCCACTCTCCACCAGCCACTCTGCGTATATCGTCGCTCCATCTAGTCGCAGGGCGCCCCACACTACGTTTGCCGGTTCGCGGTCTCCACTCAAGGACTCGTTTACCCCAACGGTTGTCGGTCCTACGGCAGATATGGCCAGCCCACTGCCACTTCAGTTGAGCTATGTCGATAACTTTAGTTCTCTGCCGAATTACTTCGTTCCGGATTCGATCCCTCAGAGATATACCGAGCATAGCTCTTTCCATAGCTCGCTGAGCGACCTTGAATTGGTGGACAACCGTACCGTAAGTGTCCACGTCTCGGCTCCGTATGTCATTACAGGTAGAACGCACTGGTTATAGACTTTTGTCTTAAGACATTGTGGGATGGGCGACGAGAATACCTGACGAAGCTTTCCAAATGCAGCCCAGCCCAACTGTATTCTTCTTTTAGCCTCACCCTCAAAGTTCTTTCTCCCTAGTTGGAGCATCTACCCTAGGTATACATACTCCGAAACACTCTCGAGGGGAGTTCCGTTCACAGCAATCGGCTGCCGGTCAACGTGCTCGTTGAACATGACCTTGGTTTTTGCAGGTTCATCCGGAGGCCGATGCGTTCAGAAGAACAAGCTAGGCCGTCCAACATTTGTTGTAGGTCCTGCAGCGTCTCTGCCATTATGACAATGTCGTCGGCAAATCGTAGATGAGAGATGTACTCGCCATTGATGTTGATGCCCCGATCTTTCCAGTCCAAGGTTCTGAACATATCCTCCAAGGCGCTAGTGAACAGTTTCGGAGATATGACGTCTCCCTGTTTCACTCCTCGGCGCAGGTGGATATGTTACGTTTGTCCATTCTGTACTTGAACGGCCATCGTAGCTGCGTCGTATAGACATCTCGTCGCCTCGATATACCGCCAATCGACTTGGCACCGCTGCAGGGACTCTAGAACAGACCAGGTCTCGACAGTGTCGAAGGCTTTCTCATAGTCCACGAAAGCTAGACACAAGGGATGATTATAGTCTTCTGTCTTCTGTATTATCTGCCGTACTGTGTGGATGTGGTCCATGGTGCCATATCCACTTCGTAACCCGGCCTGCTCCGGAGGTTGAGCCTCGTCAAGTCTTCGTGCAAGACGGTTCGTGATGACCCATGAGAACAGCTTATAGACATGGCTCAAAAGCGATATGGGTCGATAGTTCTTCAATAGGGTTTTATCTCCTTTTTTGAAGAACAAGACGACTACACTTCTGTTACTTCTATACTTCCAGAGAAAAGGACCGAGTTAAATAGTTTCTGGAGCTCCTTAAGTACCGGAAGTCCTCCTGCTTTAAGGAGCTCGCTCGTAATTCCATCCTCTCCTGGAGCCTTTCCATTTTAAAGCTGTCCAAGGGCCAACTCGATCTCGCCTAGGCTGATGTCCGGCAGGTCTTCTGTGAGGTGGCGTATCAGAGTGGCTCTAGGGTCTCCGTCATCGGATTTAGGTCGCGGTGCGTGTGAAGCGTACAGGCTAACATAAAAGCGCTCAACTTCCGAGAGAATCTCCGGCTTCGAAGCGACCACAGTTCCTGTTGATGTAGTCAGCTTCGTCAGGTGGCTTCTCCCAAGTTGTTGGACGAACACTTTCGATCCCCGATTCTGCTCGATTGCTTCCTTAATCAAGAGCGTATTGTACGATCGGAGATCGCGTCGTACCAGCCTGTTGATCTTTTTATTGAGTGCCCGGTGTTCTGACGAAGCCATTGGAAGATTTTCGCGACGCTCACTCATGAGCTCTAGAGTCTCCCCTGAAAGCTTACACACTTTGCCCGCACGCTTCCCGCAGAGTTTGGCACCCTCATCCCGGAGCACATCCACCACTTGCTCGAGCTTCCGGTCAACGCTCTCTGTGGTTTCCAACGCAGCGAATCGATTTTCCAGTTTTAACTGAAAACATTCAGATCCGGCAACAGTTTGGGCCAAGTTTGGTTGGAGCTTTGACTTCATGAGACGGGTTCCTTCACGCTGAACTTCATTATTTAGAAATAGTTGCCTATTAAATTATCTACTAAAATTGGTTTTATTAATTCTTACAGTCGAATTACCCCCTCCTGTGTAATCCTCTTATAGCTTAGATGAAGAGTTAGAACAAAAAAATTATAGGTGACCTTTTTTACTTACTTAGTCCAGTTAGCACCCAGGTGGACCACTCAGGTGGACCCATCCATACAAAAGACAGGTGGTTAGCCGCATATGTGTTGTGGGCCATAATAGTTTTCTTGAAACAGACTCAGGTTAAGCTTTCCACTCCATTACACTACGCCGAATGAACCTTTACCTTTCATACTAATTTATTTTT
Organism: Eilema sororculum; assembly: GCA_914829495.1. Taxonomy (NCBI): domain Eukaryota; kingdom Metazoa; phylum Arthropoda; class Insecta; order Lepidoptera; family Erebidae; genus Eilema; species Eilema sororculum. The sequence goes on along the minus strand of OU618552.1, from coordinate 6,461,588 downwards.
GTGAACTATAAACTTTAGTACTGAGTTACTGAGTCCAATCTATATGGTAATACTAGTTTTTACTCGCCACTTCGCCGGTAATTGCGGGTGCGAATCGGTTCAAAGGTTTCGCCGTAAAAAGGTAATAAACAGATAGATATTTGCTTTCGCATTTATAATACTAGTTGTTGCTGTGCTGAACACTCGGACTCTCCAACTTATCTGGACTTTCCTCAGTAATCGTATATTTAGAAATTCTATTACAAAAATATTTATTGCCGATAACTTCATAGTAGGTATTTATAGCTACTTTGAACAAATATTGATAATGGTACTTAAATATACTTTTAGGGTTCCATACCCATATAAACGGAACCCTTATAAGTACACGTGCGGTAGCCTAGTGGTATGGGTAATGGACTGCTGAGACGAGGTCTCGGGTTCGATCCCAGGTTTACCATGGCACACACCAATGACGTTTGCTTTTCGAAATTATGTGTGTATTTATCGCAGGTTTAAGAGTGTCCGGTTAATGGCAATAGGCTCGCCACCTACTACATTGGGACCTAAACATAAACTGGCGAAATGTGGGTGCTAGCACCTCTGCCTACCTGGGGAATCTGTCTGTCTGTCCGTCTATCTGTTAAGACCTTTTTCTCATGAATGCGTTAAGGTATCAAGTTGAAATTTATACCACATAATCAGGTATATAACGTCTTGAAGCAAAAATCAAACTTCTAAAGTAAACCGGTTTTAAACAGCAAAATCCAGCAAGACTTAACAACACAGTGAGCTCATTCTGCGTAAATACGAACACACATAATTCACCATGTTTCGGGTATTTTGAGATAACTTATACTTCAAACTATGTGACAACTACCATCGTGAGTCACACCGCGAAAATGGCTGCTGCAAAGCAGCCGAAACGTCGGGTTAAAAAGTAATAATAACAAATATATCGCGATAGAATCCGTAAAAAGTGGTTTTATTTCAATCAAACTTCTAAGTTATTGCATTCGGAATATATGCTGGTTTATGTAGCCTATGTTACGGAACCCGTCGCCACGAGAGACCGACTCGCAATTGGCCGGCTTTTTTTTAAGTAAGTAAGTCACTGCTAGTAGTTTCTCATTACCCACGGTTGCATATCAAGATTAACAACTTCAGAATGCATTATGAATTTTAATAAATCTGCATAGATTTACATAGATCATCATTATTCATCTGCTTAATCATTTTTACGAGATTGTTCTGGCAGTTTTACAGTACAGTACTGGCGATGTTCACTGGGGATGTACGGGGAGCATTAGACCTTCAGGACCCCAGCCAAGAATATTCTAGGTGAACATTTTTATGTACAGTCAGCGTCAAATATCTTCACGACGATTTTTTTTTATACAGGGCATGTCAATTTGACTTCACCTCGCCTGATGTTAAGCTAAAGGCAAAGTCTCGGAAAGAGGGTCACCATCGTAAACACGTCGCTGCAACCTGTCGAGAGCATCTAATAAGTACTTTGCGGAGCCATCCCAGAGATGTGAGCAGTATTCCACGCAGGAACGAATTTGGGTCTTGTAGGTATAGAAGACACCGCTGCTCCGGCGTGAAAAACGATATCTCAAAATGATCTTAAAACTCTCGTATTATGAGCAAATCAAACTGTTTTATTGATTTATATCGTACCTACCTATTATTGGCCGAACTAAAGTTGTGTACCAAATATAAGAACAATTGATCAACTGGTAGATATTTTAGTGATTCTTTGAAGATAAGTTTTTTGTCCCGCAGGTGCTCTAAGCTGATTTTTAAATAGGCACGTTTCTATTGTTTATTTATTTACAATCTGTGCACCAAATTAAAACAAGTGCAATTAATTCAAAAGACATTCTCTACCGCAATTTCCATTTGGAGCGGTACCGGTACAGTCTACAACTCTACATGCATACATGCATGCGGCATGTTGCATATTAATGAATAAAGAAACACACAGGATGTGGCAAGAAATGCGAATTTTATGCTTTCGTCATCGTAAAGATTTATGCTTATTTATAACTAGCGAACCCGGCGAACTTCGTACCGCCAATTTTTTACCATCCGCGTGGCGTCCGATTCCGTTCCGTGATATTAAGCATGTATTATACATATAAACCTTCTTCTTGAATTACTCTATCTATTAAAAGCGCATCAAAATCTGTACCCTAGTTTTGAAGATGGAAGCAAACAGGGCCGCGGAAAGCGACTTTGCTTTAAACTATGTATTGATAGTGATACCTAGTATATTTTGCCGTGTTTTTTTTTTTTTTTTATTATGCATTAGTTCTCTTTGGAGTAGAATAGGGCCACCCTATCTCTTCCTGTGGGTATAAGGGATGCGACTAAGGGATATGGCTGTTCTCCATCCGACAGTGGACATACAACCCATGACTAAGTACCCACTTGACGGTAATAGGCTCACCCCCTAATACGTGGAACGGAAAATCATAGTAGGCGAAATGTGGATGTTAATAGACGTCTGCCTACCCCTTCAGGGATTTACAGGTGTCAGTATTTATGTAAAAAACGGCACAGAAACTACCACACAAAGGTATAGCTGTAGGTTTTATTTTTTGCATGCGGAATCACCCTCGGGTTTCGTGCGAGAGATATGCTTTCGGCAATCTCACCTTCGGCAACCAAGGCGTGCGTTTTGGTCGGTTCGAGTCCGACATAACCGCCTCCACCGGCTCCGTGGGGGTTTTGCGCACGATAAAAAAACCCTCGGGTTTCACCTCACACGAGTCATTCATGAGACTGATATGTCAGACTCGAACCAGCTAATTCCGTAGTGTTTCGTCTCATCGGCTTGTGTGGCCTCTAGACAAGCGGCAATATAGCTCGTTTCATATGTCTTGGACCTAAAGCGCGAGATATAAAAGGCCCTGGCGTGCGCAGATTGTTTTGTGATAATCTATGCTTGGTGAATTTGAGCTCGTCTACCGCAGTATCACCTGAGCTATCTTCAAAATACATCCAAGAAACGTGTACTGCGCGTATAGAGCACATTTTAGGAGATATATAGTTTTAGAACATAATATAACATAACATAAACTCACGCCTGTATTCCCCTAAGGGGTAGGCAGAGGTGCTAGCACCCACATTTCGCCAGTTTATGTTTAGGTCCCAATGTAATAGGTGGCGAGCCTATTGCCATTAACCGGGCACTTATAAACCTGCGATAAATACACACATGACTTCGAAAAGTATCGAAAAGTCATTGGTGTGTGCCATGGTAAACCTGGGATCGAACCCGAGACCTCGTCTCAGCAGTCCATTACCCATCATACCACTAGGCTACCGCAGACAACTCCCGCACTAGGGAACAAGCCCTGTATCGCGGTGGACTTTATAAACATACAACTAACGGACACATAGTACACCCAGACTCAGAACAACTATTTGAGGATCACACAAATTTTTACCTGTGTGGGGATCGAACCCATAACCTCGTGCACAGCCGGCGCATACTACGCCCACTGAGCCACGGACTAGATGGATCAATATAGGATTGACATACGTTAACGACTGTCATAAACTACAAAATACATGTTAATCCCAAACATTTATAATTCTATTTTACAATACGCCGGTTAACGAATTACCACATAACTAAGAGTGGATGTTTTGCCTAGGGAAGACACTGTAAACTAGATACACCAACTGGAGTTGGCTACCAATATTGGCGACTTCTGCGTGTTTTTACGGATCGAAGATACATACTAAAATCAGAGGTACAGTCAGCGTCATAAACATTTTGACGACGAAGTCTCAAAATGATCTTAAAACTTTCGCATTAAGAGCAAATCGAACTGTTTTATTGATTTAAATGGTATTATTGTCCGAACTAAAAAGTGTGTACCACATATCAGAACAATCGGTCAGCTGGAACGGGATCAAAAAACGTAATTTAGATCATTTTGAGCACTCTGTTCGTCAGTTTTCAATAAACATCACAAGAGCATCAACAACAATCGCATGTAGTTTTTACATAAGAAGCCCGCAGTATCGTTCACGGGTAATCGTACTCGCTTGAACAGTACCTCTAATAACTCTTAATTGGTCCACGCTCGTGTATACCTCGAGATTCGTATCTTGGACATAAGCAAGACAAACGAGACCCTGCGCGCGCGGATTGTTATAATCCATACTAACATTATAAATGTGAAAGTAACTCTGTTTGTCTGACTGTGTGTCTCTATGTTACGCTTTCACGCCTTAGCCACTGATTTTGATGAAATTTGGTATAAGGGTAGATTAGACCTTGAGAAACGACATAGGCTATGTTTGGTCGCGATAACCGACATCCACGCGGGCGGAGCCGCGAGATAGTAATCTATGCCTGGTGAATTTGAGCTCGTCCACCCCGTGCTATCCTCAAAACACGTTCAAAGAAACGTGTACTCCGCGGCTGCGTTTATAGAACACATTTTAGGCCCAAGATATATGTCTCGAGGTATATGTAGTGTATAAAACACATGCCTCGTGCAAGTGTCTGTTGTTCCTCAATGAAGCATATCAGGGAGGAGCGTACTGCTAATTGAATACTTGGATGATTTCCACTTCTCTCAATTAATGAAGTGGACGGCAGATGGGAGAGTTCCTTTCTTGTTATAGATACGAACACTGTGGCATGATGGTGGTATGTATTACTGCTTTATCGGAAGTCGGGAGTTCGATTTTCGGTTAGTACAAATATTTTTATGACATTAATCGGTAACTGCCACAAGCAACAAGAAAAGTTAGAATTTATGTGAAGCGGGTGAGGCGCGATTGAGTTTCAAATTCTGGTACGCGACTCTGACTAGAAAGGGATTAGGATCCAGCGACCTCTGACTTAATAGTCGAATGCTCTACCGACACACCACGTACAGAAATGATAGTACTCTCAGTATCTACCTACATTTTTGACAACCCCTTCGGTGAAAAAAGCGTGAATATGAGCGCGAAATTTTGTAAATATGGATGATTTGTTACTCTTTCACGTCTAAACGGCTGGAGCGATTTAAAAAAAATTAGTATGGAGTTATCTGACACCCTGGATTAACACATAGCATCGTTGTCAAACCAAAATCTGCTATGTGCATTTTCACTTAGCAGATTTTATCAGACAATATTTCATCATAGCATATTTTATTAAGTTCTTTCATACGATATATTAGTTCAATTACCAGTCACAATTATCAAAATCCAGTCGCAAGTTTCTAAATGTTAAAATTATAAAAATGCACATACCTAGCAGATTTTGGTTTGACGACGACGATAGGCTATGTTTGGTCGGGATAACCGACAACCAAGTGGGCAGGGCCGCGGGTAAAAGCTAGTACACTATAAATTAAGCCATTAAAGACAACAGTTATTTATAAAGCTAGTTGCCTACTAGACCAGCATAGGTAATAAACGAGTTTATTCTAGGTAGGTAGTATGTGTACCAGTGGTCTGAAGGAAAACATAAGTAATTGCGGTCAGTTTTATGAGAAATGACCATAGTTGACACATTGAAGCGTGTAACCTTACACGTTTTACGTCATCGACCTCGTTTATAGGTTAACCGCTTACCATCAGGAGCATCATAGACAAACGTCTGTCATAGACAACGTTTTTTTCATACCACTTGGGTGGCAGATAAGGACCACGGGTAGAGAGTGTTTACTGTGGCCTACGGACATGTACAACACCTGAGCGTCATATTCGTACGCCTTGGCTACTGGAGCCTATTACCATATTCTGGGAACTATTGTTGACTCGAGCCATGGATATAAGGCTAAGTCTGGGCTGTCTGTCTGGTGATCTTATTCCTTAGTCGCCTTGTACGACACCGTATGGGAAGAGATGGGATGGCCCAAATTCTACTCTGCCAGAAACCACGCGGCGGAGAAACGAGATCCTAAAAAAATCCTGCACTTACCAATTTCCCAAGACTTAAATAAGTGCTAATGAAGGTAAACTTAGGTACGTACAGGCAGCGGCATTAATATCTTGACGATGAAGTCTCAATATGATCTTAAAACTCTCGTATTAAGAGCAAATCAAACTGTTTTATTTATGTGATTTTTTTTTTAAATAAACTCATTTTTATTCAATCATACAAGGTGCTAGAGACCAAATAAACTAAAGAAAATAAAGATATTAATAAAATAATGATATTATTATCCGAACTATAGGTGTGTACCAAATATGAGAACAATCGGTTAACTGGAAACGGGTAAAAAACGGTATCAAGATATTTTTGTTTTAGTTTCTGACTGTACCTACTTTGACATCGTATCATATTCAATGTAAGTAATCTTTAATGTGCTACAGGTTACAGTTTTACTTCGTGTAATTAAGTAAATTGGCTTCGTTTCAAGTTGACAAACGTTTTGTTTTGATTAAAATACTCAAAAAATACGTTAAAATTTCCTGTTTTGACAGTTACAGAGCGCCATATCCTTCGTGACTAATTGGCTGAAAAAACTTAATTATTTGGTTGATTAATTCAGTTGACTCATGTATTGGGTTATTCCAATTCCAAACTGGTATATTAATTAGTCCATTTAGTAGGTACTGAACGTTTAGTAAACACTTCAATTAAAGATATTAATTGAAGTATAATAAATGCACTAAACTTGAACGCTACAAAATTACCGAAAATTAACTTTGTGTTCGTTGGATCTCTTTTCTTTATATAATTGTGATTTTCGACTACAAATTATGACCAATTATTAAAGAGTTTAGCGAATTTATTCAACGTTATTTTAATTTAACTGACCGTTTTAATTTAAGTAAGTTGTAATACACATCATTTCTAAATATTTTCCGACGTTAATTGCGCGTGGAAGCATGCAATATTGCATTATTTAACATACTTATCATATTGTCTACTTACAGCTGCTGGACACATGGCATTCATTCAGCACACACTGGTAGATAATCCAGGATTCCAATTCGATCATTGTAGACGCGGTCATATTTTACACAAAAATAATATTATTACACTGTCAGTAAACCAATGCTTTTGTCTTATTTTAATAAATACCACTTAAATATTCCACTGCATGTCCATAAAACGCTATTATTTCACTATTTTCAGTCAATGTTTTCGAATTTTAATTTGTAAATAACACGCGCTCGTGCCAGCTCGGAACGTTGTTTTGATAGGTATCGCCCAAACAGGCTCGCCAGCTGAATGATTTGATTGGACCTCGCGAAGACATTGGCCCGCCCGATGGGAACACGGAACCTAAACGTAATGTTGCCCGCTATGCTACCGAATTTCCCTAGAGAATCTGTCAAAGTTTCAACGATATTTTCATTTGCGTCGCGTAAATAGGTTCTGTAAATTTTGTGATCAAACAAGAGAATAACTAATATGAACTTAGTTAACATATTAAATAAAATTTAAGAAATGTCAATTTGCTTTACTGACTTTTCAACAACAGAATAGAATTATTAAGCCCGACATAAATAATTTAAGGAAAATAGCTTGATTTAGTTCAAGAACTATATTATTTAGTTATATAATCCCGTTATTGGTCTCTTTAGAATTTCTCAAAACTCTGTATACGAAACGAACCACGCAAAATAATACGTCGCACTCACTCGCTTTCGTTTTGTCATCCACATTATTTAACTGTTGAAGCGATATGCAACCATCGCGTTGGAGAGGCAAAATGGTATATTAGCTGTAAATTAAGAAAAGTTGAGTGGTTTATACCCATGGGGTTATAAACGTAACATGAAGACCAGAAACGACTGAAATAAAATTCTGAAACTTCCAATCATTTATATTTTTGTCCAAATAATAAATTAAAATAATAAAAGTGAATAAAGTCAATGAAATTCATGCATCAATCAATCAATTAGCCCTAAGTGCGCCTTTTCACCCGCTCCTCTGCCTTCCCAGCCACCCTTTTCAGGTCGTCAGTCCTTCATGCATTATTATATAGTTCTAACATAATTAAACTTGAATAGAACACGTTTATATGCCTAAATACAGACTATACTTTATTTAGGCATATAAACGTGATATGCAGCATCCAGTCAATATTATTTTATTTTTTAACTTTTTATAAATCGCATATGGGAAATAAGTATCCTAAATTAAGGGTAAAATCATTATTTAGGCAACATTTTTTCCAAAGACTAAGTGCTGTGCCATAGATATTGTTGGTCACAAATAAATCGATTTAATCGAGTTATTCAAATACGAATAACAATGAAATCATAATCTATATTTTTTTTAAAGAAATACTTTACAATATAATAATGAAATACCTTAAACAACATTACAGAGAAAGAACATGATGTATAAAATGTACTTAATGATTATTACAAATAAAAATATAAAACAAGATATGTGCAAAACTGCAGGTTCAGGCGTTAAATAATTCCTTCCCATCCACGACAACCGGGAGGATGGCCAGAAGGCTGGCGGCATTACCACGTTGAATAGCAATGCTAATTCTTTGCGCAAGGAATAAACCAGCCCTTAAACATTTTGATATGTCTTTGAATAATAGACGTGCACTTGGACCCCATGATCCCAGCGTCTCGACTCCAAACGGCTCAAATATGTAATTATCACTTAAAATACTATGTTTGCGCCGTTTGAGGGTCTCTGCCAAAGCGGCAGCAGCGCAGGCACAGTCCACAGTACCTGAAAGATGAGAAGGCGCAAGGGTGTCAGCACATGTTGCATCCCACACCAAATGCCTTCCCATCTTCCAAGGCACCAATGACATTCCATCCGGTCTCTTGCCATCTCCGTGCACCAAACCAGGAGGTTCTAATACGGCTGGAACGCCGGCGGTGACAAGAGCCCGACACATTGTATTTAAAATATAGTATTTAGTTAATCCATATCCATACTAATATTATAAATGCGAAAGTAACTCTGTTTGTCTGTCTGTCTGTCTGTCTGTCTGTCTGTCTGTCTGTCTGTCTGTATGTTACGCTTTCACGCCTAAACCACTAAACCGATTTTGATGAAATTTGGTACAGGGGTAGATTACACGATGAGAAAGGACATAGGCTATGTTTGGTCGCGATAACCGACATCCACGTGGGTGTAGCCGCGGGCAAAAGCTAGTAATATAATATAATATGATATTAATGTATTATTAGTTATTGCAAAATGTTATCGATTCCATGCGAGCCTTTGATTAATAAGTTATTCGATTGCTTTTTGAAACGCATATTCGCTCAGCACTATTAATTCACCAACTGTCAATACTGTCACTTCATTCAGTCAGTTTATTCTATTTTGTTTTTGGATTTTTACTAGTGCTTTGCGCATTGGAAAGTGGTGTTTATTTGTAAATATTGAAATATTGTAAAATTGTAAATAATTGTTATTTTATATGTTTTAACTCTTGGCTTATGATTTTAATAATCGTGAAAGTGTTATATGGATAAAAGTCATATCTTGGAGACGTTTTAAGTTTTCTAAGGTGAGTTATTTATGTGTGATGATCAAACACTTGTCGTACATCGTAATTAATAATTATGTCGTGTACATTTTTTATGGCAATGCGATTCATTGTTGAATCTGAAGGGTGATTAACATTTCGTAATAAATGTTTAATAAATACTGCTTGTCTGTAAATTCAGCCAGTTGCGTTGTTTCAAATAACCTTGACGGAGTCGAGTGTCATCAACTTATTCGGCCTTATGGCCCTACAAGTTTTTGACGAAGTTGAATACCTTTAGGTGCGTTATACGAAAACTTATTCATGTAGACTTTAATGTATATATGTTTGAGATGATGATGAACTAACAATAGAGCATTTTTTTTATTTACTCTTTTTATTATTCTTAAAAAAGTGTTTTTTTTTATTTTTTGCACATAAATTGTATTTATACAGAATAGTGATATGTAATGTACAAAGGCGAGCTTAACTCAGAGTTGAGTTCTCTTCCAGCAAACCTGGGAGTGCACAGAGGAATTGCAATACGAGAGGCTAAGTCTAGTGTACATGATCTATCTATACAGTTAATAAATTAATGAAAATCTGGTGGTGAAAATCCACAGAAATGAATACCTTTGATCTCGTTCAACTCTTCAATATAGCCAAGTTTAATACCAAAAGCCAATATATTATTACTTGTAAAAAATAAGTGCAATTCTTTCTTACCAGAAATTTACTTCCCTCTGTAAAGTGTTCAGCATTATGTATTTAATAGAATGCTCATAAGGTTCCTTCTATGAAAAAAAAAGGATGTTGGTGCTTTCTACTGAAATCAGCAGCGAAAACTTCCCCCTTCAGGTGATGTTCCATGTTATTGGCTGTCTTAGCTCTAAAACATTACTTATAATAAAAATCTACAGCAAACATTGTAGGTACGTCAATTACTATTATTTATTGATTAATTACAATGTAAAAATTGCTTTTTAGTGTTCAGCAATTCCGTAGGGCAAAGCCCTTTACTTTTCGTGTGTGGCACATCTGGTAGTCTATAGTCTTTAGTTAATGTTTGCATTTTTAAAGAAAATAACTTGTGACCATAAGTTTCTTATAAGAAAGAAAATTCTCGGACAATGCATATATTTTGGTGAGAAGGACCTCTTTGAGACTGCTTTGACTGACAATTTTGATTGAAACATTTACTGCTAATATTACTACTACTACGGCTGACGGGTGATCAGCCCCTCCATGTTGGGACATTTCACCCAATGCCCCTATAACAACTGTCTTACAAATTTGTATGGCAACTGGGACCGACAGCATAACGTACTCTCCGAGGGGCGGCCAGACCAATGCAAATACTCATACTCATGCATACAAATATTTGCATAATAAAATAAAAGCACTGAGTGGGGATTGAACTCGCGCCTCCTGCGTAGCGGCCGCGTTCATTACCGCCATGCCATGGAGGCTGTCAACTACTAATATTACATTTAGTGAAAAGTCACGTGTATCATTAGCTGCAACAAAATAGATACTATACACATAGTCGGCAATAGTTCCATAGCTGTTCAAGATAACACAAACTTTCACTAGTAATAATAAATCTCTTTATTACATGAATACAAGATTCCAAAACAATAATTCTATTATTACAATTTATTTCAAACTCAATAACCTAGTTTCTCACTGTAGCGTTTCATGCCAGTAACATGATACTATGATATTGATACTCTGTGGTTTGCCATTGTACAGTTCTGGAATTTTCATTTAAATAACATGGCCTCTTTTGTAGCTATCACAAGTTGATACTTTATTTTTCTTAATCCGTATATTTGAATCCCAAAACGTATCTGTATCGTACACTTCGGAGCCTGGAGTCCACTTTTAGCTTTTATATTCCCCCTTTGCATGATTATTTGGCATCCCTGACGGTGAGAATATTAGCACGTATTCACCTTCTTGTTAAGCTGTTTTTGAGTCCTACCAATCACAGCGGAGGTTGCATGACCAGATAATTATTTACTACCCACAGCCAGTAAAACATAGCCATAAAAACATTACCCTCCTTCGGCAGTCAGGTAAAAATAAGACAACTCATCTGTATTTTATCTGCTTTTGTTTATTTTCAATGTAAACTTCTCTACACACTTGCAGTATAAAATAAAAGAGATACTGCTTAAGTAATTTAATATATTTGCATTTCATTATTCATACTCACATCTACAAAAGAAACCTGTCTTTAACTTTAATTGTATTTTAAATAATGTAAATTTTGTTTGCAGACCAACGTCTTACGAGTCATTAAGATAAGATGTATCATGATAATAACAGATGTTGGATAAATATAATCTAATTAAACAGTCAATAATATAAGCTGTAGGATAAACTTTCTTGAGCTGTGACCACAGTACAGAAAATGCTTAGTAGGACTTTTCCTAGGTAGACTGAAGGAAGTGGCAGATGTCGTTTATAGTGCGGTTTTGCGATGATCCAAGAATCAACATTGTGTTAGCTCCGGTTGCATCCATGGCTCTCATCTCAAGAGACCGAAGAAAGAATATGATTTTGTTAAGGTTTTATATATTATCCTCCCTAGATAGACACCACAGGCAGCTGTAAGAAAGCAATGTGCAGTGTAGTTGGTACAAGTTCGACATACTATTGCATAATATCTTATCCATATTATGATACTAGCTTTTGCCCGCGGCTCTGCCCGCGTGGATGTCGGTTATCGCGACCAAACATATGTCCTTTCTCGTGGTCTAATCTACCCCTATTCCAAATTTCATCTAAATCGATTCAGTGGTTGAGGCGTGAAAGCGTGACATACATACAGACAGAAAGACAGACAAAGTTACTTTCGCATTTATAATATTAGTATGGATAGGTACCTATGTAATGTATGTTTGATCTCACTATACACAGTATAACCCTTCTTTGATTGGCGTATCTCACCCGCATACAATACCCAACTTACAGTTAGCTACGATTAGGTGTGTCTGGAGGGGATTTCCACACGTACAACGAGAGAATAAGCAAGAATATTATTTATTGATGAATAACCGCCTTCATTTATAAGTAAACATGTCCATACAGCACGCAACAGCTGTGTTTGATTTGATAATGTCCATCAAATGCGCCAGTGAAACTATTGCGTCACGGTTGGATAACATGAATCTATTACTCACCTTCACACAATTTATTAATGATAATCCTTTAATGACTGTTAGATTTCGATGCTGTTTTTTTTGGGGTTTGTGATGTGTGACGTATGTACTCGTATTTATAGGCCCCATTTCACAGTCTGGCTACTGTGAGATGGGAATATGGACCATACTCTGTAAAATGCACAACAGTAGGCCATTATATATAACGTATGTGTTCACACTATATAGTAATATCGAGGGTTGAGTGTTCAAACCCGATAAGTGCGAAAAATTAACTTTCGAGATAATCGATGTTAAAGTTTGCTGGCAATAAAAAATAGGTAAATATAATAAATTGATGCAAATTGCTTAGTAATTTAGCAAAATTATATATCCTTAATACTATATTTTATGATTTTTGTCATGTTTAATAATAAACTTTTGCATAAAATTGTAATTAGTAAATTAGGGGGCTGACTTATTGGGTTTTACCCCAAAATGAAAATTATGTTTCTATAAATTATTAGCTTTATTATTTGAACAAAAATCACACGATAATCCTTTTATTATAGGTAATTACTGTCGCTTTTAGATTCAGATATGTTTTCAGGCTGTGGATCCACCCATGAAATTCCTCGGGAATGATTTCTTTTTTGCACATCGTTCCTAGATCTTTTTTTTTTGACAATACTGATCGGTATCTATCTTTGGTATAATTGCTCCAGCTGTTCTGATAGTTGCACGTTGGTTGAAAATCGCTTTACCCTCGTTTTAGGTGTGTTTTGAGTAGTACCTGAACCCGGTGGGGATGCCATTGCCAGGCATTTATTACCCACGTAGCTGGGCGGTTGCCGCACGATGTTGCCGCACCAGCGGAGGTGGCTCTCTCTCGTTTTATAGACCTGCCCCTTCAGCCTAACTGGCATTTTAGCATCGTATGTGACGCCAGTCATTTCCCGCCACTTAGCCCACGCGGCAGCAATACGTGCCTTGACCTCGTAGTCGATGTCACCAGAAACGTGAAGTACAGATCCCAGGTACTTAACCTGATCCGTGCGCTCGACCAAGTGATCGCCTATGCGGACGGGTATGGGATGATGATGAATATTTGGCGTTAAACTCCACAAGTTTAACGCCAAATATTCAGTCTTCGCCACATTAAGCTTCAGACCGGCGCCGTTCTCAAGTGCCTCCTTCCACACTTTCACACGTCAAACCAATCTGTTCCTGTCTGCGTCCATCAGCGCAGTGTCGTCAGCATGCATAAGCGACCACGGAGGCTGCTCATGTGAGTCTCCGATGCTGTCCGACAAAACGTCTAATACCAAGCTGAACAGGTATGGGACTAACTACGGATCCTTGGTGTACCCCGACGGTGGTGGGGAAGGTTTTTGTGTCGCCAACAGCGGTCCAAAGCACGGAACCGGAATCTCGGTAAAGTCTCGGATGGTGTCGATGTAAGCCTCTGGGACTCCTTTGGACTCCACAAGATCATCACGCGAGGCACACAGTCGAAGGCTTTCTGCATGTCTAGGAATAGAAAGTGCAGGGGCGTGTTCCTCGCCCTGTATCTCTCCGCGACGATCCTTAGGGCGAACGCCGGATCCATAGTCCCGTGTACGGAGCGGAACCCATACTGACACTCCGAGAGGGGTACTCTTCTGTTGGATCCGGGAATCGATTATCCGCTCGTAAAGCTCCATGGTCTTTCATGGTGGACATTATCTTTATACCTCGGTAACTACCACACTCCTTTACCGAAGACCGCCCTTGAAGACTGGCGTAATGACACTCAGCCTCCACTGGTTTGGGATTTTACCGGTGAGGAGGACACGGTCCCTCTTTCTTTCTTTTCTTTTGCTTTCATGCGACGAATGACAGTCTGGACTTCTGCAGGCGTTATCGGCGGCACTAGTCCTTGATTTGGAGGGAGTTCTGGTGGCTGCACCTCTTGATGCTGCTTATTCAGCAGCTCGTGGAAGTATGAGCGCCATCTCTCCTTCACCGTGACTTCCTCGTACAACAGATTGTCCCCAGGGCCTTTGATGCAGCGGCACTTGGTTATAGCCTGCGCCGCTTCAGCCCTGGAGCGCGCCAACTTATAGATGAGCTTTTGTCCCTCAAACGATTCCAACTTGATGTATAGCGGTTGCAAGTGGTCTCGTCTGACCCTGGCTACGGCTCTCCTAGTGGCGCGTTCGTTATTAACGTTTATTATTATTCGTTCGCTTTTGTAATTGTCGCAGTCTTCGGGAGATTTGGACGCTTGCCACTTTCTAAAGAGGGCTTTCTTCACCCTGATCTCCTTCTGGACTGTGTCGTTCAACCACCAGGTGTCCTTGTCACACTTGCGTCCACCCTTGGGCGTGCCGAGCACTGCCTTCCCCGCCTCAAGATTAACTGCCTGAATCTTGTCCCAGCAATCTTGCATGGGTTCGTCTACAGCATTAGCGCACTTATAGCATATTATAACGCACTTATATATATATATTAGCGCACCGATAGCTGAGACGAAACTCTGGGACTTGGCTTCATCAAGCAGCCACCACTTGGTTCTGCGTTGGCCGCGCTCAACACGTTTACCTTTGGGTTTTACGCGGAGGGCCATAACAAGGACACGGTGTTGCGTAGTGAGACTCTCTCCGGGTATAAGCGGAGGTTATAACCTTACCTATTATACATTTCATAGGAAATAAAAAAATATTTAACTTGTTTTACGTTGACAAACATTCTATTTTTACGCTATAGTTCAGATATAAAATGCCAATAAATATATTTTATTGTATTTTATATTTTCGATTACGTGTATTCATGATAAATCATCTAGAGCTAAAACCCATTAATTCATTTATACTGATTTTAATTTTCGATTTTTTTGTTTAGTATTGAATTACTTCTCGTGTTAAAATCCGTTACACAAAATTATGTGCTTTTATCTTTCGTATTAGTGTGATTGACGTGGTTATCCTTAAGATTTCAATACCAATAAATACATTTTATCGGGTTCTCTCGTAAAACAGAATTTGAAATGTTTAAGTATAACTAGCTTTAGAGTATTTTCAACTAAAATTATTATTTAGTAATGCACTTACTGGGTTATTTGGTTAGTACATTACTATGTTACACTCTAAAATAGGGTTATCTGGAAACATCACTAGGAAGAGCAAAAAATTCTGATTCTAGTGGGCTAATAAAACTAATTTCGCTTTTTTTTCACTTATCGGGTTTTAACACCCAACCCTCGATATAGTGTAATCGTCTAGCACCTCAGCAGAGTAGACCAGTGGTAAGCAAATTTTTTTACTGGGAGTCTAGAAAGTTGAAGAAATTTCAGATGAGGGCCAGAATTATCACGAATACACCGACTTGAACCGAATAAAACGCACGCCGTCTGTGCGTCGTTAGTTGCCTGAGGTGAGATTGGTTAAGACACCCATCACCCCCAACCCCGCGGTCATGTAGGACGGAGGTACTTCTGCGACTCCCGAGGTCCGAGTAGCCTCCGCTCGTCGCGGGCTGTGCGGTTGACGAATCTCCTTCGTTCCCGTTTCGCCGTCTCCCTCACACGATGTCTTGCCACCTTCAGAGGAAAATAAGAATATAAACGGGAAAATAAATTCACGCGATTTTGGTATAGGTCCATACATACTTATACCTTTGATTTGATCATGGAACGCGATAGTTTAAAAGTCAAGAATATGTATTCAATGAGAGTGTCTTTCTCTGTTCCTATAGGCTTATTCTTGCCAGGAAGTTAGGT
Source organism: Eilema sororculum (assembly GCA_914829495.1). Lineage (NCBI taxonomy): Eukaryota > Metazoa > Arthropoda > Insecta > Lepidoptera > Erebidae > Eilema > Eilema sororculum. The sequence goes on along the minus strand of OU618552.1, from coordinate 6,445,281 downwards.
AGGTCCCAATCGCCTAAACAATTTCGTGAACAAGACACTTAGTTGAATTGTTTTTAAGTCGTCTCAGGTTAATGTTGATTGAAGGCTAATTCCCGTAATTAAATATAGTCGTCCTGAATCCACAAAAGTGTACCTACTTAATTACAATGATCCTACCGTCACTGCTAACGAAATGTATGTCACACTAATTTCTGTCCGCTGCTTCTCCACAATTTGACATTACCAAACACACATTCACATAGCATTCTGTAGGTACATAATTAATTGCACGGTATGTTATTAATACTTATCTTATTTAATAAGCCGCGAGGTTCCCAGCAGAGTAGATTTTGGTCCACCCCATCTCTTCCCATGCGATGTCGTGCAAGGCGAATACGGGTTAGGCTGTTTAACATCAGACAGATAGGCTTGAGTCAACAATAGTGCCCGGAATGCGGCAATAGGCTCACCTTCTATTACTTGGGACCGAATCCAGTGATTGGTGAAATGAGGGTGTTAATTCACTTCTGCCTAACCCTCCCGGAATAAAGGCGTGATTGTATGTATGTATGTTATTTTAATAATTAATTTTCAATTTTTTTTTACCTTCTACTGTCCCGATAAGTCAATTAACCACAGTCTGAATGTAGAGAATTTGTTGCTAATAAGTCTTCAACATTGACAGCCAATAAGTCTTCAAATTATAGGCTTAGAAGCCGCGTGATAAATACTAGTCTCAACAACTTGGATTATGCTCTAAGTAGGTTGCGGTAGTACTGGGCGGAAATTCATTGCAGAATAATCATTGGAAATCATATCGATAGTAATAACAGGATTGACGTTGAATTTCGATTCCAACGACCAGCATATGATACTACGAACTCCCACAGTCACTAAGGACAATGCTTACCAGAGTTACCAGAAGGGGAGGTACCTTTCTTTTACTTTTTTTCGTATGGAAATAACTTCGGATAGTCTCCCATCGCAATGGCACTTGACAAATACCTGGCTGTGACGCCCCTGCCGGGTCCAGGTAGGCGGGGTAGACCCAAGAAGTGCTGGTTTGTCGTTGGGGAGTCGTCTCTCTAACCATGGACGCCCAAGATCGTGCGAAGTGGAGGAAAAAGAGCTGGAAGGCGAACTCTTAACTCCGAAGGCATCTTGGCCTCGGATGCAATCAGGATAACGACTAAATGAAGATGATGAGCCTCCCGCCGCCCGACGGAAGTAGTTATGTCTGACTCGAATCGACTAAAACCGCACGCCGTCTCGGTTATCCTCGACAACCAATGCCATGGAACAAAGAAAACGAAACATACTGTCTATACCTAGTTTATCTACTTAGAACTGCTATTCTTCAACTAGTTTTGTTTTGGTCGATGACGATGCTGTTATCGTACACGGTAATCGCTATCGATATCGCTGCGGTTCCCTTATCGGCCAATGCTAAAGATGTCCACTGAATAGACCATGCTGTAATTGGATGACGTGATTCCTTTGCGTATTCGATTTTTTTTCTTTGCGAATTCCAATATTCGTCCGGTCGAGATATTAATGGCTGCCACGAGTTCATAATTTGTTTTTTGATTAATAGAGTTTGTCTGGTATGCTCGGGGCTAATAAAATTAACGTATGAGACTCAGAAGGCAGTATCTTAAAAGCTGCAATCTAAAGGAGTCGTCACTTGAGCGCGGTCACACTATTGTTTCTTGTATTGCTTTTTTTTTCACAACTAAGTACTAACTGGCAGGTTGTCTCAACTATTCGAAAACATTCTAACTGCGTTCTAGATTCAAACAGCCCGCCAACAAAGGCCGTCACATAACGAAGAATTTTCATGCATGACACTACATAGAAGGACACTAAAGGGCATGCCTTTGTAATGAGATCCTAACTACCTGTCCAGAGATACACGAAATTGTTATATCGGATGTTTAAAGAATTTTGACCATTTCATGACTGTATCGTGGATATTGATCCTGTTCCTGTGATACAGAAATCGAATGCACGAGATTTCTGCACCCTGTGTCAAATCACAATCAGGTTCGTTTGCCATTTTGTTAGCCCTTTGAGGAACATCCATCCATATATCCATACTACATCCATAATTTCATCCCAACAATTTTTCTCATAATATAAGTCGGATTATTATCTATACTTCTATATCTATACTAATATTATAAATGCGATTCTGTCTGTATGTTACGCTTTCACGCCTAAACCACTGAACCGATTTTGATGAAATTTGGTATAGGGGTAGATTAGACCTTGAGAAAGGACAGGTTATGTTTGGTCGCGATAGCCGACATCGACGCAGGCAGAGCCGCGGGCAAAAGCTTCAATTCATTTCTCTCTTCCTATCTCTTTTCACATTCTCCTTCTGTTATTTTGCCTCCACTTCTCTCATGAATAACATCTCTAAAATAACATGGGTTCTCAGACAAAGATAACTTCTCACCGTTAGCCAAACCAAATAATAAACGTAACTTCTAAATCAGAAGCTTCAATAAATGTAATGTATACCACAGTACCGCATGCCAATGTGTAGTTTATGTTCGGTACAATACGACTTTCTCTAAGGCAATGACATGAGTATTACTATTGGTTCGCGATCACTGCGCTCACAAAAACGCTGTGCGAAAGTGGATCGCGACTCGCGACGTTCTAATCCTACTGACACGTGTAGTGTACGTTACAACATTTATGCACCAGTCCAGGGTAATGTTTTTGCACATGTGATAATAAGAAATAAACAATTTGTATGATACTGCTAAGGAGTAGCCCAGGGCACAGAATCTGGAGGGCTATAACCTAGGAACCTAGAAAATGACTTAGCATCTCTGCTAAGTCATTTTCTAGGTTCCTAGGTTATAGCCCTATATAGGTTATAACCTTAATGGGTCAGGTGGAAGCATTAATGGGTCTCCCCATTAATGCTTCCACCTGACCCATTAAGGTTTGAAAACCTCACAAAAACATGGGTTTGGTTTCGACAAATCGTATCGACATGTCTGTTGAAAAAAACTTGATAGGTATCACGTTTACCAAAATGTTACTGTATCGGGCCCCATGAGAGTTATTGGTTAGTGGTCTAACGCTGGCCTCTCAATGACAAAACGAAAAATAATAGTCCTAGCCACAGCATGTGTTCGTGTGTACTCGTATGTAAAGCAGTACGTTACACCTTTTACGTATCTGGGGCATTATTCTGCTTGGAAACGTGTCTAATCGCAGTCGTGAGGTAGATAGCTAGCTTTCATTGGTTAACGTATGTCCTACACAGAACTAAACCACATAAAATGTATCAGCTGATACGAAATGTTTGTATAAGAACCACAAGTACCACAGTTTGTTCTAGATACCTTTGGAACAATTGGAACAACTCTTTGAACTACGGGCATGAAAAAGTGTCCGTGGAACACCTAGATGATCCACTAGGTATTCCACAGGTCCAGAAGCACCATAAGAACTGGTGTTTTCGTTTTCAATACACGAATATTTTTGCTGGTTTCAACTCGGATGTTATTCCTTTTTCTACCAATAGCAAAAAAAACCACTCGCAACGTGGTTTTCAAAGCTGAGATCTGGTAAACTCAGCCTTTTTTAGAAAAGGTCATAGAGGCGACAATACACGAGTGACCTTCGATTTTGCGTGGTTTTAGGGTGCCGGTATCCGCTATCCTACAATGGGCTATTGTTAGATCACACTTATTGAGGTCAAGGTTGAAATTGAAAGGGTTTTCATTGATGTACCTACACGTTTAGCGTTGTTTCCGATTTCATCAAAGGCTTTCACCTCAAAGCTCGTGGCCCGATGAGTACTTCTCCTCCTTTTAATTTGACTTATGTTATTAGTTACCCTAGAAGGAAAGTCTGTACCAGGGAGGCCCTGGTGCTGGCTCCGTCATTCAGCAGATGTACCGGTTTGCCAGTGAGGCTGGCTTTACTACTTCCTACTTAGGTTATGCAATCAATCATTTAGCCTATCGCAGTCCATTGCTGGACATAAGTCTCTCCCAATATTGGGAGGTTTTGACCTACAGTTTCCACGCTGGCCAGACACTGGGTTGGAACAGGAGTTTATTTTGAGTTCTCCTTCTCTCGCGGTGATATCGTCCGCTTATTTTTTCGTTAGTCAACTCTTACAGCACCCTACGGATAAGATGGGGTGATGTTATATTATTTCTCCATCACCACAATTAATAGGTATTATTATATTCAGATAATTAACCAGAAATGATTAAGGTCTTGTTTTACACATCTGTAAAAATAGAATGCGCATGAGTCTCACAAACTGTAACGGAAATGTTACACATGTCCTCGTTCTTAATTCATAAGTAGAGACGAGACTAAAATACGTTTGTTAGTTCGCTGCTATACCAATTAAGCATAAGGCCTTTGTGATAAGCCGTAATCGCTTTGCAAACTCCCAAGTTACTGATGATGAGTATACACATTTAGACTTACCCAGTTGCTTTAAGGAGGATCAACAGTATAAATAGTCGTTCTATGACCTTGATACAGGGTGTGTGGTACACGACAATAATCAGGGTCCCACGTTAAGCTCACCTGCTGATAAAGCGTAAGTTTTTTGGCCCAAACATACGGCAGACGGTATAGGCGCTGCTGTAATAATCAAAATAAAAGCGGACCGTTCAGATGAGGAGGAAGGTAGAGAATTGGAGGTTAGACAGCTATCTATAACTAAAAGTAATTAAACAAACAAACAAATCTAAAACGAGATAAATATAGAAATGTATTGGCGCTAGTGCAATCAACTTGATGACAAGAAAACATTGGAAAGTCACGCTGGCTATTGGATTAAAATTGATGACGAATGATTGGCAACCGGCCAGCGTTCGCGAACACTTCCTAATAACTTCACTCAGTCTCTATGGACTTTCCATAACAGATAATATATAAAAATATACTAGCTGTATGCTTAATATAATAAAAATATTAATCAAACTGTCGCGGTGTATTCCCATCGTTTATTTTACATATGTTTATATACTCTCAAGGTTTTTCCAAAAAAATATGAGCCTGACACTGGCAGTCGAAATTCATTTATCGCGTGATGTTTTTTCATCTGGCTTCAATCAATCCTGGTTGCATTTTGGAGGCAAACTTGCGATTTGGAGCACGGAATCTACTGGCTGGCTCTGCTTTGATTGTTTTGTTATACCAGAACCTTATCTGCAACAGATGTACTGGCTTGCAAATGAGATTAGCTTCCGCCTTGAAGATATTAGTAGAGCTCGTATACATATTTAGCCAGAAAGCATATTAGCAAGACATTTCCCTTCTTAATAAATTCTCAAACCAAACCAGTTGAATGCCCTTGTCCTTCCACATCGATTGTTAATTTCGACTTCATACTCTCGAAACTCGAGAGTCGCCCTCATTAAGTTTTTCTGCTATTTCTTTTATCTGAAGCCATTCTCGTTATTATTTACGACGCTTACAGCACTGGTCGGGTCTCAGAATTTAAGCAAGGCCTTTTAGTGTGACGTAATTTACTTACTGCGTGCTAAACCCAATATTTAAAGGTAACTTAATTAGATTTGACGTTTGATTCAATGCTTAAAGTGGTTTATCGTTATCTTTGTCTTACCTTCGATAGAATAAGAGATAGGGATACATTTGAATTATGTCAGAGGGAGCTAAGTTTTTGTACTGAGTGAATTGATACCGATATAATTACTCATGGTTAGTTTATTGGTATGAATAACAATGAGGTACTTACAGAAATGTATGTACGTATAAATAAATTGTTCTAGTTTTTGTGCACTAAATCATTCGTCATTTGCTACACGAGACTCTCGAGTGTCGACTAACGCTAGTAGCAAATGACTAACCCCTGGGACAGGGCTAAGTATTAACAGAAATAGGTAACAGTAGGTAGGGCTATTCTCTTTTCTATTCTAGTAATTGTCAGCACAGATTACCTAATAGTTGATGATTGGAAGGGACTAAAGCACTCCAAAATGCGATTCGATGGTGTCAGATGTAGTTGTGCGAGGGATATGTCGATGACAACCTCACCTTCGGCCTAGCACTGCGACCCAGAGACGGCGTGCGGTTGTAGTCGGTTCGAGTCTGACATAACTTCCCCCTCCGGCTCCGGCGGGGGAGGTATCCGTGGGGATTTCCGCATTTTTTTTTAATATAGGACACGTCAATTTGACTTCACCTCGCCTGATGTTAAGCTAAAGGCAAAGTCTCGGAAAGAGGGTCACCATCGGAAACATGTACCATGTTAACAGTGGTGGCACTAAGCTTGACGGCCTCGTTAGATGCCTTTTCACGCCCCGCTTAAAGGACCCGGGACTGTAGGAAGAAGGAAACACGTGAGCTGGCAGGGAGTTCCAGGTCTTAATGAGTCTAAATGAGTTGCTGAAACGCTTGGTTTTAGCTCGTATACTCTGCACCGTATATGGATGGCATGGCATGGAAAAAAAGAGTGTCAGATGTAGTTCAATTCCTTTTGATGTTAAAACGTATTTATATTTGAACTTTACACAAAGTTTTCCATCAAGGCTAATGGAAAATATATTCAAAGTAAAACAAAAAGGTAAAGAAATGAAGATCAACAAACAACGAAGCGACCTAAAAATAAAAAGTTATTTTTACTGTCCTCAAATTGCTTGTTTGTAGATGTTAAAAATATCTTATTTGCGTAGGAGTAGCTACTTGTATACAAAAGGAATAAAAATATTGTCACACAATGTGCTTGCCTTCGGGAGAAAATTTTCCGTTCCCATCCCCATTTAGTACAATGACGTCATAAGACATTTTAACATGGGAATATCAATATCATCTGTGGTGCATTAATATGCTAGCAGTGTGCGACGACATAGATGTAATATACACACCCTGTTTATTGTTTGACTTGTTTATGAATTCATATTCAATGTCATCCTCATTTATGTTTTCACTGTCACTTCATTAAAAACGTGACGTATTCATTTGACATCATGGAGGACAAATTTATCCTGGTTGTGAATGATGTTGTTTTTTTTTTAATATAGTATTGTCAGAAGAGTGGTAAATAAGACTTTACATGGCGACCACAAATTAAGAAAATCTACCACTGACATAACCAATAATGTAATATCTTTCACACTGTGTTTTATGGGAATTGTTGGATATGCAGTGTTGGTTCCCAGTGGAATAGAATGATGACCACCCCAGCTCTTCCTGTGGGTGTGGTAAAATGCGACTAAAGGCTGTTTTCCATCCAGTAAACATACAGCCCAACCAAAGACAAAGGGCCCACAAGACAGCAATAAGCTTGCCTCCTTTTACGTCGTTGGGACCGAAAATCATAATTGGCGAAACGTGGGTGCTAACACACCTCTGTCTACACCTTCAAGGATTTACAGGTGTGAGTATAAATGTATATGTATGGGAGCGCCTTATTTCATAGAAAGAAATTTCATAGAATTTCATTTTACAGAAAATGTTTCATATAATATTTGGTTCTTATATTTTTATTTCGAATATTATTGTTTCAAAGACAATTTACCACAATGAATCACTTTTCACAGAAACACAATTTAATGAATTTTTTTTCACATATTTTTGTTTAACATACTTATCAAACTGTAGAATTATTATTTAAGGAATCTTAAAAACAACCACTAACCACCATCTATTTCAAACAGTAAAATTTAGATACATTTTTTTTTCCCGATTGTTTGTAGTAATTTAATTAGATAATACCCCGATGGTTATTTTTTTTAAACCACCCAGAAAATATCTTTGCGCAAATAAGTTTTATATGAAATAACCAATATAAAAAAGAAGAATATTTGATTTGTTATTCTATGAAATGATTATTCTAACATTAAAATTTATGTGAAACAAAAGTCAATGATTTAAAAATCTTTAAAGTAAGTATTATGTATATCGATTATTCTATGAAACGAAATTATGCGAAACATTTTCTGTAAAACGAAATTATATGAAACTTTTGTCTATAAAACAACGCACACCCGTAGGTATATGTATGTATGCTAGACATAGGTCTCTCCCAATGTACGCCATTGCTTCCCAATCTCCGTCTTCCGCATCCAGTCTATCCCCAACACGTTTTTTCAAGTCGTCAGTCCTTCTGATTAGTGGCGTCCTACCTTTCGTTTGCCTTCTTACTTTGCCTTCCAGTTTAAGATTCATTTGCTGCCACTTCAACTTGCTTATTCTGCAAACTATAGTTATCGAACTATTACATAAATATTACATACACATTGTAATAAAACTATTTTTAATGGAATCTACCACGATTTATAGTTTTTTTAATACTATAAATATATACGTATCCGCTCTCCGCTCAGCACTGTGTTCTACGAAGCTCATTCATCGGAACATTCGGAACCACTCATAGATTTGAACATATCATTCTTACTGTATAATTAATTTTAATTACAACGATGAATATGCTACAACAAAATTAATTAAGAATAACACCAACCTTGCAACTTGCAACAAATATGGCGCGCTGCAATTTATGTTTTGCTGTATGCCGTATCAAGGAGTGACGAAACGTGCGCGCAAAATAAATATAGTAAACACCTTGAAAAATCGAATTATATTACAGTAAACATTAACCTCTGTCTTTAATTTATTGTTTTCTCATAAATTACCATATACCTGGTGTAAGGGGAACGCTCCCGAAGCCGAAAATCCCTATTAGTACTCCAGGTAGGTAGGTACTCCAGTACATAACACATTGGCATAAAAATAAAATCGACTTGGACAATTTTTTTTTTTAATTTTTCTTTTTTTTTTGCATTATTTACTCTCCATCGCGTTAGTAAAGCTAAATGAACCTTAAATTTCATAAAAAGAACATCACTACAAAAAAAAAACAACTAGCGCCAAGCGCGTGCTTTTTTCTTATGGTAGACAAAGGTGCATTGACACCCAATTATCGCCAACTATGATTTTCGGTCCCACAAAAAATAGGGGTCGAACCTATTGCCATCAAGTAGGGACCATATTAGCCAAACCGATAGGAGATGAGAGAAAGTTGGAGTGGTTGTGAACAACGCTGTATAACAGAGCAGGGGACGAGTGGGAAGTATTTGAGGGGCGAGTGGGCGCGTTGTGCGAACTTTAGGGGCTCAATGGGTTTAGTGAAGTGATATTTTTAGCGCATCGCTATCACATACACTATTTAATTTCCAGCACTGGTCATAAAAACATTATAGTTGAGTCGTGACCGATTTAGCCTTTAGTTTTAAATCATTCTAGGTAAGTTTCATTGCCTTAAGAAATCTGTCACTAGTCGGCCTTTGAATACAAAAACTATTTTTTAATGTTGTTTTATTAGGTAATTCCTAGATAGTTTACATAATAATTATTATGTAAAGTAAAGATAATAAGTACATACAGTAATAGACGATTTTTTTGTTACTTCTTGAAAACAGAAAATTAATTTTGGATAATTTCTTCATGAGTTTCTCTTATAAAATCATCATTTTCAAACTGAAGGAACCAATGATTTCTGTGATACAAAATTAGAAGGTAACGAACTAAAGTACTGTGATTTACCTTTTTATAGATGTTTTTTTTATTTCAAATAAAAAATTATTAACCAATAAATGATTTATTATTTCTGTTCCTGACTGTACCTACTGGCAAAAACGATTTAGGTAGAGACGGTAACGGGTTGAATCGCAACGGGTGGAAACGGGAACGGGTGGAAACGCCACTCACCCTTAGCGACTGGTTGTACCATAAAATATCCTTCTATCACGATACTAGTTCCCATGAAAGATTAAAAATCCTTGTATCTACCTACTGCGTCTACTTATGCGAAACTTTAATTGGTTTTTAATCAATATCGAGGACCACTGAATGGATTTGGATGGAATTTTGACACATGGTTTCATTATAGGTAGTCTGATTTAGTATAAATTTAGATTTCAGCGATTTCTTTTCATTTAATTTACCATGTTTGTTAGAGAGATTTGATCCTTATGATTACCACTGTCGATTGAAGCCATAAAAATACAGGATGTAATTTTTTCGGCTCTAGTCGGTTCGATTACCGGGTGTGTCAAGCGAGTTTTCGAAAATCCTTGAATGCAGTTTTGTGTCTTTTTAAAAATAAAGGAATGTTTCCTTTGAGTGAAATTATCTATCTCCAGTATTTCGTCCAGGAGGCATGAAAATCTCTTTTTGATCATATTTCCTAAAAAGCAAATTGCCACCAAGAAAGAGTGACTAATTCTTAATTCGCCTATTAAGCAATCCACTCTGGGATACCATAGGCTACTTCTTTCTGCCGGTATTAACCTTTTAGTCTGAAGTTTTAATTTTTTCAGGAATGGGATCAGGATTATTCAGGACATCACGCAGGTGGTTTTGAAGGCAAAACTAGTCAGGAAATATAGTATTGCTCAATTTGTGTCATAAACGTATTTCAGATTTCATCTAGACCTGGCCTCTACACTTCCTTTTAAATAGTGTTATTGTATTTTTTATGCGGAAGCTTTGCAGCTTGTTTCCTTGTTTTGACGCGGAGCGAATACAAACATGAGTCATAGACACTCGTAGTGTTGTTCTTATCAATATTGTGGAATGTAGCGTTAGAATTGATAAAACTTGATAAATCTATTTGAAGCGGTTAACGTTGAACGCCACACAGTATGCTCACCTACCTACGTTTAAACCTACGCTTTACCAACTTCAAAAAAGGAGGTGATCACCAATCTGAATATTTTTTATTTATATTCACGACATGGCAAAGTGCTCGTGTGACGGCAAAATGTTCGATCCCTAGTAAGTTCACGAGACCGGGGGTTCACGATTTCATTTTCAGTTACTTTGCTAAAAGCAAGCATTTACCTAGGACCTCTTTTTTTTTTTCGTGCGGTAATCCCCTCGGATTCCGACTCCTCCCCTTCCGGCTCCGGCAGGGGGGGTCCCCTGCCGGAGCCGGAAGGGGAGGTTATGTCGGACTCGAACCGACTAAAACCGCACGCCGACTGTGGGTCTTGGTGCTAGGCCGGAGGTGAGGTTGTCATAGACATATCCCTCGCACCCCGGCTGACCCAGGTCCATCCCTTACGGTCTGGCCCTCCTCAGGAGGGGGGACAACGGTGTCCCCAACTCGCCCCCGTTCAGCGCGCTGCCGCCGTGGCCTGCTTCTGCTGGGGTGACAGGCGGTTCCACCCGTCACCCCCAGGCCCGCGCTCATGGGGGACGGAGGTCAGTCAGTGCCCTCCGACGCCCGAGTTGCCTGCGCGCGCGGGCGGCGCGAGCGTTTACCTACCTCATGCGTGATTGATCCTACTAATATTATAAACGTGAAAGTTTAGAAGTATGGATAGATCGATGAATGTTTGTTACTCTTTCACGTGTAAACGACTGGAGCGGTTTTTATAAAATTTGGTATGGAGTTAGCTGACACCCTGGCTATGTTTGGTCGCAATAACCGACATCCACGCGGGCGGAGCGCGGGCTAGTCATATATAAATCTTTGTAAGATCTGATGATGATGATACACCTACTTAACTCTTAAATTTCTATAGGTATTTAAATTTTTCTGACCATTGATATACTAAAAAACCCATTGATATACTAAAAGGGTTTTTTGTACATCAATGTTTCTTACATACAATTTTTCAATCAATTGACCAATTTCTGTATTTCATTTTTGTATCTATCTATTTTTATTATTATATTTTTTACTGCAATATAACATGAGTGCATGCGTTGATAGTTACTTATTGTATTTCAAATTGTGTACCTAGTATATAAGTTTAAATTGTTCAAACACAATGTAAATTGTTAATGAAAATAAATCAAATCAAATAACATTTACTCACACATTTCTTCATTTAGGGATAGGCAGATGCTATACCTCACCTTCTGCAAATAAAAGCTCATAAACTCACTAGTGAGGTATGCCCCTTTTTTAAAGGTCACGCTTGCAGTTAGCTCAGAGAGATATAATGTGGCACTAGTAGAGAAAAGAAAAAGAAAAAAGCTGAGCTAGTCTTAGCATCGCCGCCGTCGCAATCTTTTTAAAATGTCAGTAGGTAAGTTGTAGTCTTTATGGCGTAATGTGACCGTTGACCTTCAAGCTTCACTATACTGGTGAGAGAAAAGACAGTAGAGTATGTTATTTGAATTAATTTTTTATAGCATTTTATTATGCTAACTTTTAAGTTCGAAAAACATCGGACAAAATGAAATGCTCAAGTGAGACTTGAACTCACGACCTTTCCCTTACAGGGGGAATGCTCTTCCAACTGAGCTATTGAGCCACACCTGAATCATTTCATATTTTCCTTCTCTTTATATCCGTCTTTATTTTTTTAACTTTTCCACATTAGATGCTTTTCACCCTCTCGGAATTTTTTGGAATATTAAAAGCTAAAATATTTCTTTGTGTTGCAGTGAGAACTTTTTTAGACACGCTTGACTTAGGGGGTAAGCTGGTGAACGCGAACGGTTCTATAAAAATTCTGCGGTAGCCTAGTGGTATGGGTAATGGACTGCTGAGACGAGGTCTCGGGTTCGACCCCAGGTTTACCATGGCACACACCAATAACTTTTCGATGCTTTTCGAAGTTATGTATGTATTTATCGCAGGTTTATAAGTGCCCGGTTGATGGCAATAGGCTCGCCACCTACACATTACATTGGGACCTAAACATAAACTGGCGAAATGTGGGTGCTAGCACCTCTGCCTACCCCTTCGGGGAATACAGGCGTGAGTTTATGTTATATTATGTTATGTATGTTATATAATGTTCGCTCAAACATGTATTGGTCGGGCCATATATTATCTTGGACCTAAATCGCGAGACAAACGGCCCTGGCGCGTGCGTATTGTTTTGTAATAAACTAAGCTTTCTGAATTTGAGCTCGTCCACCGCAGCTATCTTTAAAGTACATCAAAGAAACGTGTAGGTACTGCGCGTATACACCACATTTTAGGTCCAGGATTAGAGATACATGGCCTCGGATGCAGTCTTAGTGAAGATGATGATGATCCAAGATATATATTGCCCGAGCAATACTAAGTACCTACTAATTGCCGGCTACTTTTGATCATGTAGCTACAAGAGCTGACTCACGCAATGATACTACGTATATTTACTCCTCGACATATATGTTTACATTTACCGTTATCACGTGTTTTATAGTGGTATTATCAGGCTATTTCTTTAATTCAAGAACAACATCATGCTCACCTTCTGTGGTCACTTACCGAGGTTTCTTATCTCTATATGGATGTTTGTATGTGTGCAAATAAATAGAATTTAAGTGTTCGTTTGTTATGTTAAAATATCAGTAATTATTCATTGTTTCCAACAGTTCGTAAGAATGTTGGTAGATGGCTGCACCGTCGCCCTTATAGACGGATATAAAGAGAAGGAAAATTTGGAATGATTCAAGTGGTGCTCAATAGCTCAGTTGGCAGAGCAGTCGCCCTGTAAGCGAAAGGTCGTGAGTTCGAGTCTCACTTGAGCATTTCATTTTTTCCAATGTTTTTCGAACTTAACAGTTAGCATAATAAATGCTATAAAAAATTCATTCAAATATCAGTAATTAATTATGTATGAATATACAGAACAAAAATGCATTTTTTGTTTCTGCTAGTTCCATTTCGTATCGAAAGTGGCTGGGCCGTATTTCAATATGGACAGTATTTAGTTTACGCTAGTAACTCTACCATAGCACCAGGCAATGAGCTACATTTACAATGAGCAGGAGTACTGACCTGCTAGTCGGTACTCCTGCTGATTAACTAACAAGGCTCAAGCTCAGACTTTTCTCTTGGGGATGATGAGTCAAACGGTTATATCTTGCTATCCCTCTTCCTCCGAACAAACATGTATGCCGTGGTATCATCATCAGCCCGCGGCAGTCCACTGCTGGACATAGGCCTCTCCCATGACACGCCACTTAGCCCGGTCTTCGGCTGTCCTCCACTCCCCACCAGCCACTCTGCGTATATCGTCGCTCCATCTAGTCGCAGGACGCCCCACACTACGTTTGCCGGTTCGCGGTCTCCAAGGACTCGTTTACCCCAACGGTTATCGGTCCTACGGCAGATATGGCCAGCCCACTGCCACGTCAACTTGCTAATTCGTTGAGCTTTGTCAATAACTTTAGTTCGAATTACTTCGTTCCGGATTCGATCCCTCAAAGATGGTATATATTATGCATATTAGAGAATTGCATTCCTTCACGGTCCAGGGCGACAAGGCTAGCTAGGCTATTCCGCGTACGTCACTGGTATACAGGGTGGGATTTGAACCAACAAGTTCAATGTCTTAAGCTGACATAATGAATACATAATAGTATTCCGTATTACAAGTTTCACTTCAGGACAATGGGTGCTTAAATAAAAAGTTACTTTCGCTATCACGTAATTGCAATTTAGTTCGCACAACAATATTAAAATTAAAATATTTAATTAAGTATGTTTGCTTACAAGATCTTTTGCTTTGACCGCTACGGAATCGACCGATCGAATCAAGGTTATCAATTCATGAGAGCATATTATGGCATTTATATTTAATATTTGATTTTTTTATTTACTTTTGCTTCGCCCGCGTGTATGTCGGTTATCGCGACCAAACATAGCCTATGTCCTTTCTCAAGGTCTAATCTACCCTTATACCAAATTTCATCAAAATCCGTTCAGTGGTTTAGGCGTGAAAGCGTAACATACAGACAGACAGAGTTACTTCCGCATTTATAATATTAGTATGGGTAATTAATTATGCAACTGAATATCGCTTATTCTACTTTTATGGCTTTCCCGAGTTATTTTCGTTGAATACCAGTTTCATATTTTTTGCGTTGGATCCCACTAAATATTATTAGATATGTATTACCGTTGAATCCCAAATTTGAAAAAAGTAAGAGAATTACATTTAACCCGGGACCCCTCGATCGTAACATCGACTCCTTGACCACTAAGCTATTGAAACTAGTCGCTAAGACCAGCGGTTTAGGGAGTGCATCTGTGTGTGCAGCGTGTGTTTCTGGACCAGTCAGTCAAATCAGTACTTTGAGTTCTATTTAATAGGTGCCTTTATAGATAAATAACGCCACAATACAGGTTTTATTATTTTAATTTTAAATTCTACAGCAACTTTTTATAGTAGTAGTCATAGCAATCTCCTACTTAGCTTAGTTAAATCCACAAACATTAACTACACAGTGCGCAATTAATAAGAATACGCATTAATTACGTATGCTTTGAAGGACACTTGAAAGACCTCACCAATGTCCCTTGAGAAGGTCAACAGTACCGCAATATGATCGTTCTTACATATACCTACCCTTATGACAGCTGTTCAAATTACTTATTAAGGCACGTACAGTAGGCGTCATAAATATCTTCACAACGAGGTCTCAAAATGATCTTAAAACTCTCGTATTAAGAGCAAACCAAACTGTTTTATTGATTTATATGGTATTTGCAAGCGTCGGTAGCTTAGTGGTTAAGGAGTCGGCCTTACGATCGAGAGGTCCCGGGTACGAATCCTGGTCATTACACTACCGGCGTGAACGCACTCTTAACACAAGCAATTAAGCTTAGCTGGAGGGGTTATAGGAAATATTAGTAACTTCGGTTATAATATTCTTAAAAAAAAAGTCCGAACTGAAGGTGTGTTCCAAATATCAGAACATTCAGTTAACTGGAAGGTGATAAAGAAACTGAATTAAGATCATTTTGAACACTTTGTTCGGCAACATCTTTCTGATGCTGACTGTACTTCAATTCCCCGATTTAACATTTAGTTAGAGTATAAAATTGCATAAATTAATAACAATTTAGATAAGACGGATAAACTTTTTTTTGTTGGTTTCTGTCAGATTGTGCGAAATATAAATAAGAATTTAAATTAATTGATAAAAACCACATTACATTATATGTACAGATTCTAAAAAAAACAATATTATCAGTGAATTATTTTGCATATTTTTTAAATTAAAAGTAAACTCTGTGTTGAATTCTGTGGTACTACATTTTAGATTAACTCTGATTATGCACTACCTAGTGCAGTAATTGTCATTGGTTATTATTATTTGCGCATAAGTATTTTTTTGTTATTTGTGTATAGGCAGAGAAGTATTTGGGCCACCCCATAGGGCTGTTTAATATCAGACAGATATTATATAATACAGCCCATACTCAGCCTCAGCCTCAGATATAGGCTCGAGTCAACAATAGTGCCTGGAATATTATGGGTACATGGGACTACATGGGACCGACTACAATAATTGGTAAAATATAGGTGTTAAAGGTCGAAGACCTCTCCTTAAGTCTAGCAAGGATATCTTCTACCCACTTCGCTGGGCACACATTCAGCCGATATGGCCGATATGGGTGATCATGATCAAATATAGATATTTCTGTATTACGTTATCATTAGTCACAAATATATTCTTATTTGTTTATCATTTATATCTCGTAATAACTACTAATCTACGATTACGTTCCGTGTTATTCCATCGAAAAATACACCTAGAATAAATCATCATCGAATACATATCGAAAAAAGAATCCTCTCGGGCGGGACTCGAACCGGCGATCTTTCCCTTACAGGGAGAATGCCTTGACCGACTCGACTACCGAGACACGCCCGATGTGATTCAAATTTACCTTCTATTTTTATCCGTCTTAAAGGCCTGTAAGGGAAACATCGCGGGTTCGAATCCCGCCCGAGAGGATTGATTTTTCCCTTCGTATTCGATTTGTATAGTTAGCATACTAATGCTGTAAAATTCATTCAAGTAAATCATCATCGAATTTTAGGGATTTTCTTCGAGTCAATGGCTAGATTTGGCATATTTTTTTTTTTCGACCAAGAACTTGGCCCCAGCTACAGTGTCTTCTGTTGCTCTACAAATGTCATCGGTAGTTCAGGTGAAGGGGCACAATAAGCAGTAGAGAAAATGTGGCATGGACTGGGTTTGGACCCCACAATCATTAGGGAATTTTAGGGATGATCCCGTTACATCCGATCCGAGAGTACTTCACTTCATAGCCTGGTGTTCACCTTTCATTTTATTATTTCATTTTTTTTTCCTTTTTTATATTCGGCGTATTTGCCATTCACGAAAGGAAGGCCTGCGCTTTGGCAGGTGTGCGTGCCGGCTAGCAGGTGAGCTTGGCTTGAACCCCGAAGATGTTAATAAAATCCATCAGAACAAGTATCTTCATAATCGAAAACTTCATTATATACTCCCCACTATATAGTAAACGAAAGCATAACCCCAATCCGGTAAATTCCAATAATATTTCGATAGAATACTAAACAAAATCGTTCCATATATTTGTTTTAGAAACATACGTATCACGTTTTGTTTTGACGAGGCATAAGTACAACATACAACGTACATGTGTCCCTGTTTGATTACCGTATTCTAATTACGTCCAACGTGTGAAACTCACGTGCTCATATTAATAATTGGTACCAGTATACAAAGACCTCCCTCCCACTACGAAATACATGTAAATAAACTCCGTCACTCCAAGCACAAGTATAGCTGGTCGATCAGAAGTGGCAATCTGATCTATATTAAACCCTGTGTGGGTGTTAGTACGAGTCATTATTGCTCATACAGATATTTTTGGTCGTAATTCGTCATTTTGTATGCTGGTGAAGCTCGGTGTAAACAGTTTTTATTTGTTTGATAAATAATGAAATATTATTTGAGTTCGTTCGCTCCGATGTGTTTGGCGCCCCTGGCTGGTCTGCTAGTACTATCAACTATCGATTCGCATTCCACAAGGACATTACAACATTTCACGTTGCCTTTTAGAGATGCGGCGAACTGTGGCAATCTGCTGTTTTGATATCTCATGGTGCCGTGCGCACGAGAGTTGCTAAATATGAACGAACAGAACTTACTATTTTTTCGGTGAATATAGACCAAACTGGGATTAAGGGTAATCCAGACAGACTTTAAATTAATGATATTTAGAAATACGTCATAAATATTTACGGCAGAACGTCAGCTGCAAGTTGATTAAAGACACTTTTTACAATATTAGACTTCTCAAGACTATTATTTACTTTGAAACTATTATGATCATTCGTTAACTTACGATCATCTTATTTTGTCACTTCAATAGTAGCACTAACTAGATTACCCAAAATTATTTAGTAGCGTTGATGTTCCGTCTAGAGCACAGAACAGTTAAAGGAGGTTAGAAAGGAAATAGTTCCTAATTTGTATTAGGACGCGTGTCGCCGCTTGTCTCCCACTCTTTAACTCCAGTATAAAAAATAGACCAATACGACGTGGTTTACGCACACAAATAAATCAGCACACTTAAATCACGAGTTTGCTATTAGTTGTCACACTAATGCAAATACTGCACTGGGGCTCAATTCACTAACTTACGTACTTAGTTGCGTAAATTTACTTATGATTTTACTGACGTAAATATACGCAACGTGCGAAAACTGACATAGGTTATGTCAGTTTTCGGTACAGAATACCACGTTAATATACGTGACATTTTATGTCATATGACATACGACATTTATGAAAATAATGCCAGACTAAAAATATAACTTGAATTGCCAATTTTTTTTTTCAATAAATTCTTATTATTAATTTTTTCAATCTCATACATAAATCTTATGTATGGAATTGTTTTGAACTATGATTTAATTAATATTAGTCTTCTTTTTTTCGTGTCAACGATTCACTTTTATGAATAATTACACTATTCGGCATAATAGCATAATTCTATTATTATGCTATCTTAATAAATTATTCTATTTGTAATTAGTAGTTTTTTAGTATACAATTATAATGTATTCTGTAAATTACCAATAAATAATTAATTATTATAACGGGAATTGACGCGAGAATAATAACTAAAAAAAATAATAACAGGTGGTAGAAATTTGATGGCACAAATTTGACACTTATTTCGACCGGGTTGGTACCACCGTGCACAAGTGCGAAAAACCCTCCATAGTAATCCAATCTCGGTTGGATTGCGTTCAGGGATCAGCAAGTGCATAGCCGGGCCGAGGTGATGGTAGTCGCAGCACTAGTGGGACCGGTGGGTTTTGGCGTAGTCTAGTGGGGTGTGACGCGGGACGCCGCGCCGGGCAGGGAGACCCGTAGAAACGGTGGTGCCGCTGGCCGCCCGCGGCATAGTACAGGGGCCCAACTGGGACTAACCACCCTGGGAGGCTGCCCCACCAGGTCGCGCATAATCCCGATATGGCTCGTCGTGCCGGTTGGCGACCGGACGGGAGCCCGGCGACCATATTCGGGAGGGTACGGGGGCCCTTCCGTTCGGCGCGTCGGCTCTCGTCACGCCTCACATTCATAGATGAAACCAAACTCCCATGTTTTGTCACGCGGTGCTGCGGCGATAATCACCTCTTTTTCACGCCTTCCCTTACCCTTCACCTCATGGCAGCGCACAAAACAAAAATTGCTGAAACAGCGGCTAGGGACTCTCCCACAAAAACTCTATTTGAGGTGGAGTCCACGAACATCTGTGGGCTCCATAAGAACCTCAACGCCATCCACCAACACCTGGAGACGGCGAAACCAGCTATGCTGTTTCTAACGGAGACACAAATACGCCGCCCTGACGACACGACCTACCTGCTTTACCCCGGCTATGTTATCGAGGAAAATTTCCGAGCAAAAGCCGGGGTGTGCGTGTTTGTTAGGGCGGATATTTGTTGTCGCCGTTTGCGCTGTCTAGAGGACCCATCCTTTTCCATCCTTTGGGTACACGTAGACCATGGCTCCACGAGTCAGGTCTATGTGTGCCTTTACCGTTCCCATACAGGAGTCAGGCGGCAGATGATGCGCAGGAGCGGTTTCCGAACGCCGAATTGGTGTTTTTGGGGGACTTTAACGCCCACCACAAGATCTGGTTGGGCTCCGCCATAACAAACCATGCGGGAAGAGCCACTCACGCATTTGCCCTGGCGCATGACTTGACTCGATTGGTGCACAAGGTCACGAGGATACCAAGAGAGTCCGGCCTAGAGCCCTCTCTGCTTGACCTTCTGTTGACGAGTCACCCGGACCAGTACAGTGTCTCGGTGATTGCTGCTTTAGGTAACTCCGACCACTGTCTGGTCCGCTCCATCGTGCCCATTGTAGCGCCCCCACGACCCGTGCAGGGGAAGAGGTGGCTATGGCACTACTCGTCAGCGGACTGGGATGGATTGCGCGACTATTATGCGTCCATCCCGTGGGTTGAACGCTGCTTTGAGGGTAAGAACCCATCTGAGAGCGCTACTGCCGTCGCCGGTGAGATCGGTCTAGGTATGGAATACTATATCCCATACACCGATGTCACCGGAGTCCGCGGAGCGCGTCCGTGGTTCGGGCGCGAGTGCGCGGAGGCTGTTGAACATAAACGGTCTGCGTACCGCGCCTGGGTGCGGGCGCGCGCCACACGCGATCCCAACGTGGGTCACTTCAAGGCGGCGTACAACAGAGCCACAAAGGTCTGCAAGAGGGCATGCGTCAGGGCGGATGCCCAGCGCCTAGCGCGGCTGGGCCAAGAGCTAGTGGCGCATCCCACGGGTAGCCGTGGCTACTGGCAACTGGCCAAAGCCGTGCAAGCCAACTTCTGCCAGCCCTCGCTGCCCCCGCTGAGCAATCCCGATGGATCTATGGCCCATGAGCCGCAAGAGAAAGCAAATTTGCTGGTCAATCTCTTCGCGGCCAACTCCCGAGTCGATGATTGTGGTATGCAACCACGGACAATGCCCACTGGTGACCACGCAATGCCTGATATACGTATCAGGCAACGCGATGTCCGTGCAGTACTGCAATCACTCGATGTCCGGAAAGCCAGTGGTCCTGATGGTATTCCAGCGGATGTGAAATGTGCAGCGGAGTTATCTCCTATGCTAACGCGGCTGTACCGACTGTCCTACAGTTCGGGTACAGTGCCTTCGGCTTGGAAGGAGGCGAATGTCCAGCCGATCCCCAAGAAGGGGGATCGCTCGGACCCAGCCAACTATCGACCCATAGCCGTCACCTCAGTGCTGTGTAAGGTGTTCGAGCACATAATTAACACACAGCTCATGCGCCACCTAGAGGATCACTCCCTGCTTAGTGACCGGCAATACGGTTTCAGACCGAAACGGTCAACGGGTGATCTTCTGGCGTACATGACCCAACTTTGGGGTGAGGCTATGGAGAAGCACGGTGAGTCACTGGCAATTAGTCTTGACATCGCCAAAGCTTTCGATAGGGTATGGCACAAATCGCTTCTTTCCAAGCTACCAGCCTTCGGCCTGCCTCCTAGACTGTGTAACTGGGTTGCAAGCTTCCTGCAGGGGCGCCGTATTCGCGTCCTTTGTGATGGACGAGCTTTGGAGTTCTTGCAGGTAAATGCTGGCGTGCCGCAGGATTCCGTTTTATCTCCCACTCTCTTTCTTCTGCATATCAATGACATGCTCTGTAACGGAAACATTCACTGCTATGCAGACGACAGCACCTTACATGGGAGTTATCACGCACATCCTGCGGCCAAGCAGTCTGATATCGCGGAAAAAAGGCAGCTTCT
Organism: Eilema sororculum; assembly: GCA_914829495.1. Taxonomy (NCBI): domain Eukaryota; kingdom Metazoa; phylum Arthropoda; class Insecta; order Lepidoptera; family Erebidae; genus Eilema; species Eilema sororculum. Next base: position 6,423,752 of record OU618552.1, on the reverse strand, counting down.
TGTCACAGAGCTGGACCGGATCCTGGACCACATTTCTCAATGGGGCGCTAGGAACCTGGTCGAGTTCAATGCCAAGAAGACCCAGGCATGTGCGTTTACAGCTAAGGTATCTCCTTTCCTTCCCCTTCCCACTCTTCAGAGCACACCACTGCCACTGCAGGATCACCTCACTATCCTCGGTATGGATGTTCGCTGCAAACTGAATAACAAAAACTATATCGAGAGTATCATCAAATCAGCCTCGCGTAAACTCGGAGTCCTGAACAGAGTGAGACGTTTTTTCACGCCGGAGCAGCGGTGTCTTCTATACAAGACCCAAATTCGTTCCTGCGTGGAATACTGCTCACATCTCTGGGACGGCTCCGCAAAGTACTTATTAGATGCTCTCGACAGGTTGCATTATTGGGGATCCTGAGGTCACGAACACCCTCGAGCCTTTGCAGATGCGTAGAGATGTTGCGTCTTTGGCAGTTTTCTACCGTCTCTACCATGGTGAATGTTCTGACGAGCTCTTCCAATTAGTCCCACCCTCCCCTTTCCTTCACAGGACGACACGTGCAGGGCTAAGATGTCATCCATTTACGGTGCAGAGTATACCTGCTAGAACCAAGCGTTTCAGTGATTCATTCCTATGCCGCACCACTAAGACCTGGAATTTCCTGCCAGCTCACGTGTTTCCTTCTTCCTACAGTCCCGGGTCCTTTAAGCGGGGCGTGAAAAGGCATCTAATGAGGCCGTCAAGCTGAGTGCCACCACTGTTAAAAAAGTAGGTGCTTTTAACTATTATTATTATTTATGTGCTTTAAAAAATCTATTTATGTTTAGATGAATATGGGATATATTTTTTATCATCATTGCACTACAGTTTAATAAAATACAATTATTGTAATGCATAAGTCATTTGTATTTTTATTTAACCTAAGAAATAAGTTATACAACTATACACAGCAGGCTGCTAAAATGGCAACATTGTAATACTAACTGATCGAATAGTGATATATCCAAGAAGAACTTAGAAAACCTTAAAAAAACGAAGTTGTTTTGTGGTCTATGGTACCTATGATAAACAATTTTCTTACGTTCTGAACATTCATTAAAAACTTTTTATAGCGGAGCGGTATTGCATTTCTACCAACATAGAGTCATTAGAGTCTGGCTAATGAAAGTAGGCCCTGGAATTAATTGCGAACTTTTTATATAGCAACTCTGTATGAACGTCAACGTCAATTTGACAAGGTTGTCGTTCGGTATCTCTGTTTACAAATTGTATGCGTTTGTGTAAATTGTGATTCTAATTACGGCTTAAAATGAACAAATCTATCAAAAGTGGTGTACGAAAGATGTTGTTTTGCATGATTGGCAAGTTCAACGAAATACAACAACAGCGTGATGCCGCGTTTAAACAAAAACAAGATTGTCTACGTGTGGTGTTGAATTTCATAGGTTAGTAGACAATATTATTTTGATACTTTAAACACCTACCTATCCAGTCGTCCTAATAAAATTTTGATTTATAATTTACGTATCCTTCCAAATAAGTTACCTACGCTTCTCTATGTATTGAATAAAACTAATTATATTCATTCGTATATCGCATCAGTCAACCAATAATTCATTTTAATAACATCACATATGTTTTACGTATACTCATAATGAATTTTAATTTTAAAGCGATTACCTTTCTTTAACAGAGAATCTGCAAGATGTCGAAGGAGTTAATGAAATAGTAAGAACTATTGAAAATCTCACTGAATTAGAGCAGAAAGATAGGATAATAACCCAGAATCAGTACTTAGAAGAAATAGCTTCAATGACTGGTAAGTTTTACTATACACTGATGTTTTGAAATTATGCCGAAAAAAACCTTTGCATTTTTACTTACTAATACCAAGAATTGATTACATGTTTCGTATTTCTTCTTTGCAGAAGTGAGTGTCAGAACACTTAAAAGAGTAAAAAGGGAAGGTGCAGTAAATGAAGGTGTCTGGAGTACCCCGGGGAAGAAACGTCCACGGAAACCTACTGTGTCTAAGAAAGTATTGATGTATTGAGAAACTCTGCGCCGCTTGTTATTAGCCAATGGCTACAAATTTAAAAAGAATAAAAATGAGCGTTCTGTATTAATAGAACGCTATGACAAATCTGCTTGGAGACATAGATCTTTAAGAACTATAGCAGGAAAACGTGCAGAAGGCAAGCCGATCATTTATGTAGATGAGACTTATGTCCATAGAAACTACAAGCCTAAGAAGTCATGGCAAGGTCCTTCAACTAGTGGTGCAATTGAAAATGTGTCGACCGGGAAAAGGTATATTATAGTTCATGCAGGATCAGAGAAAGGCCCCGTACCAAACTCTTTCTTAGTGTTTAGTACTAAATCAAAAAATGCTGATTATCACCATGACATGAATGCTGAAAATTTTAATAAATGGCTTAAAGGAAAACTTATACCAAATTTGGAAGAACCAAGTGTAATTATAATGGATGATGATGATGAATGCTAGTTACCATTCGGTAATTATAAATAAGGTTCCTAACACACAAACGCGTAAAAGTAATATAAGAGAATGGCTTCGTGATAATGGAATTCAATATGAGGACTACCACACGAAAGCAGAGCTGTTGTGTATTGTAAAACGAAATACGCCTGATCCAAAATATGAAGCTGATGAAATTTTAAATCGAATAAATAATAATAATAATTTTAAATTTTAATTTTATTTCGCGAACGCGGCTGCCTCCTTCTGCGAGCAAGTAATGCTCGAGAAGGAGGCGGCCGGTCAGGTCCGGACTAGACTCCGGGCCCGGGAAGCCCGCGCAGAGCGAAGGCGAACCGGACGTCGGAGCAGCCGGACATGAGCGCTGGCCTGGGGGTGACCGGTGGAGCCGCCTGTCACCCTAGCAGAAGCAGGCCGCGGCGGCGGCGCAAAAAGCGCCTCCCCGTAACCGGGGCAAGATGGGGACACTGTGGTCCCCACAACCCGAAGGGGCCATCTCGAAGGAGATGGTCCTGGGTCTGCCGGGGTGCGAGAGATATGCTTTTGGCAATCTCACCTCCGGCAACCAAGGACCCAAGACGGCGTGCGTTTTAGTCGGTTCGAGTCCGACATAACCGCCTTCACCGGCTCCGTGGGGATTTTTCGCACGATAAAAAAAAAAAAACCTAGTGTATCTACACACATAAAGATTTGGTAACTACTGATCTCACAAGATCGGCCACAATAGTGTTTAGGTATATCTACGCAAGTCGCGTCACGCGTGTGCTCGCAAGTGCGGGCCGGCCCCGACTGCGCTAGCAGCCTGCGGGTGCGGCACGCGTAGGTACTTATTGCCGTAGTTTGGGCGAGTGACGGACGCCTGACTATATCGAGAGCATCATCAAAACAGCCTAGCGTAAGCTCGGAGCTCGGAGCAGCGGCGTCTTCATACAAGACTCAAATTCATTCCTACGTGGAATACTGCTCACATCTCTGGGATGGCTACGCAAAGTACTTACTAGATGCTCTCGACAGGTCGCTGCAACGTGCGGTCCGCATCATTGGGAATCCTGAGGTCACGAACTTCCTCGAGCTTTTGCAGATGCGTAGAGATGTTGCGTCTTTGGCAGTATTCTATCGTCTCTACCACGGTGAATATTCTGATGAGCTCTTCTAATCGGTCCCACCCTCTCCTTTCCTTCACAGGATCCTACAGTCCCGGGGTCTTTAAGCGGGGCGTGAAAAGGCATCTGACAAGGCCGTCAAGCTGAGTGCAACCACGGTTAACATGGTACATGTTTACGATGGTGACCCCCTTTCCGAGACTTTGCTTTTAGCTTACCATCAGGCGAGGTGAAGTGTAATTGACGTGTCCTTTATATAAAAAATAGGTCCAAGATATATGGCCCGAACTATACCTTGATATTATGACCATTTTGTGCACCTTGTATGCTCACTGTACATACATAGTGGTATTGATTTACGGCGGCGGCGCGCTGGAAAGCGCTTCTCCCCATTCCGGGGGCGAGTCGAGGACCTGGGTCAGCCGTGGTGCGAGGGATATGTCGATGACAACCTCACCTCTGGCCTAGCACCACGACCCTCAGTCGGCGTGTGGTTTTAGTCGGTTCGAATCCCACATAACCCCTTCCGGCTCCGGCGGGGGAGGTATCCGAGGTTTTCGCAGGACAAAATAAAGGTGGTATTGATTTATGAGAAAAAGTTAAATACTATGTTTATCCGCATTCTAAATCACGAAACACAAGTTAGTTAATCCCTGTTTTCTTTAGGTGGATAGTGCAATGAAGATTATCGTATAATATTTATCGTGAACTAGCTTTTGCTCGCGGCTCCGCCCGCGTGGATTTCGGTATATTCTCAAGGTTTAATCTACCCTCATACCAAATTTCATCAAAATCGGTTCTGTGGTTTAGGCGTGAAAGCTAACATATAGACAGACAGACAGACAGAGTTACTTTTGCATTTATAACATTAGTATGGACTTATTCAACGACAAATTTTAGCAATCATTGTAATTCAAATGTAAATAAATACTTACCGAATGATTTTCTTATGATAAAAAACATTTAAACTTTTATAATTTTTGTGAACGTATCTACGTATACAAATCGAGCAGAACATTGTCATCGAGTTCAGAACCATGATTTAACGCCTAAACCATAATTTTGACTTTGACAGTTGTTACTGAATACCAGGTTATTAAGTTATCGATTTTCATAACCACACATATGCGATACGTGGTGTTAGTATTTTATGACGTTTGAGCCATTTGTATGGGTGACGTAAGTTGTCAAAATGATAAAAACCTAAGTATTTGTAAACCTATGCTTTGACAGATCGTACAGAATACCAGGTTATCGAAACGAAACTCACAAACTCACAAATACGTGATACGTGGCGATAGTGAATCGAGCCCCTGGACGTGTACTCACACACGCACAAAAGCAATAAAAATTTCTCATACATGTTACGGTGACCAAAGGTCGATTTTCGATATCGATAAAACTTCCGTAATTTTGATACTATCTGAAGTTTTGGTACACAAGTCGCGTACTTTATAGAGTAAGCTCATTCTGCGTTAATGCAAATATTTGTACCTATGCATGAATATGGGTAATTGCATTGATCTGGTCGTGCCTCGGAGAACACGCTATGCCGTTGGTCCTGATTGCCATACGAAAACCTATGGCAGTTATTACGGGTAGTCAGGAAGCCCTAAAATGACCAACAACTCTGTCTGTCTGATTGCAATGCTTCGATATCGCCAATAAGTTGTGAAGGTCAGAGGGCAGTCGCTTCACTGAAAATATCGAAGTTCAGCCAAACCCACATTTTTTAAATATCTGGATTTGTTGGAAACCTAAAATTAAATTATAAACGTGTTTTCAATATAAACGGCTGACATCAAACAAAATTGAACAATTATTATTGTCTGTAATAAGCAAATGTATTTTGATTAAAATAATTTGTGTACGTACTTAATATCGACACTGTTTATAACGGATCATTTGGCCAACACTATTGATACGCATGGATATTGCGGCATTGCAAGCGTTGGCTCGGCACACGCGACTATCGCAAAGAACGCAATACACTGCGCGATCGCTCACGTAGTACACGATGGCACTCATGTATTGCAAGCAATGTATAATTTTGTATCAGTTTGCGATTATGTCGTTTTTGTCTACAAACTACATAATACTTTTGTAATAATAAGAAATATTACTTGTATTTTAAGGTTTTTGGCTTTACCGATGTAAAGAAATCCCTTCTCGGGCTACATTACATACTTGGCTTCTTTTCCGATACGTCATTATAGCGCAAGACGGCATAATTCTTTTTTTTCGAGGAGCTTCTTACGTTGTCACAATAAGAGCGCGACTGTGTTTAAATTTCGGTGGAATATGAGCATTGCTCATATGTGCGGCGCGCCTTCCCCGCCCACAAGGCCCTTCTAACCTCCTTTAACTGTTCTGTGGTCTAGAGCCCAAAACGGCCCTCTGCTTTAGTTGTGCGTTTTAGGTATATTTCTGTCAAATCAGGCTAGTGCTACATGTTATTATCATAAAGATATGTAAATCATAGTTACATATATATTCACGCCTATATATTGCACGTAAAGCATATTGCCGTATAGCGGGTTTTTATCATTGTCGGATAGAAAACAGCCCTAATAAGGAATGCTACTGTATGTGTGTGACAGTATTTTTTTCGCGTATTTAGACGCGCGTTCTAGTAGAGTTCAAGATGGCGCGGCAGAATTGTATCCGCGCGATTGAGTGACCGTTTAAAGGGGTCCAATAAGTGTGTCATGCATTCGATTTTCAAAAACTGTTTTTTTTTTGTTTCAGGAAGTTCAGCCGGCATGGTTATGGAGGCTGATCCTATAGCTGGTAAACACACTGAAGGTGAGTCCACATTTTTCTTTAACAAATCATGTTATATCTTGTCAATCCTGTAACAGCTTACCAGTCTGCGCTGGAGCCACTTCCGTCAATAAGCAGGTGTATAGGTTTACAGGTGAAGTTGGCTAAACCCCCAAAAAAATTGTGATGGGACGGGACCCCATACACCAAACGGTTTACATTGATCTGAAGACTTAAGTGAAAATTTTCGCTGGTGTAATCCAGCGTTGGACAATCCATCAAGCTGTTTAATTATTACCATAGCAATATTATAAATAGAATAGGAGGGTATAGTAGAAGCGGTAATACTCAGTGAATAGTCGATGCGGTTTTTTTGTTAATATTGAAACATACAGTACAAAAGTGACTTTCAATAAAAGCTTTTTATTGATAATTGGTTTTAAGAAATATTTCAGTGTTGTCACAATTCCAGCAATTGATTAGCGTTAGCGTCTTGCAGTCTCTCCCACCCCTTGCGCGTCAGAAAATCTGATATTCTGCAATACACATCAAGTTTGCCCCCACGGCCCCACCCTACCGTTTCTTTCCATTTACCTGGGGAGAAGGGAGTCCTACCTTGCATTAATTAGATTCTAGTAAACCTAGTTAATTAATTTTATCAATAAAGAGTAGGTATTACAGTTAGTTATGATAATTGTATTGAATATAAACATTAATTGCTATTGTTATCTGGTTCGTTGAAAATCGTAAAAGATACATCTTCAGTTTCCTAACCTCTCCGTCATCATGCGAGGCTTTCTTTCTTGGACTAGAGGTCCACTCCTTGTTATCTTTTTGATTTGGCTTGTACTTACTACTTTTATGGAAGTAACCACCATCTGACTCCTAAGGCTGAGGGGGAAACTTGTACATGAGCCTCGTTCGTCAATCAGCAATTATAGTTATTTGCAGATAGTGTTAACTTGGCCCCAAAAGTCTTCTTGGGGTCCAAACTACCCGTGATGTTCCTACTCTATATGTAATTAAACTATGGTAATAAAATAACTTACAGCTATTCAGAATTCGTAGCACGATATATTCGCAAAGGCGTATTCATTTACATATTTTTGCCACAAATATTCAAATGAGTAGGTATAATAACATTATTCATGATATTTTTACACGATTGAAATCGGCATTGCTGGCATTTCTTTTAAAATAATAGCTACGCTAGCCGTTGAACCTCTTACCGTGATATATTGAAGGTATAAGTACATGTATAGGTATAACTTCCACAGCGCAATACTAGTTGTTGCCTACAGCTGTGCCCGCGAATATAGTCTTCAATTCTTACTTCTCACTTTCGCTATGAATGCCCCGACCTTCACGCAATGATTAGGTAAGCCTGGGTTACCGTAAAAAAACCCTTTCGTGAAGGTAACCCCTTCAAAGTCTCAATTCGATTGAAGGGGTTACCCCTTCACGTAGATACCGTATTAAACGTGTTAGCCATTTCGATTAGCCATTTCGATTGGGTTTAGAAGGAGTACTCGATCAAGAGGTAACATTGTGATATGAGTTACACTACCCTACGGGTTACCCTTTCAAAGGCTTAACTCGTAAACGGGGTTGTCCGGTCCCTGCTTTCGCGTAGCAGAGGCGTTTCCGAATTGCGAAATCAGATATTCGTTTCTCATCAACAACTCATACAGATCATGAACCTGACTTCAAAGTGGTATGAGTAGTCTTGGTCCAAAGTAGACATAGCTTATCCAGCTTGTGTTGGTTTTAGAATGTGGACAAACATAATAAAGATTATTTATATCATAGATATTGTACACAGAACACGAATCATAAGTTCAAACTTTGAACAATAGAGTTCAATCGAAATTCAAATCTCCACGTATACCTCTCAGAGTTCAACTGAATTTTAAAACGTTCTATGTATTCATAGATTTCGACCCTTTTGGTGAAAATTCCAGAAAGTCCCAGAAGGTTTAATATACATAATTTCATCAGGGTCAAACATAATCACAGGCATATGGGCGCTGTGGATCGCTGATGTTGTCGTAATAAAGAAAACCCAACGGACGACCCATTTTAGGATCTAGGATATATTTTTGTAGTGCGTCATTACCTAAGGTTTACCCAAGTTCTGTGGTATCTGGTGATATAATTTTTCCTGTTATAACAATATAAATTGTGTGGTTACTTTATAATTAAAAACAAATGATATAATACTTCAATATCATACATTTTAATGGAATTTCAGTGCCATTCGAAGCAAAATGCCTTATATCTGCGGAGACAGTCCTGATTCTGACGTCTTGCGTTTCGACTCGTTCGCTGCCTTTTTTTTTCAAAACGTTTCTATTTCTTGGAAAAATGGTTTCAAGAATATATATCTCAGGCTACAAACAATTCGACTAAAATGCGTTTGTTTATCTTTAAAGCCACTTTCATTTCGATGAGTCAAATCCCTTGAAAAATTGGAAACCATTTATCCCTAAATGGAGATTTAAAGTTCACAAAACTTTGTCATCCTACTTTTATTTGAAAGAAGATTTTTTATTGAAGACTTTTTATTGAAAATAGCATCAATGTCAAAAATACCATTGTCATAATCAGTTAAAGTACTCTTTGCGTTAGTCCCAGCTTACGAGGCCTACATCATGGAGTCCGGGGTCCGCTTTCTGAGTTTACTTCTGAACTGCAAACGGTCTTTGAAATCCGTGGTCATGAGGCCGTTAGGACGCATATCATCTTCGACTACTTCTTATTCGATTTTCAAAATATAACATAGACGAAGACGTGGAAAAAACCTGCCTCTAAGTAGTAAGAAAATAGTATGTACGTGAAGGAATAATTAGCCGGTCATATTGTGGTAGTTTGGCCACGTAGTACAAGTAGGTGCTGAATGACAAATCAAGTCAGTATAAGGTAAATGGAAGTGGGCAGCAGGTCATCAGGGTTGACCTCGCAGCATAAACGGATAGCATTGATGACGTTTTGAAATTCTAAACAGGTTTTTAAATTATAATAGCTGGTGCCGATCCTGATGTTCAGACCACATGTAATTCTGAACCCGTTTCCGCCTAAAACGTAGCAAATGTGCTGCATGGTTCCCAGCACAGCAGAATTTGGGCCAGTCCATCTCTTCTTATGCGGTGTCGTACAAGGCGACTAAGGGATGGGGCTGTTTAACGTCAGACAGATATATACAGTCCAGACTCAGCCTCAGATGCATGGTTCAAGTTAACTATTACGGCTCACCCCCTATTACATGGGACCGAATACTATGATGGTGAAATGTGGGTGTTAATTCACCTCTGCCTAACCCTCCTGGGATAAAGACGTGATTACATGTATGTCTGTGTTATTTCAGACTATCATCTATCCATGTACTACATTTCAGCCAAATCCATTTAGCCTTTTGGGAGTGATTCAGTAACAATTATCCACAATTCTTCACAAACTTTCGTATGTATAATATTGAATGGGATTCAGCTCACTTGCAAAGTTTTGTTTAAGGAACGGGCCGTCTTTCTTCTAGCACGACGCTCAGTCCTCAATCCCGATTTATCACAGATTCTAGATAGAATATGGGCTTAAGAATCGAATCTAAATATATATCATGCAGTGCCGTGTCTACGACGCGTGTGTCAACCGCGTCATATCCCCCACAACGACGTAAATTGCCCTATTTGTTCAACATTCCTTATTCCACTTTCGCTCGCCAGTCGTTGGCCTAAATGTGATCAGCTTGACGGCTATAAATACTGGGCACACATCTCTGCTTTATCTCTAGTTCGAGTTATAGGCAAACGATTTATAAGAACAATGACTCGTGTTTACGACAATAGGATTATGGCTCACAATTTGATCGTTATCAAATTCGTATAACCATTTTCTTTATGTGTTAGCCTATTGCTATTGCTGTCCGCTGCTAGACTTACTTAGTATTTTCCAAACTTTTGTTACTTTTGATGACACAAAATAGGAGGAGCCCCGCCGGGCGGGGATCCCTCCATCAATGCTTGTTATTTCTTCGTATTGTTAAGCTTGTATTTCTCTGGAACCTTGAGAAGTAGAGTTGGTAGTATTACATGTAAGGAATCCCATGTAAGCAATAACGGACCCATTGCCATCTATCGTTCAAGTTTTAATACTCGGTATTTCCCCAGAAAAACCGCATAGTTTACAAACCCGAAAAACAAATCCAAGATCTCAACATAAGATCTTATAGCTGCTTCAAATATTTAATAATTTCAAATTATTTTCAAAATGTACACACTTTATTAGTTGGACATCCTTAAACTGATTTAATTTTAGAATCACCTAATTCGCTCACCAAACTATCTGGACACAAGAATCGGAGCGGGACATGACGTCAGCTTTTTGATCTTTGGGTGTGATTTGTGGCTGCCTTAAAAACGAATGTTTAAGCTGCCTGTCAGTTTTCAAATTTAGAATGTTTTCTAAATTTAAATACTGACTGACAGCCTAGTTGTGTTCGGTTTTCAAATTAATTTCAAAATGTACACATACTCTTCTTACGAGACTAGGGGGCAAACAAAAAAGTTCAGGCATCTGTGTATCGCTTTATGTTCCACTAATTTCCTTTTGGAGTCAGAGAATGAGACGGTAGTCGCTTTGGGGAAAAGAGAAGAATTTTGAGAGGACTCTGGGCTCCGAGCTGAAAGTCGTAGCTGCAACCGGGAACGCCGCTAAGTAAGATGATGCAGATAAACCTAGATAAACACAACAAACACACGTAATTTTTTTAAAGCGTCATGTTAGCAGTGAAAGTTGTCGTCAGTTATTATTTTTAATTTTGCTTGCCTTAGCCGGTGAGGTTAACGAACTCGTGTCTGCCAAGGCAGCATGTAGTAATGTTTCCGTAGTAATTGGCTATTACCCGAAATTTGTTACTGTAAAAAAAACTTAGTTGAAAATACACGAAAGGTGTACAGTAATTGTGGCTGATTGTCGGCCAGAAAAGAGTGTCCAAAGATCTAAATTTGTGGGTAGAATTCTGATCCTTTTTCCACAACTCATGGGAGCCCATTCCAGGGACATAAAAGACTCCTATTGTAAAGATAAAAAGTAGCCTATGTGTTATTGTAGTAAATTTCACTCGCATTTTTTTAGCCGTTTGAGCGTTTCAACAAAATCCCAAGCATCTACGCAAACTGTCACATTTTTCCCACATATATTACACTTAATATTTTCCCAACCATATAAATTAAGCGTACAAATTGAAATACATAACGTAATAATAAAAACGCCACACCATTTACACAAAATCCAATGTAGCGAAACATGCCCAATAACTTGGAACGGCGGCCATTATTCCGATTGGCTATTGATGTCAATAAAATCGTAAGCTAGGCTCCAGGCTCCAGTGATCGCATTGTGTATTCTCCATGCAATTTTTTGTTTCGGAAACGTCGGTTTTGTTCGCTTGATGGAATAATTTAGTTAATAAATACGTCTGAAACCTTGACCGATTGACCAAATTCTTTTATTGATTTGGGTGTTTCTCTGTTTTAATGGCGAATTTGATATGCCGATGAAAGGGCCCGGCCTGGTGGGTATGGCAGGTCGATAATTCTCGTTTCTCGATATAAATGGCCACTGGATGGGTTAGATATCGACCAATATAGACAGACCAATGGTCGAGAGTTTCTATGCGTAATGTTTAGAAGCAAAGATATCGCCTAGTTTTTTGCCAGACTGACAGCCTGTTCACGCTAGCTAGTATGACGGTACAACTGGCGCTAATTTCTCCCATTAGTACCATTGATGGTACAAAAGATGTCGAAGGATTTATTTATTTCAAAAAAAATACTATGATTTAATTTTGTGAATGGACTTATCTGACGTTGGATCCTACCGGCCGCGACAGAGACGGAGAGACAACAAAAGCTATTATTAAATATATCGCTACAATTCATACAAATCATAATTTTATTAATAGTTCAGCTACATACGTTCAACATTTCTACCATTTGGCCAATGGCTACCAAAACTTCCGTGCGAATTATTTTATCAGAAATCATCAACAACGTAGACACTATATTATTAGAATACTACCGAGATAAAATCTGTATCAAGATCATTGTTATTATCTGTCAGTGACTGAATGTATTCCGCGCGAGTGATTCATCAAAACAATTCGAGTATGCACCTTCGAAACCATAAAAGCCCATTTAGACGGGGAGATTTTCTCGCCTACATGATACGATTATCTTAACATTCACACAAACATTCGCCGCTCGCTCTTCCACTTTCGCGACAATTACCAGTCAATTTAATATCGGTAGTGTCCGTCTAAACAGAATTTAAAAGCAATAATCGTATTTTGATATAAGGCGATAAGTCACTTGCGAATCTCGCAAGATACCTATTAAAATCGGGGGCGAGAATTTAGCGTTTACCTATAGACACTAAATTCTGGCATTAAAATCTCTCTACATTTTGATACGATAATAGCATCGCTACTATTGCTAGTGATAGTAACATACGATTTCTCGAATCGAGATCGAGAAACTATCCTCGTCTAAATGGGCCTTAACGCGCTACGTCACGTTATCTTATCTCCTGTAATATATTTTTGTAGTTCTCTTCCAATATTGTACATTATACAAAGTGTCGTTAGTTGGAAAACACATCTCTACTGAACCGGAAAACCCGACTATTGTTCGTGACACACATAATACAAAATGAGCACAGACAGAATTGTCAATCGAACATGCAACAATGGTTTTTCGAGTCCTGTTTATGGACATGAGTGTTATTTTCCTGAAAACTTAATTCATGGTGAGTGCTGATGTCATAATTTATTATTTTTTGTCATCGAATACGTATGTGCATATAAAGTAATAGGCGATATTTATTGTAACAGATTCCCGGATTATTTTCATTAATATTTCATCAGTGTAGACAGGTGGACAATCGCTTGTGAGTTCCGATATATTTTTTAATCTTTCTTTTTTATTACATACAAAGTAACTATAATAAAATAAGCTTTTTGAACTTATAAATTTTGAACTCTAGACATCATGTTTATTTTATTAATTTCGTATAAACCAAGCCGCTGGCTCTAGGACTGTGTTTATATTGCTAAGATGCAGTAGTTTTTTTTCTGAATGAAATTTCTCGTCTATTCCCAGTTATCGCCACTGGCTTTGTCGCCACTGCTGATAAATGGGAAAAATATTCTCGACTGTTACCAGTGATGACGATTGACACATACTTTCCCAGTTGTAGCTACTAGCTTTGTCGCCAGTGGTGACAAATGGTAAAAAAACATCCCCATTGTCACCAGTGGGGACAAACGACACAAAAAATAGTCTCAAATGTCGTCTGCCAAACAGGACATACACAAATAATAGTAAAAAAATATTTGAATACCACAGTAATTTTTTTAATTAAATTATTATATAATAAAATACTGTGGTATTCAAATATTATTCATAAATATTATACAGGTATACAAATCAGTAGCATTACTAAAATGAGGTACAAACACATCAACAGTAGAAAACAAGGAAAATAAGTATGTAGCTATAAGTAAATATAATAGCTAAATATTATTATTCGTAATAGTACATAAATATTATATAATTTAAAGGAATTGTGAACATACATACCTTTGCTACTTTGGTTAAAAAAAATTGTTTCAATAGTTTACGATAGTAAGGTATTCTCGTTTCCACTTTTTACAAATGTACCCACGTTTCGTGCTAATTAATTAGAGTTGATATTTTTCATTCTGAATACGTTTCTAAACAATGTCGGAGCATAGTGTGATTGCATCGAGCTCTTCAGAATCAGACTCATTGGTCTATATAAAACGAAGACATGGGATTATATTACTACATGAAGGATACCAATATCACACAAAACGAAGACATAAAAGTGGTTTATCTGTGTGGGAATGTACCAAGCGAACTACTTGTAAGGGGCTTATAAGAATAAAAGTAAGTATTTATCTATATTTAATAATTTGAAAACATACAAAATCACTCGAATTTTTAAGGTGCGTATTGAATCTCGTCCGCATACGGCAGCAGCAGCCGCGACTGCATTGCTGCACCAACGCTATCATTTTGACATGTTTGTCTGTTCAATTGTAACAAAACTTTGTACCTACCTACTTGCTACCTACCTAATCTAACCTAACTCCTAAACACCTGAGATGTAAAACTATGTATGTTAGTGGTTGTAAGCTAGAAGTTTAGAATGACTTTCTTTTAGTAAATGACTTCTTTTTCTCTCCAGGCTGATCGTATAATAGACAAGAAACTACATACATGTACCCCCGATTTCGCCAAAAATGTGATTGATGAATCACTTCACAAATGTAAAAAGAACCTGACTAAATCAGACTTTCCAAGCGTTCCTTCGACATACAATTCGATGGTAGCAAATCTAGATGATTCAGGAGTTTCATTGGTATGTAAAATACCGAATTTTGCCAGTGTTAAATCGTCCCTGTACAGATACCGTAATGCCGCAGCTAATGTAGGTAAATTACAATTTATAAATGTGGAAGAGGTAGAAGTACCCCCTAAGTATAAAAATTTTTTGATAGCAGACTACTCATGCAACAATAACAGGATATTATTATTCGCTTCCGAGCAAGCAAGACGCACAATTTGTGAAATCCATTATTTCTATGGAGATGGCACCTTTAAAAGTTGTCCGATGCCATTTGCTGAGTTGTACACAATTCATGGAGACTTAGGGAGTACTGTGAACAAAACCAACATTGTTCCACTTACATATATACGCCCTTATGAGTAGTAGCACTCGTTCTCAAGATAAAAGAATTGTCAGAATCGTGGAGCTTGGTGCAGTTCTTCCATTATTATTATTACCACTTAACGAAATCATGAATGGATGGCAATATATAATTCGCAACGCCAATGATGATCCTGGAGCAGTTAAATTTATACAGTATATGGAAAGACAATGGCTCCGAGAAGATTTCTTGCCAATGTGGTGTGCATACGGAGAACAACACCGAACTACCAATTCTCTGGAAGCATGGCATTTCAAGTTTAATCGGGCTGTAAGCAAAAAATCTCCAAACCTAATGCACTTTCTTAATATTCTACATGAAGATTCGGCTTTTTACACACATCGCGTCCGCGACGTTTCTAGCAGTTCTCATACCGAGCCTAAAAGAAAGCGTTTGAAAAAGTCCATATTTACAGATGAATTCATTCATGAAACACAATTACAGCTTGTAATGGGAGACATTTCGGTAGGCCATTGTTTAGAAATCTTAAGGCATTAATAAATTATGGAGAGTTTTTTACCATTCTACAAAATATGTGATTTTTTTGGATAGGTATTTAATTTTTGTTCAAATCGTTTCTTTATAGGTTTATTATTGTTTTTTTTTGTTATTGTTATATTCTAAAACAATACTTAACATTGTAACAATAACTTAATATGTATTAGTATAAATGTTAACAATTGCAAATTGACATATTATCAGGTTTTTCCTTATTTACTAAAGGTTGATGATTACATTACCTTTGTTAACAACTGTAATTTAAAATAACGAATAATAATAATATGGTATTGATTACACTATGTATGTTTACTTTTATTTGTGTATGTCCTGCCTGGCAGACGACATTTGAGACTATTTTTGTGTCGTATGTCCCCACTGGTGACAATGGGGATGTTTTTTTACCATTTGTCACCACTGGCGACAAAGCTAGTAGCTACAACTGGGAAAGTATGTGTCAATCGTCATTACTGGTAACAGTCGAGAATATTTTTCCCATTTATCAGCAGTGGCGACAAAGCCAGTGGCGATAACTGGGAATAGACGAAATTTCTCTGTCTGAGATTTTCGTCCTTTTCTGTGCTCCCGAAATCATGTACTGTACCTACGTAAGCGAAATTCGATGATTCGTCTGTTGAGTTGTTTCGTTGATAAGATTTGTAATCGGCATAAACACACAAATAAAACCAATTTCGTGCCATGTCGTCTCTTGGTGCAAATCGTATGTATTTTTGCACAAAATTCGTACCATAACTTTTGCCCGAAACAACCGCCTGCATGCAAATTACCTTAACAACAACGCCTTTAGTTTCTTTTATCTTCTTTTACAGTTCATTGCTTTAAAATCGGAAGAGTCAACATTCAGAACGGAACTCAAACCAATTTTTAATAGGAAATGTTGATTACGAGGCATTTGCTTCTAAATATCATTCAGTTCATTGCTCTGTTTTATAATAGGTACGTCCAACTTACCTACTTTTTGTGTAATTAAATACACGAGTACATATTTACTTACGGCTAAGCCGCACGGCTTCGTGAAACAAACGTGATCAAGAGAGATTCGGCCATTATTACATAAGCATTACTTTTAAATTCGGACAATCTGAATAAAGACTAGACTCGAATATGTGTGTAAAGTGAATCAGTATTGTTATAAATAGTGTTATGTACTCAATGCAGCGATAAAAACTACTCGTGTCTCATGCAGAACATTCGTAGTTCGTAGTATTCCTTTCTAAAATTAGGACGCAATTATTGGAAGTATTAATACTTTGATCTTGTCATGCAATGTTTAAGTCTAGCGCTACATACACACAAATGTGTATACTCTCACCATTCCCTTTTCAGAGCAGACAAACTTGGTACTAATACACGAACAGGTGTGGTGACGGAGAAAGAATACAAGTATCACCACCCCATATCATCCGAAGGGTGTCGTACGAGGCGACTAACGGAAAAATACGCAGACGATATCACTGCGAGACAAGGAATACTCGAAATAAAACCCTGTACTAACCCGTCTGGCCAGCGTGGAAACTGTAGGCTAAAGCCCCCCAACATTGGGAGAGGCCTATGTCCAGCATTGCACTGCAACAGGCTAATTGAGTGAGTGAGTGAGGTCCACTGCCATTGAAGCTTTCATGAAGTCCGTAGATCCGAAGTGCTTCGGACCTTGACATTCAATTTCGCTTGCCTGCCCACTTCCACGTCCTTTACATAGATACCACTTTCGAGTATCATTCGTTAAGTCCCATGGAGGATGTTCAGTACTGTACTCATTCGTTCTTCATCTCCAAACCACCTTTGCATACCCAACAGTGGTGAGGGGTTCCTATAACCCTTTTTTTCGTGCGGAAATCCCCGCGGATATCTCCCCCGTAGGAGCCAGAAGGGGAGGTTATATCGGACTCGAACCGGCTAAAACCGCGCGCCGGCCGAGGGTCGGAGGTGAGGTTGTCTTCGACATATCCCTCGCACCCCGGTTGACCCAGGGTCATCCCTTACGGTCTGGCCCTCCTCGGAAGGGGTTCCTATAACCCGATTCCTGCCGGTTTTCCAATGATTCACATGGTGCATGATAAAGTAGATCGAAGCAAGCTTTTTTCCACTGGCTTCCCTTTTCTAAATTTTCAGCCTTCGCCACTGATACCCAATCGATTCCCGTTACAACATTTTTTCAAGCTGCTTCTCTCTCATGCAACTGCAGTTTTCTTTCTATCAACCAGCAAACTCCACACAGTCTCAAATTATTTAGAATTTAAATTACTCAACAACTGTGGATTTCAACTGCTTTTATACAATTAAATTACTTTTTTACAAATAAACATACATTCATATTTACAAATTTATAGCAGCTAATCACAGGGTTTGACTAGAGTATGTGTCGTGTACATAACCAAATGTGAGTTCATTTGCATTTCAAATATTTTTAATTATCTGTGCTCAGCATTCAACATGCATACATTTGCATGTTATGTAGGAAACATTTTAAAACTTCTCTACCTGTGAGAGCCGAGGCATTATTATAGATTAGATAATAAGTTTTTATCACAATCGTAACATGAGTAGTTACTTAGTGAATTTCAATTCGTTATTGATCATTGTTAACCAATGTTTACCAGTTCAGAAGAAAGAACTGCTTCTTTAGACATGTGGCTATACGTTTGTAGAATAGAATGGAACAGATTGATCAATGTATGGGATATTGACATACATTGACAACTGTCAATAACCGTCAAAATACGTGTCAATCCCATCCATTCATCATTCAAGTCTCGCTTTGTTTTCTGCACAGAAACTCTGTTCTTACAGGGTCGGCAACGAGTGTAACTCCCCTGAAATTGTATAGGTCGAACCTTATATCTTGGACGTGTGCTTGTCTGCCACCTAAGTTGTATAAAAAAGAACTTTAATACGCCATCCAACGAATTGCCACTGGCGTAAAACTGAACCCATGTAAAAGTGTCTGCCAATACGTACGCGCTTGTTCTCGTTGGGGTTAGTCGATCCAAATAAACTGTAGATGTCTGAGATTATGCCACATGCTAGAAGGTGCTTGCTATGCGCATGTTCTTATCTATAAACCACGAAAGGATTTTAAGATCTACATAATGTATTACTGAGGAGTCTTGGTGCCTTAGCTTCCTTTTCAAGATGAAGAATGATTTATTTATCTATGTTTGTTCACGGAATAGATAATAGAACTTGTGTTTTCGTACATCGATTGGTTCTATTCTTTTGGATTCGTTTTCTGTTGAAAAGATGGCAACCATATCTAATACGTGACATTGTCGACACAAGTTTGCATAATTCTTCTTCATCCTAGCGGTAATCCCGGTTGTATCTGAAGCTTTACCTCGGAGTCCGGGGTCCGCTTTTACCAGGCTGACTGCAGATTTGGCTGAACTTCGAAATTTACCGTGAAGCGACTGCCATATGACCTCCACAACCCATTGGCGATAACGAAGCATTCAGTTTGCGTAATAATGATGTTTAATTAGCATTTCCTGTAAATGATACATTCTGAAATTCAGACTCTCACGGACCGGGGTGCTTTTGTGGCCCTACCAAGATCTTTAAGGCCCAAGCCAATTACCAGCAAGCGGTACACCTGCTTATCGGCTCTGACGCAAGATTTCCTCTAGGGGCTCGAGGGCCAGGAGGTAGTTGCTCCAACATACATGCAATCACGCTTTTATCCCCGGAGGGTTAGGCAGAGGTGAATTAACGCCCACATTTCATAGCATTCGCTCCCACGTAATAGGGAGTGATCCATTTGCCGTACCCCGGGCGCTACTATTGACTCGAGCCTATAAGAATTTTAGCTACCGAAATTACTAATATTCCCTCTAACCCCTCTAACTAAGCTAAATTGCTTGTGCTAGGAGTGGGTTCACGTCGGTAGTGTAATGGCCAGGATTCGAACCCGGGACCTCTCGATCGTAAGGCCGACTCCTTAACCACTAAGCTAAGCCAAAAATATGAGGAGTAACGGCTTCCGATGCAACCGAGAACAGCGCTAAGATGATGATGATTCAGACTCATACCTACATGTAATCTGAGAAACTGGGTTTTAATATATCATTTCTTAATTTTTTATATTGATTGACATCCGAAAAGGTGTTTATGGATTCCACATTTATCATTAAGATGGCGTTCAATTACTATATTCGTGTTTCTTTGTTGCAGAAAGAGTGCACAGCGCTTCACTGAAGGCGCGAGCAGGTGGTGACGTCATGTCTCCTGAACGATCAGTTGGAACCCTCGATCTCAACATGTCCTTCACGGCACCATCAAATTTAGTGCTGACGCCGGCACCAGAATGTAAGAGTTAAATTTTTTTATACCACACAGTTTTCTGTGCTTATTGCAGTCCACTGCTGGACATAGGCATATCCCAATGCTGGGAGGTTATGGCCTACTGTTTCCACGCTGGCCAGACGGGTTGGGACAGGGTTTCATTTCGGGTTGTCCTTCTCTCGCGGTGATATCGTTTGCGTATTTCTCTATTAGTCGCTTCTTACGACACCCTTCGAAAGAGATGGACTGGTGATACTTGTATTCTCTCTTCGTCACCACACTCTGTGTAAAATAGTATGTATCATACAGATACAAAAGAAGAAGATACTTGTATGGAAGAATAAGCGGTCAAGATAGCACAGGGATAGCTCATAATGTCATCCATGAAAATCTGCATAAGGAAATACGAACCCGCTGTTCGTATTTCCTTCTGCAGATTTCCATGGATACGGACGTGTGGGTGTTTGATCCAATTAAAATTAGGGCGACCTTATTAAAGACTTAGGTACAAATAACCGCAATTACAAGCGGGTTGACCTCAATTAAGAATATTGACACTATTACGAACGCTATACATATTTGTAATAATGGCTGCCATGCAAAGCTCCCTCTTTGTAGCTCTGACGCTCTCCTCTTTTCCAAGATTTGGCTTAACTTGACTTTTTCGGGAGTGGGGTCATCTGACCTCCCAACACTGAGAGGAAAGCCAGCGCCAGAGGTTCGTCAATCTGCTGGTGTAGCACTAGTAACTGGTTAAAATAAAGTGTCTCAATTTCTATAACCTAACTATCCTTTTCTCGTCAGGTCGGAAACTGTCTCGAGGAATCTCCCGCGCGACTGACAACGAGGGTCTGGTGTGGGCCCTGCGCAACAACACAGAGCCAGATCCGAACACACTGTCTTCAGATCACATTCTACTGCTTCCAGACATATCTGTATACCCACCAGATTTCAGGTGAGTTTTAGCCTTATTCATTACCTTACCTTATTCTTTTCAAGGTCACTTTTTTTATAAAGGACACGTCAATTTGACTTCACCTCGCCTGATGATAAGCTATAGGCAAAGTCTCGGAAAGAGGGTCACCATCGTGAACATGTACCATGTTAACAGTGGTGGCACTCAGCTTGACGGCCTCATCGGATGCCTTTTCACGCCCCGCTTAAAGGACCCGGGACTGTAGGAAGAAGGAAACACCTGAGCTGGCAGGGAGTTCCAGATCTTAATGGTGCGGCATAGGAATGAGTCGCTGATACGCTTGGTTCTAGCAGCTATATTCTGCGCCGTATACGGATGGCATCTTAGCCCTGCACGTGTTGTCCTGTGAAGGAAAGGATAGAGTGGGACTAATTGGAAGAGCTCATCAGAACATTCACCACCAGAAAAATAATTTAGTAAACAATAAACACCGTCTTAATATATTTAATTCTCAAGTGTGTCTTTTAGAGTTCGTACTCAAATGACCATAAAAAGTGACCTATAAAGGTAAAAAATACCTTTGTCCGCTTGTCAACAAATGTAGTTTGTAGTTAGACAGCTGAAATTTTAAGAAAGTGTATACAAGTTATTATTGCCGCTACAAAACTAGAGGGTTTGTTTGTTGTACAGAAGTTAAAAATAAAACAAATGATTAAATAATAAAATAACCCGACTGCCACTGAAAAGATCGAAATAAGTTTGATAGCAGCCTTTTTTTCCGTGCGGAAATCCCCTCGGATACCCCCCTACCGGAGCCGGAAGGGGAGGTTATGTCGGACTCGAACCGACTAAAACCGCACGCCGACTGTGGGTCGTGGTGCTAGGCCGGAGTTGAGGTTGTCATCGACATATCCCTCGCACAGTTTGATAGCAGGCGGTACCCATTTGCCAATCATAAACCGAAAGAAAATTAATACATACGTACAAACATACATACATACATAGTCTCGAAAAACATTACCCTCCTTCCTTCGGCAGTCGGGTAAAAACACACATCATGTCGCATGGCACCCTTCCTTAATGAATCGAACTCGACATTGTCCGGTTTTAGGTAGGTTCACCTCGATGACCTTAGGCGCAAAGGACTGCTAACGAACTTCATTATGACATTGACAAACACCGTTTAGTGAACCCTGCGTCGAAATAAAATGTTGCTATTACGCACCAGAATAGGCTCCATTTCATACACCATTGTTCCGATAATTGACGGCCTAAAACATCTCTTTTTTTTGACAAATTGCCGTAACCAGACCTGAGGATCGTTTGCCAAAAACATGAAAATATAATTAAGAGCATGACTTGCTAGACAGAAAATATAAACGTACACTCCAAACACGCTACTGTACATTCTGGACAGTTGCCCTTTGTGTTTGTCACGCCTTGTAAATATAGATATTAACATACAACAAAGTACTTGCACCTATGTTTCACCCATAGAACTCTAGATATATATATTTTTTATAGGACACGTCAATTTGACTTCATCACGCCTGACGTTAAGCTAAAGGCAAAGTCTCGGAAAGAGGGTCACCATCGTAAACATTTACCATGTTAACAGTGGTGGCACTCAGCTTGACGGCCTCATCAGATGCTTTTTCACGCCCCGTTTAAAGAACCCGGGACAGACTATCTTATTATTTAAAGCTCCATGTCCACACTTTACAATTTTACTAGCTGATGCGGATGATCCGCACGCGTTGACTGGTTCTACTCAACTATTTACAATGTTTGTATTTTTGCAACAAAAAACCGCATCAAGATCCATTCAGTATGTAGTTTTCGCGTTCATCAGTTCACATACAACCAAAAAAGAATGCTTGGACGTGATAGCAGAGCTGCCAATTATATACCAGCTTTTGATTTTATGTTCATTATAAAACTATTAGAGCTCACTGGAGAATTTTTTTTCTGTCGTTGGGAAGACCAAAGGCTTGTCCTGCTTTGTCTTGTCTGTTGAAACTCTGTTCTTACAGGATCGACAGTACAAGTGTGACTCCCTTGGCTTGCACACGCCCATAGGCCACGGTAACCACTTTCTATCAAGTGAACCGTGTGCTTATCTGCCACCTAAGTGGTATAAAAAATATACAATAAAGTATGTACTTATATCTATCAATTTATCTAACTTCCAACACTCGGCATCGAACCATGCAGGTATACAAGCGCTGCACGCAAACTAACCATTTTGACCGCGGTTGAACTTTCTGTTATTGTTTACCGTTTTTTAACCTCTTCGTGTCGCCAACGCATTCGTTAAAAATTGATTTTCGTGGCGTGTTACGTCTGTAGGGGTTATCAACATTTTTTATTAAAACATTTTTAATTTGTGATGACCTTCGTGGCGGGTGGACTTTTAAGGTTTGATTCCGAAGCCGACCGCATACGACATCTGCCGACGCATGCAACACACACATTACATATCTACTGATACATTCCTTTTCAAACTACGATACGGATAAAGCTAACCATTAAGAGGGGGTATAAAGGAAAATTGCCGATCTTTGATTTGATTTTTATACCCGAAAGTGTGCCACAAATGAGCTTGTTTTTTTTTAAATAGTAAATACGTTATATCTGAAAGGTACTCAATTTGGTGAAAACATAAAATAATAATATTTTGTCGATAAAATAAGATCACAAAGTTAGGCCTAATTTTAGATTATAATTAATTTATTTTCAAGATTATTCATATAACTGAGTCAATTTTTATGTACAAAGTATAAAATGTTAAAATCTAGTGACTCAATTTTTCACTTTGTTAAAATTATCTGGAATTTACGAGTAAATAAAAAAAAACGAATTCGGCGCTTACGACGTTCTTATTCCGCGCATAACGGTCTCTTGCTATCGCATCTGACGCGAGGTGCCGGCCATCTGTTGTTTCATCAATTAGTCGGGGTCGCCCCGTTGAGACGAGGGGACTGT